>CM076253.1:16137556-16225056 GCA_038380765.1 Odontothrips loti
AAAAATCATTGTGCATCGAACCCCTCAGCGTTTCCCTGTGTACCGACAGCTCGGCTCCGTAAACAACACACGGACGGCTATAAGGCTGACGCACTGCCGGGAACGGCGAGGCGAAGCGAAGTGTCGGAAAGGGAGCGGCGAGTTAGGTCTGCTGGTGCTGCCGCTGCTGCTGCCGCCGCCGCCGCCGCCGCTGCTGCTACTACTTAGCTACCGAGTGCTCACAGGGGGATATCTCTTGCACCATTATCCTCTATTGCGCACAGAAAATGATCCCGCGATAAATATCCTTGCGGGTTGATGCCTCTTGGCTCGGGCCTGATGGCTGCGGGCCCCAGCGGGCCCCAGCGGGCCCTAGAGGGCTCCCGTGAGTAACTGCACGCTGTGCGAACAGAGTGATATTTCAACCTGCGGCTCCGCAGCTGCTGCCCCCACCGCCCCCGTGCCGCCCCCGGGCCGCCCCCGGGCCACCCCCCGGCCACCCCCGGGCCACCCCCGGGCCACCCCCGCCGGTGCCTCTGCTGCTAATGCTGCCGCTGCACGGCTGCGGGAGACAGAAGGGCGGCAAGCGCGCTGCTCAAGTATTTATCCAGGCGGTGGACGGTTTGTACCCATTCGCGTGAGAAATGTGTACGCCGTGAGGGCTGCGCTGGCTGCGCTGCTTGCTGCACCAGTGCGGGGCACACACGCTGCCACTGCGCAGCTCGGACCCGTCTGGCCCTCTGGGAGGCCTGCAGGACCCAGCAGGGCCCAGCAGGACCCAGCAGGACCCAGCAGACCCAGCAGGACCCAGCAGGGCCCAGCAGGACCCAGCAGGACCCAGCAGGGCCCAGCAGGACCCAGCAGGGCCCAGCAGGGCCCAGGGCCCAGCAGGACCCAGCAGGACCCAGCAGGACCCAGCAGGACCCAGCAGGGCCCAGCAGGACCCAGCAGGACCCAGCAGGACCCAGCAGGACCCAGCAGGACCCAGCAGGGCAGGACCCAGCAGGACCCAGCAGGACCCAGCAGGGCCCAGCAGGACCCAGCGGAGACGGAGGGGACGGCGGGACCCATTGACGGAGGGAGGGACAGAGGGGAAGAAGGGTCCACAAACATGCCAAGAAAGCTGCTCTGTCGGCGTCAGGTTCGGGGTTCGCAAACGGGGAAGGAAACTGGGTCAGTGTCGGGTTCAGGGTTCGCAGGAGGAAAACTTCAGCGGGTGGGTTCAGGCTGGGAAGTGTGTCAGTGTCACCGCGTCGCCGTGCGTGAGACCGTCGTCCGCGGACCTAGCCGGAGCCGGGACCGGGGGTTGTGACCGGCAGATGTTCGCTCTCTTCGCTGCGCGTAAGTTATGAAGTGTCCTGAACCGGATGATGGCAGAGGGAGACGCAAAAGACCGCACAGACTGACTGCACACAGAGAAACGAGTTCGCACTTCAAGCTTCTACTTCTGCTGGAGAACAAGCCTACCATTTTCCCAATCTCCTCTTAGTTTTCTACCCAGACAGGTCTTAGCTTCTCCCAGGTCTTTGATTTTAAATTCATTAATTTTTAAATTGATTTCTGAGGGTATTAAGAAGTTCAGATCTATCCTCATCAGAGTTGTAAAATATACATAAAAATCATCAACATACAGAGCAATTATTATAACAGAGGTAATATACGCACAAGGCTCATCTGAAAATTTCTAAGTTTATGTACTTTCAACTATAGAAAAGCGTATAAAAAAGCATTCAAGAATACCATTCTTGACCCAAGACTGTTTCTTGACTTTATTCCAAGATCAGCTTGATTCAAGAAAATATTTTTGAATGCTTTTGGCCAAGAGTCTATTTCTCTGGGTGTGAGCGCCTGACGGGAGCAGAGAGAATCACTCTCCGCTTGCCACCTGCCAGCACCGCAGGACCCACATCCAGACAGGCGCTACGGAGCAGCACAGCCGTCTCAGTAAGGCAAGAGGTCGGGATAGGCGGCACAGAGAATACCTTCCGTCAGAAACGGGTACGCTGTTGTTTCGTCTCTCCCTCTCTCTCTCTCTCTCTCTCTCTCTCTCTCTCTCTCTCTCTCTCTCTCTCTCTCTCTCTCTCTCTCTCTCTCTCTCTCTCTCTCTCTCTCTCTCTCTCTCTCTCTCTCTCAACTGCTCCCGAAGGGTCCGTTGGTGCGAGAGTGAGAGACGGGCAGCGCGAGAGAGGGCACTTAACACTTCAGGTGGCGCCCGCGGGGAGTCGGCGCGCTGATTTATGGTGACCTTGGCGGGGACAGCAACAGCAGCAGCAGCGGCGGCAGCAGCAGCAGCGGCAGCACAGGCCTAGTTCCCGCCGCCGGCGCCGCCCCCGCTCCTCCCCTGTCACTCCGCTGGGACAGCCGGCGGCGGGCCGAGGGTGGCCTCTTTACACCCCGGTTTGAAAAAAGAGAAGCTGGCTGCCTCCAGGGGGAGGGGGGGGGGGGGGTGAGAAGGGGTGGGGGAGAAGGGGTGGGGGAGACTCTGCGGACACGCGGTGACGCGTTGGGGCCCCGCAAGATAGAAAGCCAGAGATAAATTGAACAGGGCGAGAGCGTAACTCTTTTTCTCATTTAATTATACTTGCGCCGCCGCAGACAATAGAAAAGTAAGGTCATCGGGCAACCATCTCCGGGGCTGCTGGCTCTGCTGTGCTGCTCTGCGCTGCGGTGTGGTGTGGTGTGGTGTGGGGGCTGTAGTGCAGAGAGCGGAGTTCCGGCCGTCCCCCTTATCTCCTGTACGCAAAGGGAATTTCCGAGAGAACCAAAGATAGAATAAGAGGATAAACTTGGCCCGGACTATTAGGGTGGCTTATGCCATGTTTTGTTTTGTCGTGTTTCCGGCGGTTCGGGGATGCGAAACACTGGCTGTGAAGTTCATGGCGAGGCAGCAAGGGCTTTCTAGGGGGGAATTACACTCAGTTTGGAGGCGTATCGAGAATCCAAACTTAAAATATAATTTACCACGTGATCACAAAAGTTTCGATAAAAAGTGCACAAAATCTGAAAAAAAAATCTCTTGGGAAAAGTATTTGCAAAAAGTGCAACCAATTCAATTTAAATTTACAAGGGTGTGCGCACCAGGTCGTTGAACGCTGAGCGTGGTACTCACGGACGGTGAAGCAGTGGTCCCACCAGTCGGTGCGGCACAGGAAGGCCTTGAGGTCGTCCGCCGTCCGGCCCACTATGACGGGCGGCGGGTCCACGATGGTCCTCACCAGCAGCAGCACCCCGAACAGCCCGGCCACCGCGCCCACCCGCTGCAGCAGCTCCACGTCCGTGATCTTGACGGCCTTGGCGGAGCGCACGCGGAAGATGACGGAGATCCTGAGCAAGACAAGCCGAGGCTGCTTATCTGAGTACAACTCTCTGCCAAAAGCCTGTCGCTTCGCACATCGCACTGTTGCCTGTCTGCTTCCCAGCGTCCCAAACGGACTCGGAAAAAAATGCGTTTGAATTTATCGTTATCACCTGCCTAATTATGTTATGTGAACTTTTTTTCCCCCTGTAAATTCTCCTCGCGGCCAGGTGAGGTGTGCTTAGCCTGCAATCACTTTTGTGCACACGGCAGTGCGCGTGGCGCACCCCGCCGTACCATGGGTACCATATACATGCCACTCTCGAGCCCGTTTAGCGATCACTGCATGGCAAACTTATCCTATAAAATGGCAAGTTTCCTCATAACCGTTTGTGGCCCGACGCCTCGCGCGAGCGCCCACCGCCCCGCATCCCCAAGCTTTCTAATTCGCATCCGCAGCGAGGAGCGAGCAGGCTTTGGAGACAGGAGGAGGCCAGTCAAGTGGATAGGAAGCAGCAACCAGCAGGTAGAGGAGCGGCAGCGGCAGCGGCAGCGGCAGCGGCAGCGGCAGCGGCAGCG
Source organism: Odontothrips loti (assembly GCA_038380765.1). Classification (NCBI taxonomy): domain Eukaryota; kingdom Metazoa; phylum Arthropoda; class Insecta; order Thysanoptera; family Thripidae; genus Odontothrips; species Odontothrips loti. Next base: position 16,141,410 of record CM076253.1, read on the forward strand.
GCAGCAACAGCGGGGGTGCCCTCGTACACTTCATCTCACCTCCATGTTTTGAACATGAGCGCGCCGTAGGTGAGGGAGAAGCCGAGCTCGCGCAGCCACAGCCGCAGCATGCACGTGACCACGTTCGGCTTGAAGTACGACACGATCGTCTGCAGGACAATACAATCCCTTGAAAACAAACAGCCCCCTTTTTTTTTACAGTGCCATGACGACAGTTGAGCACTTACCGTGCAGTAAATTAGAAAGGCACCTAAGACTATGACTCTGAGCAAGACGGGGCTAGCTGCCCGCACAACCTGCAGTGCAAAGAAATCGACGATTGAACAATAATGCAAGAATCACAAAAAATGACACCATCGCTATTTGAACCCGCGACGCACCTTGACGTGCTGGTACTTGACGGTGAACAGGAACACCGCGGGAAGGCAGCAGATGATGGCACACGACAGCACGAGCAGCGACGTCCGCATGGCCCAGTTGAGGGCGAGGACACAGGGCCGGCTGTCTTCACAGGACTCGCAGCCCTCGGCACACTGCAGGCACTCGAACGCCCCGGACACGGCGTACTCCGAGTCGTGGCCCTGCTGCAAGAGTAAATGCCCGTACACTTCTCCGCACGAATGTTGGTCACAAGTGAATTTTGACAGGTGCTAACAACCCCTTTATGTTCTGGCCCAGCAGGCTTTTTTTTAGCCCGTCCCGACACGTTTCTTTAGAAACGGCAGGAGCCGGGCTGATAGTCTGATGCCGGATGTTCGTTCGTCCGGTAGTGTGTACGCCGACTTATCGTTCACAGAAAAACTTCAAATTTGGAGGATAAACTCCTTTCCTAACGTAGAATCACGCACGGCGGCAACAATTTTCGATTTGTATCGCATTTTTGATTAATGAAAAGTTGTCTTTTCTTGCTTTTTGAGGTTAGGGTTGGCCGCCGCGCGCACACCATTACCATATCGCGGCGCGCACAGGGACGGGCTCAGGTTAACGATTTAAATCGTAACAAATACATCTGCTATCGGGCACCTCTAGGGAGACTTGAGGCGGGGGCCGAAGGCCCCCGCAAACGCCGCCGGCAGGCCAAGCTGGCCAAGTCCCCCTGTCGAACCAGTTCCGCTCCGCTCCACCGGCACCGAGGTTGACGGAAGGGACGGGCCAGCTTGTTTCCGTGCTAAAATTGTGCTTGCTGCTGCCTTTTCATGTCACTTTCAAGTCAATTTTTTTTCTGAAGTTCCTAAGCCACATAATCACAGCATTTGCAATAAAATTTGGACTTCTTTAAATACAATTCTCGATTTCAGCCAGCAGAACAGCAGCGCCGCACGGACGAGATGGCACAACTCACCAGCTGCAGCTTCTCGTACTCCTCCTCGATCTGGCTGCCGTTGAAGGCGCGGTGGCTCGCCCTGGTGTCCGGGAAAAAGAAGCCCCTGCGGCAGACGCACTGGTAGGAGCCGCGTCGGAAGCCGAGCCCCTTGATGGCCACGCACTTGAAACAGAGGAGCACAATCACAGCGCCACCGTTACCCCGGTCGTGAACCCGTGGCGATGGAGTTGTGGTGGCACTCTGTCGCATACCTCGGTCGTCCTCTTCTTGCACTTGTCCGAGGCGGCGAAGATGTTGAGCTCGGTGGAGCCCGGCGGGGACGGGCACTGGTCGATGTCCACGCGTCGCAGGTCGATGTCTATGCCACTGGTGCCCCTGGAGAACAGGACAGAGACGCGAATAAGAAATGGGATTAGTACGCGCCAGGAGCAGCATGGTGAGCCGGTGTGCGCCGTGCTCAAGGCGCTAGCTCAATTATAAAACAGGGGTGGTAAGAGAGTAAACCCCATTCACAAAAAAGCACCCGTGAAAACTTGCAGGAGCCAAGTCCACCGGCGTCGGAGCAGCGCAAGTTTCGCGGCAGTGCAATCTTTGAAGCCCGGAGGAGCGGAGGATTTGAAACTTTGAGAGGTCGGCAGGTCTGCAGCCGAGAGTGCATTCACTTGCACTGCTCACTAAAACACGCCATTCCTTGGCACACACACGGTGCGCTCTGCCGGAGCTCCGGAGGGCCGGGCCGGGGTTTGCTCGGGCGGGGGCGCCGCCTGGACCACACCGCTGCCTTGCTTCCAAACGCCTCGTGCAAAATTCAGAGGCCCCGCCGCCGGGTTCGGTCTGCGCGCGAATGGGGGCATTAGCTTAAGCTGCGGCGTGCGCTTAGGGAAGCGCGGACTTGCTGCCCGGCGACGAGCCCGACTAGCTGCAGAAGTCATGACCATCGGCCAATGTTGAGGTAACAAGGGTTTGGAAGGGGCTGTCGTTTCGACAGCTGGGCCTCAGAGTGAAGACCTGAGGCCACGGTACGGTGCCAGGATCTCAAATATGGACTCACGTGATCAGGGAATGAGGAAATTAGTGAAGTGGCCACCCTATCAAAGACGATATGTGATTCAATTTTTCCAGTCCTGGCGCTAAATGTTAGTGTTGGTGCTAATGTAGGTACGATGTCCAATCTACAAAGTAAAGGCAAAGTTTTCAGATAGGTATCTTAAACTCCTTCAAAGGGGACACAACCCTAAATTGGGCGATATTCTGACTCTTTCATGCTGCTCAGTGTGCTCTGTTTCCGGTTAGCGCCTTCGTCGCCCGTGTATAGTGAGGGTCAGGGTCCGGTGGGGGGCCCGAGGGGGGGGGGGGAGGCATCCCCCTCCTCTGCCGGGCCCTCCAGAGCCGGAAGGAAGCTGCGGCACCCGATAGCAAGGAGGACCCCGTCGCAGCCGTATCGCCTCGCCTCGGCAGTGCCGCATGGTGCCGCCTGCTGCTCGCCTCATGTGATATTCATCCACAAAGTGGGAGCGAGAAAGAGCGCGAGAGACACGAGGGTGGGAGGTAGACGGGCAGAGTGTGGTAAGACAAAACGCATGCAGTCATTGCCGCACCCGGCTTACTCCGTCCGAGCGGCGCTCACCTGGTTGGTTCGACACACAGTGAACGCTTCCTAGTACACGGTTAAAAGTTTCATCCTAATTTTTTGGGACGGATTCATACTAATTCGGTTTCTTAGGAACCCAAAGAAATTTCGGAGAAATGTAGTAAGTTCAAAATGTACGTCTCAGTGGTGGACTGGTGGAGTGCGAGAGGGCACTGGCGTAGTCAAATCAACCTTCCGTCTCTCTCGCACTCCACCAGTTTGCCACTGGATGCAAATCCCACATAAAACGACGACACGCATAGTAATTAGTAATTAAGAAATTAATAGTAATTAATAGAAACTTTCAGCGGAGCATTCTGACCCGCTGTTTTTCTTTCTGTTCACCTGCGAGTTTGCCCGGTTTATTGTTGGATTTTCAGGTGCAGCTCATTTTGGAATCCTGGCGCGCCATCACAGCAAGGCTGGGCCGGCCCGCACTGCACGCTCAAAAATGCATGCTTAATATAAGCATATTTTAGATTGTTGTGAGATTTGTATCCGCATTGAAGATATATAATTGACTCTGGCATGAGCCTAAATACGTTATGAAATCAAGCATGTATTTTTGAGAGTGTGGTCCGTGCCCGCCCCCCACGGAAGTCATGGCGGAACAAATGTTAGACACGACCACCGACATTGATACATTTCGGGCTATTGGTTGCGGGTGACGTAGCGCGGGAGAGAGACGTAGAGACAGAAATAGAGAGAGAGAGAGAGAGAGAGAGAGAGAGAGAGAGAGAGAGAGAGAGAGAGAGAGAGAGAGAGAGAGAGAGAGAGAGAGAGAGAGAGAGAGAGAGAGAGAGAGAGAGAGAGAGAGAGAGAGAGCACTGTCCGCGAACTGAATTAATTAAGCCGGATGCCAGAGCGGGGGCGGATAGGACGCGGTGGCATGTCCGCGGTGGTCGGGCAGTACCAAGGGGTAACAGCCACGTAGTGCACTGTAAAAATATGTATCGTCACTTTACGACAATACTCAGTCCGAATCTTTAAAACGAATAATTCGTCACAGACAATGTGACGGGCAAGTCGTCACCTAAAATATGTGTCTTCTTTCAGATGTGAGGATTGGTTGGTCACGTGACGAATAAAGGTTGTAAAGTTTACAGGTTGCACCGTGGATTTGTGCTAAAAATTTATTGCACCTCGACGACTGTCTCCCGCGGGTACACTGTTAAAAGAGATGTAGGATATCAACAAGAAATCTGCTGCTACATTTTTTTGCAGCGCAACTGTCATTTTGAAACAGTTTAGGTTGCAGTTTTTATTTCAAGATCTAACAATTTTTCGTTTTGTGATTTAGCCGTCCTTGAACGGCAAGAATATCGTCTTGAAACGAATTCAGGCGTTCACAACCAGCAAAAATAATTTAAAATAAAAATAGTTATATTTGTTTTAGGATTACAAAGTTGTAAGAAAAAACAGTGTGGCGCCCCCCGCGCTGCAGTGGTGTATACGGCACAGCAGCAGAGCGGTGAGCCGTGCGATCACCGTCCTCCACTTCCGGGGGAGGGATTCCGCTTGAGAGAGAGAGAGAGAGAGAGAGAGAGAGAGAGAGAGAGAGAGAGAGAGAGAGAGAGAGAGAGAGAGAGAGAGAGAGAGAGCCGACCAAGGCGTGTGGCCATGTATCGGACATGAGAAATCCATAAAGCAACAAAGTTGTCCTTGGGAAACAGGTCTTATCGAAGAGGCCGGGCGCGTGACAGCTCGAGTGCGAAGGGGTGCGGGCGCGGGGGAGGGAGCGCTCTCCAGTGCTCTGCCGCACCCAGAGAAACGAATTGTTGATTCAAGCCTAGAACAGCGTATTCTTAAAGCATCCAAGAATATAATTCTTGATCCAAGAAAAAATCTTTATTTAACTCTAAGATTGGCTTGATTCAAGAAAATATTCTTGAATGCTTTTAGCCTAAGAATCTGCCGGGCCGGGCCGGCAACTCCGCCACACACCTGCGCGGGCCACAGCTATGAATCATGTCGGCTGCCAAGGAGGAACTGTCCGCGGGCCCCACACAAAATGAGTCAAAACTATACTAGGTTGCCCAAAATTACGTCGAATGCCTAATGTGTTATTCAAATTTAATGAAGCTTTGAGACCTGAATCACATTCAGAAAAGCTCGTTCTCGGAACAAGAACATTGCCTTTGAGAGAACATTTTGCTCAAAACTTGGCCAGGACATATGTTGATACGAGAACAATATCCCTAACTCGAATCAATTTTTCTCGGATCCAGCTCAAAATGTACTTGGGTGTTACAATTCTGCAGAGAGCTAAAGTGCGAGAACGCTTTTTTTGACGAAACTAAGAGCTTAGCTTTTTTGAAATTTTGCGCGCATTGAGTTCCACCAGAGCGTTGGGTTCAGCCGACGGTATACGTTACCTACGTCAAAGAAAATATTGCTGCCCGGACCGAGATTCGAACCTTAGAGCTGTGTGTTCAAAGCCTCCTACCTGGGCCACCATGCTACGAGTTCAAGTCGGGGGGTGGGGTGTGTGGGGGTGGGGGACCTAGACAACGTCACCGTTTTGATATTCTTGTGGATGTATCGAGAACACAGACCGAGAACCTGAAGTCGAGAATTGGTACGGATAGAGTCAAGTCGATTCTTGAATGTGACGGCTTCAAAGCAGCCTCTTTTATGTCCCAGTATTGACCAAAATTGAGCGACGTTGATGATGCTCTCCTTGTGAGTGTGAGGACCCTGGGGGACGGGGGTGTGTCCAGTTACCGGACTGCCCCGCGGACGTTATTTTCGTGCTGGCGATATAAATAGTAAAAAAGGACACCGTCCCGCCTCTCCTTTGTCCGATCTTTTCGCGGAAGGAACAGGGGAAAAACACACAAAAAAAAAAAAAAAAAACACGATCGAGTTGTTTGCTCCGCGAAATTCGTCATCGTGGCACGCTGCGGGGCTGCGGGCCCGGCACGTGACCGCACACGCGCGCGGAGTCAGCCCCACGGAGTTATAGCGATCCAGTGAACAATGGCGCGGAGAAAGACGAAACTCGTTGAGCGCGGCGGCAATCAGAATGAGCGGGAGACAAAACCGTATCAGCATGCCGCTGCGGCCCGCTCTGGGGCCCCGGTGGGGTAGGCAGCGCGACGCCGCGGCTGCCGAGCGGGTCTGCCTATGCGGCCGACCGCAGGCGCGCTGGGTCCAGTGCAGCCTCCGAGTTTTACCACTTACGTATACCATTTCATTGAATTCGATTTTTTGATTGAGAATTGTTGGAAAACTCGCGCGTATATTCTGGCACTCGCTATATGGATGATGCTGCACCCGAGTGCACAGGTAACCGGTACGGGATGAACCGGCCGTATTTTACTCACCTGCCTCACCTCCTAATCTACTCCCCGCGAGCGCCCTGCTCCACACCCCGCTCCGCCGCTGCTGCTACTACTGCCGCGCTCCGGGACAGGGAAGAGAGGTCGGGGAGGGGAAAGACAGATGGCCCACCTCGGAACATTGTTCAAGGTGCCGCTATAGCCGGATGTTCGCGACATGGTTGGGGGGGAGGGGGGAGGGGCGTTGGGTGGCGGCGGAGGGCGCGAGAGGGGGGGGGGGGACGTGTTACCGACCGATAGGACCGTATTTCATTGAGCGTAAAGGGAGCCGTTAATTTTTTTTTTTTTTTTTTTTGTCTCCTGCTGGTCATTGCGTGTAGCGTCCAATCATCAGAGGGTTGTAGGGTAACGGTTCGTGCGGATTAGTACGATCCCCGGATCTGAATGACTCTGCAAAGAAAGTAAGTGCAAGTAAAAAAAATCACGCCGGAAAAAATCGCAGCAGAGGAAGAAGAACACACCCTCTGTGAAATAGCAATTTAGCAAGTTTTTGAAAAATGACCACTTTTTGAGAGGGGTGTTATTTTCCTGCCTGCACATGTGATTAGTTTTGTTTTTTCAAAACGTGATTTATTTACTTGAAACTCACCACGCGACACTTATTGCCAGCCTTGCCGGAGGGTGTTCAGTTCGAGACCGTAGGGACCGACCGGGACTGCGTCCGGCGAAATGCGAAATCAATACGCGTCGTCTGTCCAGCACCGGGCCAACCGTCCCCGCGGGTCCTTGGTCTGCTCCGATCCTCCGCCCTGCCTTGTCCCAGCAGGCCGCTGTTGTATGTTGCCCGAGACTTCTGAGAGCCAGGGAGGCAGGGGCAGGCAGGACCAGGCGGGGACGGTGTGCGGTCTGGGCCGGGCTGGGGTCGAGGGCGACTTCGGACATGGCGGTAACACGAATGGGCTATTTTGCGCGAATCTCCGTCCAGTTGTCGGCTGAGTGAGGCCTGGCCGGCGGCAGCGGCACGCCCCCCCCCCCCCCCCCCCCCCCCCCCCCGCCAGCCCCCCGGCCCCCGGGCCCCCCGGCCCCCCGGCCCCCGGCCCCCGGCTCCCGGCCCCCGGTCCCCGGCCCCCGGCCCCCGGCCCCCGGCCCCCGGCCCCCGGCCCCCGGCCCCGGCCCCCGGCCCCCGGCCCCCGGCCCCCGGCCCCCGGCCCCCGGCCCCCGGCCCCCTGTAACCGCCTCCGGCCCCCGGCCCCCGGTCCCCTGGTCGCCGCCACCCGGCACGGTCCTCGTCCCGGCCGTGGTTTCGGCCGAATATCCGGCTCTCTGTGGGAGACGAACTGGACCAGCCAGAGCTGCCCGGCATTCCCGAGCTCGCCGCTGCGGCTGCTGGTGCGCTGAGCGATGTGTGCCGCTCTCTACAACCCCAGTAGTTCGAACAGAGAGAGTGCGGCCTATTAACGCTGACCAACAGAGCTAAACAATTTCTACCTTCGGTTCGAGAGGAAAATCCTCAAAAGATCCTTAAAATTTATGGTCGATTCCATATACATAACAATGCGAACCATGAAAAAGAAAATCGTTCCGAAATATGAGAGAGGCATGATGACGAAAAGAAAGGAAAAAAGAAAGTGTGGACGATGGGCTGAAGAGTTATTCTTGCTGGCCATGATGGCACTCACTTGAAAAAGTAGGAGCCGTTGGCGTAGCCGAAGAAGGGCACGGTGTAGGTTAGCATCCAAATGTTGCCTCCGCCGCAGTCGTAGTACGGCTTGCTCCACTTGCCGTCTTCGTACGTCACGCTCAGGATCTCGTCCGCCACCCGCTGCGTGTGCGCCGTGGAGTTAAACGTGTAGGTGTTGAAGCCTGCGGACAAAACATGACTGCTCTCAGGGCTGACACTCAGGGGCCCAGCGTATCCATGGCATAGAGCTTAGCAATGGTGCCAGCATTATACGTGGTGACAAAATCTTAAAACGCTATTTATCCAATGTCGAATAGTTTTCCCTCAATTTGTGCACCCTGAGAAACGAATTCTTGATTCAAGCCTAGAAAAGTGTATTCTCAAAGCATTCAAGAATAAAATTCTTGATCCAAGCTTGATTTAACTCTAAGATTGGCTTGATTCAAGAAAATATTCTTGAATGCTTTCAGCCTAGAAATCTGTTTCTCTGGGCGTGACGAGAGGGTTGCACATTTAGTAGGCAGCCGCGCCCGCGGCAGCACTCTACGCATCGAGCGGAAACTTTTCGCCCGTCAGTGTGGCACCACTGACACGGCAGAGCTTCAGTCCGCATCACACAGCAGAGTGAGGAAGTGAGGCAGTCTCCGGAAAAGTCACTTAAACCTAACAAAACAGTCGCTTATAGTGCCTTCCCGCATTTCCCCTCACCAATAAAAGTTCCCGAGAAAATTTCGGAGAGATTATAATGACTAATTTTCTGCTATTCAATTGCCTTGCGGCTTCATGCACTATGACTTAGAAATTACTGGCCTTGTAAAGGAACAAGGCCTTCATCGTCCCGGCTTCCGCCGGAACCCCTGCCTCTAACTTCGGTGATCTGACGGGAACCGGTACTTTTCGGCTGCTAGTTGGCTCCGGGACACCTGATGATAGCTGTTACTGTCGCCCGGCTAGCGCTGGACGGATGTCCCGCCAATCCCTGGCCCGCGCCACCCGCTCGAGGCCCCTTCCGCATAACCACGGCCTTTGGAGACTCCATCATACTGCAGTCATCCCCGCAGTCTGGTTTGGATTGACCCCATCAATCACGAGGGTCCGCCCCGGCGAAGATATGGGGGAAAAGTAGTTCCCCACGTACACGGCCGAAGCCGCTATTCGCTACCCACCGAGTAGCATGTCCGGCCCTGCCAGATTCAGAGTGAGGAAAGCAGAAGCTTCGCACCCTAAGCCTCTGAGTCTACCCCCGGGACTTCTCCCGAGGCACAGAACTCCATTCCTCCAACCGTTCGCAGCTGCCATTCTCCATTCACATTCCGTCATTCACGATACAGTCACCGTACTCAATTCTCAGGGACTGATGTGCCCGTCGGCTCCCGCAGTCTAATCACGACCGACCCGCGAAGAGGACGTCGCCCTGCCGCGCCCTGCCGCGCCCTGCCGCCGCCTTGCAGTGCCTGTTCCGAGTCACGTAGTCACGTCTCCGCAACTACCCACTTTTGCACTTTGCACACCACACGGCACCAGGGCGCCGAGGAGGGGTTCCCAACTGAATGGACGCGCACCTCCCACACGATTGTTTCACCCCCCCCCCCCCCCCCCCCCACACACACACACACACCGCCTGACCCTGGCAGCAGCGCACACGCTTCAGTCTCTAGTGCTTTGCATGCACGTCTGCACGGGACACGGCGACTCTCTGAAATATTTCTTTCTTTTCTCTATTTTTGCTGTTGTTGTTGTCGTTGTTGATGTTGTTCTTGTGGTTGATGTGGTTGTGGGTTTTGTCAAAGAAACCACGAGCGACACGGCACGGTTGTGTGCATACACTGGGGTCGGCCCTACTTGACGAAGGCTACCAGCAGGCTGCCCGACGGGTGCGTCCCGACAGCAGGGGCACACGGGGAGGGGAGGGGGAGGGGCGTCTGCCTCACGTACCGCGTCTCCCTAACTCGACGACTGTCCCCCCCCCCCAACATCCCCCTCATCCTCCCCCCCCCCACTTTCCTCATCTCTCTTCTTCACCCCATAGCAGCGTGTGGTGGCATAGAAACTTGTCTGCCAAGTATTGACTGCCAAGTTGAGGCACGCCGGGGGTATAGCATATTCAGCAGGCTAAACCGACACCGGAAGTGAGCGCGCGCGCGCGAACACACACATGCACGCACACACACGACGCACGATACAGCTTCGACATCTGCAGCGAAGATGCATTGGTCGAGTCAAAGTGTGTGTGTGTGTGTGTGTGTGTGTGTGTGTGTGAAGCCAACCTTTCGACCAGAGAGAGAGAGAGAGAGAGAGAGAGAGAGAGAGAGAGAGAGAGAGAGAGAGAGAGAGAGAGAGAGAGAGAGAGAGAGAGAGAGAGAGAGAGAGAGAGAGAGAGAGAGAGAGAGAGAGAGAGAGAGAGAGAGAGAGATGGCAGTGACAGCGGCCATCTGGAACGTTGAGTAGGGGCGGAGGTGGATAGGGTTGGCGGGGGAGGAAGGGGGAGAATATAGGCGGCGGCAAAAGGAAGGGGGTGGGCGAAGAAAAGTTAGAAAACAGACCCAAGTCTGTATGTATGTCTGTGTGTGCTGAGGGAGGGGAAGTGCGGGTGTTGGGGGACCCGGGGGGTTGCGGTAGCGCGTGAAGGCTAGGAGGGGGCCCGTGAGGGAGACACAGCGGGGACGACAGGCGGCACTGACACAAAAAAGGGGAGAGGAGATGGGGGAGAGGAAGGGGGGGGGGGCAGGGCGCTAACACGACTGTCAAGGATAGGACAAACAGAGCCGCAGGGTGGTGGCCGTCCGCAGTGCTTGTCCAGCGCGGTAAGTAAGTCCCGTCCACTTCACCCCGACCTCATTACTCCATTACGCGACAAGCAGACGATATTTTAAAGTGGGTCGCAGAAAATGGCCGCAAAGTTGGTTAATTAGGGTGAATTTTTGGCTCCGGCCCTGGCCTCAACTGCTGCGGCCGGGAGCTCGTGCACCGGCCTCTCTCTCTCTCTCTCTCTCTCTCTCTCTCTCTCTCTCTCTCTCTCTCTCTCTCTCTCTCTCTCTCTCTCTCTCTCTCTCTCCAGTCCTCTCGGCTGGCCGCGCTAGCTAGCCTGGCAGCACAAGCCATTTCGCGCCAAATTGGCGAAAGGTGATTGCAAATGGCTGTGAGGGGGTGGGGGTTGAGGGGGCGGAGGGGGAGCGGCACCGGCCGGGGCAAATCAAACGTATCGACATGCAGGCTGCGTCCGCTCCCCGTCTCTCTCTCTCTCTCTCTCTCTCTCTCTCTCTCTCTCTCTCTCTCTCTCTCTCTCTCTCTCTCTCTCTCTCTCTCTCTCTCTCTCTCTCTCTCTCTCTCTCCCTTGCCCCGCGGCCCGCAGCGTGTGCGACAGAGCAGAGACTCCCCGGGATCAGACTGTATCACGCGGCGGCCCCAGCAATCGCGCCAAACTCATGCCCAGGCAGGCCTGTGGGCCGCGCCCCAGGGGACTGGCACTGGTCGTTTGTATCGCTCGGAAAATTTTGTTACGCTTCCGCTGCAGCAGGTTTGGTTATGTACCCCCCCCCCCCCCCACACACACATACACACAATGCTAGTTCAACCTTCCAGCGCGGAAACTGGGTGCAGATTTCCGCCGCCTCCCTATGAGCTGCGGCGGGACGGAGGCGGGTAGACAAGAAGGTGGTTATCTCGTTGATGTAGTGTGAGAGGCAATGGCCTTCAGCTGCCACCGCAGAGGCCATCCATCATGCCGGCGTGAGGTGAACGAGAGGCTAGTCGACATACCCTCCCCTGATACACACACACACACACACACACACAGTCACGGCTCAAACAATGCTGTTATAGGGAGTACCCAGCCCTACTCCATATTGCCTCTAGCAGAAGAAAGGAGGGGGAAAAGGTCGATAAAAATGATTGTGTATTTGGGCACGGAGCCAGTTGCAGATACACAGAAGCACCAGGCTGTGAACCCCTCTGATATCGGACGGGGTCGGGTCCGCGGTGGACGGACACATATTTGTCAAGCGGAGCGTGAGAGCACCTCACTGCAGACACATGTTGCGCGTCACGGAGTGGAGTGACAGATGCAGCACCGCCCCCCTACGTAAACGGACCCGTGGCGCGTGGCGGCGCGTGGCGGCGCGTGGCGGCGGGGGGGGGGGGGGGGGGGAACCAGAGTTGGGTCGCACAATCGCAGCAGCAAGAGAGAGGAATCGGGACTCTGACATTTGCATACCTCGGCGTCTTATACTACTTTCTACATCTCTTTTACGGTCGCTTCCGCGACGCTCGCAACGTCAGGGGGAAGAGATAGAGGGAGGGGGTGGCAACGGGGTGGGGGTGGGGGCCTTCGAGGGGGACGGGGGTTAAAAAGAAATGGGAGCGTCAGCTGGCGGGCCGCTGTTTGCCGTTTCCGCGTCTTGTAGATCTCTCCCTCTCTCTCCCTCTCTCTCTCTCTCTCTCTCTCTCTCTCTCTCTCTCTCTCTCTCTCTCTCTCTCTCTCTCTCTCTCTCTCTCTCTCTCTCTCTCTCTCTCTCTCTCTCTCTCTCTGTGTGGACCCGATCCGTCGCTGCACTATATTGCAAACTTTTGATTGTTTCCCGTTTCGGATGTTTGGCTCGGATGTGGGCGATCCGGGTGTCTGAAATGAATCCTTAGAATACAGATGGACCGTCCGTCGGGGGCAGAGGCTTTCATTTCCGTTCGCCGGCGTTTCCCGTCTCTCACTCTTGGAGATCAAAGCACTTGCTGACTGTCATTTGACCGAAAAGATAATCCAACCAACTACGAAAATCAATTTAAACTGTCATTTTTGGTCCATTTATCAACTTTAATTTTCGTCACAGACAACTAGGTTTTGGTTTCATATTGGACAACAAAATGTAGTCATTAGTCATGCCGCTATTCTTATTCGATTTAGTAACGTAATTTGCATTGAAACTGCGCGCGCCGTGTCTCTTTACTCCTCACTGGTGCAAAAACAAAATGTGGCCTTGGATGACTTATTTTACAAATTGATCTGGTCACTGTTGGTGCCACACTTTTGTCCCGCCTGCTGGTCATACCAGTGCGGGAACCGATAGCTGGACGCAAATGTACCGTGCAGGAACAATGAGTTGAGCGTATCACTACGCCAGGGATCCAAAAATGGGGTCAAATGGCCTCTTCTGATAGATTATGTGAAGTATACCACCAGTTCGGGTTGACACGATGAGGCCTTCCTCAAACTGCCTCATTTCATTCCCAAAACAGGTCATAATCTGACCAATTTTTGGAATTCTAGCACCATGGCGAGGCCTAATCAGGTTTTAAATCGTTAATGTAGAGGCAAGTTTCCAAGATAGCCTCTTCAAATCACTCATTCCGGGCGTTGATCATACGACTCTCTCATTATCAATGCATGGCTAGAGATTGAAGCCCCGGGAATATTTCCGGAAATTTTGGAAATATTTCTGGAAACTTTCGAAATATTTCCGAGGGGTCGGAAATAATTGGAAACATTGGAAATTTTGATAAAAACGCTTCTAAGATGCACTTCTGGTGCTTTTACTGGCCGCACGCTGCGCCGATCGCTTCAGCGCACGATTTGAACTTTGGTGTGATTCCCAGAATACAGGTCACTTTGGACCAATTTGTTTGTTAAAATGAAAGTTGTCTTTTGCCATGAAACACATTTTTAGTGGATTCCGCACGCTATATTCGCCTGGGCAGACTCAAATGTCATTTCCCCATTAATATGACCAGAAAAGCAACGGAGTTCACAATTTTTGAAAATTGTTTTTCGCTGTTGCCAGTAAACGCGATCAGATTAGGTGACAGACGGGCATCGCAAGATAACTTTTTCGCCAGCAGCGCCTTTTTTTTTAAATCACTGCTAACAGTGCAGGTGCGACACGGTGTTCAAAGCAATTTTCGTACTCTCCAGTTTCCAACTATAAATGGTAGTGTGTGACCCTATGGTACATATTCTAAATAATGTTTGCTGCCACAATTTACGGTCGTGAAAATAGGCTCAACTCGCACTTTCCAAATGCAGTCATTCCCTTGCAATAAGGACCGATAGTGAACTCCGTAGATAATCACCAAAAGTAGTGATAGTGGTACCGACTTGACGCGCGTGTCACACGACTAAGGTAAAATCCGAATAGGTCGAAAACGTACCTTTAGAACCTATAGACCTAAAGAAATACGCTATTGCTCTTATGCTAAGACTATTTTCTAGAACTGATATGTAATCTCTTGTTAAATAAAAATTATCTAGCATTATAGACAACGGTTTTTTTACCACTTTGTCATGATGATTCGACGCTCATGATCATGGAGTATAATCTCGAGTGTTTCTTGCATAATAAATGAGAAAAGGTGGTTTTATGTCTTAAAACGCTAAATTTCCAAAAGTTTCCAAAATTTCCGAAATATTTCGGGAATATTTCGGAAACATTTCCACGATTTTAAATTTCCGGAAATTTTCAATCTCTATGCATGGCACAGAGCCCGCGGCTGACCCGCTGCATGGGGAGGGGCTATCGCCGCAAGCCCCGTGGAACCCCCACCCCCTACCCCACCCCTACCCCGGCCTCCAGGGAAATCCAACAAAAATGAATGTCGTGGCGTTGGCGTGGCCGTTGGCTGCCAGGAGACAGCGTGCCGCGGCCGCGGCCGGCAGTGGGGGATAAAACGATGCCCCCGGGTCCACGCCGCTGGGGAGGGGCGGCGGGGCCGGGAGAGCGCTCGCAGCTGGGGAGGGGCGGCGGGGCCGGGAGAGCGCTCGCAGCTGGGGAGGGGCGGCGGGGCCGGGAGAGCGCTCGCAGCTGGGGAGGGTCGGCGGGGCCGGGAGAGCGCTCGCAGCTGGGGAGGGGCGGCGGGGCCGGGAGAGCGCTCGCAGCTGGGGAGGGGCGGCGGGGCCGGGAGAGCGCTCGCAGCTGGGGAGGGGCGGCGGGGCCGGGAGAGCGCTCGCAGCTGGGGAGGGGCGGCGGGGCCGGGAGAGCGCTCGCAGCTGGGGAGGGGCGGCGGGGCCGGGAGAGCGCTCGCAGCTGACGACGAGCGGCTGAAAGTTTCAGCAGCAGCGGCCGACAACGGGGCGAGTGAACAAGACTGCACTCTACATTGACACGATGTGTGTGAGTGAGCGTGTGCGAGTAAGAGAGAGACATGGAGAAAAAAAGATTAGCGTTCGCAACTAATGTTTCAGTTCATTTCAAGACAAGCAGTAAATTAAAATTTGGTTCTCGTAGAACTATTTTTTTGGGGGGGAGGAGTTATTGGCAAGCTGCACCACCGAAAAGGTAGTTGCTCCGACAAATATGAGTGTTGCCGGAGCAAAACTACAATTTTGCATCCGCAACAAACCTTTTCGATGCAGCAACAACTAACTTTTTGTTGAAGCGACTGACTTTTCGTTGGTTCGACTAACAAAAAGTTCCCCCAACAAGATAAGTTCTCAGAACAAAAAATGACTGCTTCTGTAGATAAACTGAAAAATTAGTTGCGATACCACTAATCCTCTTTCCTCCGAGAGGGTCTAACGGCAGCACGTGTACAGAGCTATGATCTGCGGTGTGGCTGTGGCGTGGCCCCGGCCGCGTAGTGTAAACAGCGCCGGCTGCGAAAGCTGACGCCTCACGGTGTCCTGTCCGCGCCGCACGGCCGGGCCGCGAGGTCGGAGGGGAGGGGAGGGCCGAGCGGAGCATGCGGTGGGGAACCGTGAGGGGGGAGGGGGAGGGGGTGATTGGAACCGTAGAGCGGCGTAGGGCGACGTCTGCGGCTGCGGCCACGGGGGAATTTTAGAGAGAGAGGCAGAGGGAGAGAGAGGAGAGAGGGAGAGAGAGAGAGAGAGAGAGAGAGAGAGAGAGAGAGAGAGAGAGAGAGAGAGAGAGAGAGAGAGAGAGAGAGAGAGAGAGAGAGAGAGAGAGAGAGAGAGAGAGAGAGAGAGCAGACAGACAGACAGACAGAAAAACAGACAGACAGACAGAGGGAAAGCGGTCGCGTCCCGCTTGGGGTTAGTGGGTCCTGCTGGGCTCGCCCGGGCTCGCCCCGCGTTAGTTCGTACACAGAGCCCTTGCGGCGTACACGACACGAGCCTACCGCCCCCTAATGGTCACTGCCGGGCCCTGCCGCGCACTGCCACCGGCCCCGTCAGCATCAGCGCGGCTACAACCCGCAAAAACGGTTTTGTGTCCCCCTCAGCCCCACACGCGCCCCGCACCCGCGCCCTTGACCAAGCCTTGGCCTCTTGCCGCGCCAGCCGCGCTGCCCCCGATGACGGCGTTGATAGATACGCGGGGGCTGCGGAGGCCTCGGCGGGGCCTGCGGGGGCCACAGTTTGGGGGCTGCGGGGGCCGCAGTTTGGGGGCTGCGGGGGCGCACAGCGACGCGCGTCACACCAGGCCATCGCCCACCAAAGTGTGCACGCGCACACCCGTTATACTTTTTTTTCGAGCCCGGTTGATAGTGAGGGAAATTTTTAAAAAGCGTTACAAAAAAAACAAAAAACGCTCACACATCACAGGTGATGTAAAGGGGGCGCACTTATTTCGAGATTATAGAAAACTACGTAGTTCATCATCGTCGCTCCACGGCCTTGTCATGCGTAAAAATAAAAACGGCGTGGGTTTTCACAACGAAAATGCTTATCTCTGAGGGAAAATATAAACACGTTTACAGCTTATCAATGATAATAAAAAAAAGGGAGAGTAGGAGAGACCGGTCTGCTGGTGAAGGTCATGCAACCCCTTTTGCTGATTCGACAATCCCCCCGATCATGGCCCCATGGCCCGACTCCATGCACGGCCACGGCCCCCCCCCCCCCCCCCAGCCACCCCACACGCTTCCCGCACCCTCCCCTCCGCAGACCCGGGTACTGCCCTATGAAAGTGCTGCTGCCTGCAAAAACCCTCCCCGCACAACCCATAACACAGTCATAGAGCGCGGGCGTTCGCGCGTCGGCCGTTGCGGGCAACCGAAATCAACATCTTTTTGTTGGCCTCTACATGTGTGCGGTTCATGACGTGTGTAAGGGGGAGGGGGGGAGGGGGGGAGGGGGGGGGGGAGTAGGCCCCTGCACCCTACCAACCCCCACCCACCACCCCTACCCCGAGACGGGCCGGGGCAGGCATTCGCACACGAATGAGGTAACGAATATTTTATAAGCCGCGGTCGGTTCCGCGATGGTTTACAATCTTGTGAATAAGGCAGCTGTCTCCGGGGCATGCGGTTGGGGGGTGGGACAGAGGGGGAAAGGGTTCCGGGCTCCTTAGGCATGACGGGGCTGAGTCGTGCGGCGGGCGCGCTGCTTGGAAGCCGACAGGGCCCGGTCCGCACACAAGAAACAGAGGGCTGACCCGCTCACGGGGGGCGTCACCAAATCACGTGACTTCCTAACAAGTCTAGATGAAGGGGACTTAATTCGAAAACGAATGGAGGAACAATCGAAAAGAATACCACGAGAAAAACAGGATAAGTTACGGAAAAAACGAGACACATTGTGTTCGAAAATTCAAGAAGAGATAAAAAAAAAGAAATCGAAAAAAGACAGAGAATATATTTTTAAATTCCGATAAGTTCCTCCCGTAGAAAAAGCCCTTGTCCGTAAAAAAAATATAAAATCAAAAGAATTAGCCATAATCACAGCACACTGACAAGGAGGTCCTCCCTCCAGTGTGGGAGCCCGAGCTCTGTATTCCAGCCACGACGAGGGCGGCACGTCATTCACCCAAACTTCCCGCACCCTAAAATATTTATCTTTGCGTTTTTTTTTTCGTTTTTTTTTCATTTCCCTTCCCGTTACGGCCGGTCCCACGAACGGTTGGGGTTGGGTGTCACGGTAGCAAGAGCGCGACGTTACCCCGAGTTACCCCCACCCCCCTCAAGGGGAAACTTTTTTTATAGGCCTAGTTAGGGGTCTTCATCCAGATACTGAGAGCTCTTTCGCGGTGCCGTGCTCCGCCCCGCGCGGGACACGGCTTAAGGCGCCACCGTGAGGCATCGCCGTGAGGCTAGAGGCGCCAGGCGCCACGGGAGGCGCTCGGCCCCTGCTGTGCCGCTGTGCCACGGCTGCCCTGCCCGCCCGCCCGGCGATACCATCTAACGCCACAATGAGCCCAGCCCCTTTTACCCGGTCGCAGCTCTCTTGTGTCAAACAATGGCGCCAGGGCGGGAGTGTTTGAGGTGAGATCTAAACGCACCCACCCCTCCCCTCCACCTCCTCCACCTCCTCTCTCGCACAGTACGGGCCCCCTCGAAGGGCACTGCGGACACAAGGTGCGAGCACGACGCTAATCTAGCACTGTGTGTGTGTGTGTGTGTGTGTGTGTGTGTGCGCGCGCGCGCGGCTGCCTGGCGTGCCAATCCCAACGACTGCGACTAGACAGGGCGGATTTTATCGATCTCGCGGATCCGGTTTCGGGTGGTGTGTGCACATGAGATTTCTGTCGCGCGATTACTTGTTTGCTTGGCAGCCCAGCCGGTGGTTGGCTCCCAGTGCCGCTGCTCTGACCTCCGGGCCCTGCGGCGCTGGGGTAGAGAGGCCTCATACAGTACATGCTGCTGAGATTTGCAAAGAAGAATTTGCCAAAACTGCGGTTCGTGGAAAAGGGCCCTGGCAGAGGCCTCTCACAAAGGAAGGCATGGCTTTTGCTATGTCGGCAGCCGCCGCCTTCACCACCCAACAGCACCGAGAGCTTGGACAATATCAACTTTTCTTCTTCTTCTTTTTTTTTACGTTCTGCTGTTCTTGTGGCGATGATATTCTTTTGAGCATCTCTATCTCTACGCGGCACCAGGGTTCAGTATAGCTCTGCCTCCCCTGCCCACAAGACAAGGGTATTGGGAGAAGGCTCCGCTGTCTATTGTTTGCATCCGGGGGCGCCAGCGGTGGCTCCAGACGGCGGATTTTTGTCCCCCCCCCCCTTCTCCCCTCCCGCAATCTCTCACTGTCAAAACCATGCGAAGAAACTGTTCGTATTACAAACTATTTTCTTCGTAGCTTGCGAAGAATATTACGGCATTGTAATACAAACTAATTCTTTGCAAGCTTACGAAGATTTTCTTCGCATTACAAACAAATTCTTTGTAAGAGCTTTGTAAGCTTGCAAAGGAATTCTTCGTATTGCAAACAAATTCTTCGCAATACAAACAACCACAATTCTTTGCAAGCTTGCAAAGAATTTTCTTTGCAAGCATTTGACAGTGCTCCGGTCCGCGACATTTGCGGCGCGGGTCGGCAACAACGACAACTTTCGCGACGAAACTAATTTGTTGTTAATTTTGCGACAGCGAGAGGCTCCCGGCGTGGCCACGAACAACGTCGGAGAGGGGAGAAGAGGGGGATTTGTTGTCTGCCTCCCTCTCCTCCTCCTTCCGACTTCAAAGTTGGTCTGCCGAAGCGGCCGAGTGCACCTCCCCCTCCCCAGGGGGGAGGTGCAGACAGGATGCCCTTCCTCTGCTGACCACCGTCCCCGCAAGCCCTCTGCCACACCACACTCACTGCACAGCGATGGCAGAGAGAGAGAGAGAGAGAGAGAGAGAGAGAGAGAGAGAGAGAGAGAGAGAGAGAGAGAGAGAGAGAGAGAGAGAGAGAGAGAGAGAGAGAGAGAGAGAGAGAGAGAGAGAGAGAGAGAGAGAGAGAGAGAGAGAGAGAGAGAGAGAGAGAGAGAGAGAGAGAGAGAGAGAGAGAGAGAGAGAGAGAGAGAGAGAGAGAGGGGGGGGATCACCCTCTAATTAATTCGCGTCGCTTGTTATCTCTTTCCCTCTTTCAGCTTTCATTTGACGGCGGCGGCGGTACGGACGGCGCATGAGCAGGAGAAAATATAATTATACGAATGCGCGTGAAGTCGACGCCCCCCGAAGTTGATTAACGTCGCCGTCGTCTCCACCACATCCACGCCGCCTCTTGAAGGCTACAGGTCACATCGTCGACTAACATATCAACTGTCAACTCACACTGTCAGCTCTATGTCAATAACTAACACGCTATACCGTGTGTCCTGTCGCTGGTCGTGGTGGTGTGGTGGTAGTGGTGGTGGTCCGGCGCCGACTGAATAAAGGCGGTGGCAACAAGTCGACATAACCGGCGCCAGTACACACAGCGCGGGCTTAGGGATTAGGTGCACTTTATCGTCACGGACGAGGTTGCAATTCTGCGCTCGTTCCGCCCGACCGCATTTGTCAATGCAGGCGCGGAGGGCGGAGGGCGGTGGGCGGTGAGGTCGGAGGGCACACAGACAGACGCAGACGTCCGATCCGCCAGCGCCGAGCGCCGCCACCGAGCGCCCGGATGGGTGGGCTGGCCCGCCGCGCGGGCATGTCGTGCAGTTTGCCTACCCTCTGATTCGCAGGCGCTCCTGGCAGAGAGCGCAGCACAGCAGCAGCAGCAGCAGCAGCAGCAGCAGCAGCAGCAGCACACAGCGGCACAACGTGGTGCATGAAGCACGAGCCGGGCTCGCGCACTGTGCACTGCCTAGACCGAGGCCTAGACACACAACATGGCCGTCTGTGTCAACATTTGTGTCAACGGAGCCGTCTCTCTCTCTCTCTCTCTCTCTCTCTCTCTCTCTCTCTCTCACACACACACACACACACACACACACACACACACACGGTCTATGACGGTTCAGCGAGTTTGATCCGCACACCGCGTCGGTCCGCTGCTACTGCTGCTGCTGCTGCTGCTGTGGCTGGTTGTGGTGGGAGAGCAGGGCGCAGGGCCGGGTGCACACAAACGTGATGCAATGCCGAAAGTCAACACCTAGCGCGCACCTTCCACCCAACGCACACTCACACACACACACACACGCACGCACACACACACACACACACACACACACACACACACACGCACACACACACACACACACGCACGCGCACTCGGCCGAAAGGTGGCGTAAATGTGTGAATCCGGCAGAGGGTACTGTGCGACGGCGGGCTCGGATTCCGGAGCTATGCGCGTAAGCAGCGCTGGAACAATGGCATCGCGGCGGTGGTATTCAGGGCGCCCGCCCCGCCCCGCCCCGCCCCGCCCCGCCCCGCCCCGCCACTCCCCACTCTACCGCAGCTCTCGTCTCAGCGACCCTCAATGAGATGACCCAATCCGCGTTAGGGAGGGCCCCGTTTACAAGCTACACGTGATGCCCTTCGATGGGCACGGCGAGGCGAGCCGGTGAGCACTTGGCCGCTACTGCCGCACCTGCCGCCACCTGCACGCCCTGGGCTGAGCTGGACCGAGCCGGACAGACAGACGACTGCTGCGGTGGTAGCGGTCGACCTCTCGCAGATCTCGCTAGTACGGGCGGGTGTTCATACAACACCGGTAAGTCGCACAGCACGCACTCTGGGCACTTCAGCTCAGTGCGCGGGGCAGTGAGGTGCGAGACGGGTAGGGAGTAGCAGTCACGCCTTGTATTCAATTACTAGCAGATGAAGTTTCAACTAGCTTCAGCTAGCTTGAACTCTCGCAAGTTAGCGTGGCAGGTAGCACATAGGTTTGGTTAGGTTAGCGTGGCAGGTAGCAGGTAGCGTGGCAGGTAGCAGTAGCCCGCAGCAGCTGTAGCTGCCCTCTTGAGCAGGACTAGGCCCAGCCTCATATAATATAGCTCGAGGCGGGCCTTGGTTTCCGCCTGCTCCGCCTCCGCCTCCGTCCGCCTTGCCAGTTCCAGTTTTTCGCCCGTTGTGGCCAAGCTAAGCGTTTCCGCCCCATACAACCGTATATGAGTTTGATCGTACCGTCTACCCCTACGTGTAGAGCTCGTCAGATTTGAAAAATTTTAATGTTTAAAATTTGTCGTTTTATGCTCACTAGGATAAAGATACTTTCAGAATTCCCGCACCCAGCAACCTTTATTGCTTGTGAAAGGAGCATCCACCTTGCGCACATTCCAACGCGAATCGCCCCCGTATAGCCGGCCTAGGGCATGGCACGGCACGGGTTGGCGCGGGGCTTCTCGTAAACACTGGTAGGGCGGGCCGTGCCGCGACCTCGTAAACACTTTCCTTATGACACGCGAGGCGGCACACTCAGCAGCCAGGGCCGGTCCCCAAATATAACGCTTCGGTTTAGTGTGCGGCCCAGGACAACGGGGCTCATTGTGATGTTAGCCCGACCAAGCAAAGCCATCTGGATATAGTTACTCGGTTCTTAGCAATGCCATTGCTTCGTTTAATTTCGCATACGCGCTCAAGATGACCCTCGAACAAATCACACAACACGAGCACCGCACGGAAGGAAAACTTTAACACGTTGACAGTGAACGTGTCACAAATGCTGTGACAGTTTTGCATCCCTTCATGACGCACCGCATTTAACGTGTTCAAAGTAGAACTCGGTTATGTTGCCCGCTCCGCAACACCGTTCAGATGACTCGGAAAGTCGCCTTCTTTGAATTCGTCTTACGCTTTTCACGTTAATAGCACGCTTTTCACCCTTACATTCCATCATTTTTTTTTTTCAGAACGGACCTGAATATGAGGGCGGACTCAGAAAGAGATCCCCGACGAAAAAAATGTGAATCTCCATATTATTATGTATTAATTTTCCCCCCTGTTTTATATTGTAGGTTGAGGCCATAGAATACGACGAGTTGTTTGCCGGTGGATTATACACTGTACTAACTTTGGAAAGTGGAAACGCTCATCTGTTTGGTTTCTCCCGGGAGCAGAGGCAGGACCCAGTAGGACCGCCCACGCCCACCGCTCCCATCGCTCAGGGGGATCTGACAGGTAAGTGGATAGAGTTAGCTTTTACCTCAATGAGGGTTCCCGCGGCGAACAAACGAATGTCGGAATGTTACCGCCCCCTCCATTCTCAATATGAAAAGGGTGGAAGAAAAAGAATATAACCACTTCAAAATTGAGCTCGCGGCGCGCTGCCGCTGTGATGTTTGTGACTTTCTTTCTTCGTTCTCGCAGCGCCGTCTCGAGACCGGAAATAAAAGGTCTGCGGCCAAGAGAGAGAGAGAGAGAGAGAGAGAGAGAGAGAGAGAGAGAGAGAGAGAGAGAGAGAGAGAGAGAGAGAGAGAGAGAGAGAGAGAGAGAGAGAGAGAGAGAGAGAGAGACACAGAGACAGAGACAGAAACAGAGACAGAGACAGAGACAGAGACAGAGAGGAGGCCGACAACGGCGATGAGGGGGGCGGAAATGGAGGCGGATGGCAGGTGCGAGCGATCGAGAGCCACGCCGGGGATTGGGTAGACGGACGACGGTAAGGGGAATACCAACACCAACAGCGTGCCTTTGAAGACGTCGGGCAGGATCGGGGCGGGTGGGGGCCTTGGGCCCGGCCGGGGCAGCCGGGGAGCCGGGGCTGCGGGCAGTGCAGGATCGATGACAGCACAGCTTTGGCTTTGCGCCCCTCGCCTTGTACGCCTCATCTTGCGCCCGGCTCGAACACCACCGCACTGGTGCGACTTTCCTAGCTGCCTCTTTCTGCGAACGGCCCCGCCTCTCCCCCCCCCCTCTCTCTCTCTCTCTCTCTCTCTCTCTCTCTCTCTCTCTCTCTCTCTCTCTCTCTCTCTCTCTCTCTCTCTCTCTCTCTCTCTCTCTCTCTCTCTCTCTCTCTCTCTCTCTCTCTCTCTCTCTCTCTCTCTCTCTCTCTCTCTCTCTCTCTCTCTCGCTCTCTCTCTCTCGCTCTCTCTCTCTCGCTCTCTATGTGATCAGCGGACTGTTGTCTCTGGCCCCTGGGTGCCCCTGGGTGCCCCTGTTGGTCAGTGTGCCCGCCGGTGCCAGGCGGCACACAATGCGTGTCTGACCTTGAACCTGCGGCTGGACGCTATTGTGGGCGTCCTACCTCTCTGGGGCGGCACCACGCGAGGATTCCCCGCCCCCTCCTTCTGCGGGTCCTGTGTGTGTGTGTGTGTGTGTGTGTGTGTGTGTGTGTGTGTATGTGTGTGTTTGCAGAACACAGCGTGACACTGTAGGCGGGAACCGGGCTTGGCCGCGGAGGGGACAGCCATGACCAGACCTACGTTCCAGGTGTTTGCCGATGCCACCCTGGGGAACATTATGCACTATTAGACGGCATGAATTACGTCGCGGCTTCGCAATGACGTGCGAAACAAGTCTGAGACCGGTCTGGCGGCTCTGGCGCACCTGAAGGTCTCAGGCGGGGTGGGCGGGTTAGGCAGGTCTGTCTGCGGAGTCCCGGAGCCCCGCTCATAGGAGCCGGAGGCGGCAACGACGCCCCCCCCCCCCCCCCCAGAGCGCGCGGGGCGCGAACGCCTTTAAATCTGCCGCCAATTTGCCTCATTCCGTATTCTTTTCTTCCGGTCCAACGCCTGGAGGGGTTGGGAAGGGTGGGGGGTTGATCGCGGGACAAAGGAAGGCTGGTCGGCCAAGGCGCCGCCCCCGCCACCCGCGCCGCCCCCCGCCGTCCCCCGCCGCCCGGCCCGCCCCCGCAGTCCTGGGGGTGGCACGCGCGCGTCAAGAGTCCTCAGAGTGTCCTTAGCAGCGAGTTTGTCCTTTCTATTTAATTTGGTGTCGTCTGGGCACTGGGAGGGGTGGCGGCGTCAGGCCCGGGGTGCCAGTTGGCCGCCACCATGAATGCGATATTAATGCAGACTGCCTCCAGGATCAGCCGGCCGTGAAATTGGCTGTGCGGAACGACAATAGCCCCGCACGGCGCGGCACGACACGGCACGACACGGCACGGCACAGGGCCTGCGGCACGGTACGGCCTGAGCTGCCGCTGGCTATCTGTGGGTCCGGGGATGACTAGTCTACTGCCGTCTGCCTCCTCCTCGAGGCGCGTGGCCCCCACAGCCCCCACGGGACGCCCAAGTGGACACCACGGGGGACCCCCTTGGATCCCAGGGGACCCGGAAGCCCCCACCACAGGAAACTCACATTCAAAAAAAGTATCCGTGTTTCAAGCATAATTTCTGTGCTTGTCCGAGTTTCTGGGATGAAGCATCTAAGTAAAGTTCGTTCGTAAGCTTGAATCACACATATGACATTTACATGGATTCTTGATCCAAGAAACCCGGCCAAGCACAGAAACCGTACTTGAACCAAGCACACTTTTTTAGCGTGCAGAGGCACCCTGCGGGATCCCCGGAGGACGCCCTGCCCTCAATTCTCGCCGGAACCAATGGGACGAAGCTGCACGGACCACAGGACGAACTGTGGGCCGTAACTTTGGAGAAGAACGACCATGAGCTGATGCTCTCCGTGAAGTCAGGGGGGCAGAGGAGGGCTCCCCGACACCACCCTCCCCGCCCCGCGCCCCGTCCCACCGGAACGGATGTGGACACCCTCTTCCGGCAGACGACGTCCCCCTTTGCAGCGCACGGTGACGGTGGCGGCTGATGGCGCGGCTGTTGATGGTCGGCGGTGAGGCGCCCTGCCGCGGCGCGGTGGCCGGCAGGCCCGGCAGCCCGGCAGGCCCTCCCTCCCGTCCGGGACACATGGTGCGAGCAGTGCGAGCAACAGGCGGCCGCGTGCCCGGTGCGTGCCCCGCGCGTGCCTGGCGCGTGCCCGGTGTGCGCCTACCGCAACACATCTCGCTGTCGGCACGGCACGAATTTGGCCCCCGGCCACCGCTCCCCTCCCCTCCCGTGGCTCGCAGCCCGCGGCTGCCCGCGGCCGCCACGCACCGTGTGGGAACACCTGCAGCTGTGATAACGCGCTGCTGCTGAGTGGCGGATTTGAGGCCGCGATGACTGATTGTTTGGCGCGCAAATCAACCTTGTATTCTCGAAACGGATGTGAAATGTATCGAATCTGACCCACGTTTTTTCCCGGCTCTATTTTGTTTTTGCCAGTGGAAGCGTAATTTTGGACAAAATACAGTGTTGAGAAGTACGCAAAATGGAGTTATTTTTCAACGAGAAAATGTCAATGAAACATCGAGAAATTTGAATGAAGATTTTCATACATTCGGACTGTTTCAGCCGTCTACAGGGTACATACGTGACACGAAAATTTTCAGTCGAATTTCATGTTTTTCTGGAAACATACGAGACGAGACCAAGGCTCCCGGCTCCCGTGCATTCAGCGTGGCCGTAATGCGGGCCCGCGGGCACGGCGCACGGCACAGATATCAGCCCCCCGCACTGCTCACCGTTGTACCGGATGGCCTGGCCGCAAGCGAGACGTAAAGCCGTGCACCAACGGGACCTCCGCTCCACCCCGCTCCGCCCCGCTCCGCCCCACTCCACCCCGCTCCGCCCCGCTCCACCCCGCTCCACCCCGCTCCGCCCCGCTCCGCCCCGCTCCACCCCGCTCCGCCCCGCTCCGCCCCCCCACCCCGCTCCGCCCCGCTCCGCCCCGCTCCACCCCGCCCCACCCCGCTCCGCCCCGCTCCGCCCCGCTCCGCCCCGCTCCACCCCGCTCCGCCCCCTCCGCCCCACTCCACCCCGCTCCGCCCCGCTCCACCCCGCTCCACCCCGCTCCGCCCCGCTCCGCCCCGCTCCGCCCCGCTCCGCCCCGCTCCGCCCCGCTCCGCCCCGCTCCGCCCCGCTCCACCCCGCTCCGCCCCGCTCCGCCCCGCTCCGCCCCGCTCCACCCCGCTCCGCCCCGCTCCGCCCCGCTCCGCCCCGCTCCGCCCCGCTCCGCCCCGCTCCGCCCCGCTCCGCCCCGCTCCACCCCGCTCCGCCCCGCTCCGCCCCGCTCCGCCCCGGGTGAGGGAGTGTGGGGGTGGGGTGGGTGTCCTCTTCATTGGGTATTCAGTGGAGTCGCCTCGCCTCTCCCTGCCGCCTCCCCTCCGGCGCGCACCTGGGGCTGGGCCAGGCCTCGGCCAGCGGTATTCACGTCCTTGAGGACACCCCGCCGCAGGGCCCGCAGATCCTGCAGGACCCTCACAGCACCGCCAGCCTCCCGGCGTGCCGCGCCGCTGGAAATATTGAAAAGGCCTGGCCAGAGCCGACTCGACGAAATGGGAGTTCCAGCGACATACTGCATTCCCCATCCCCCTACGTGTAGGGCAGGCGTCCGGCGTGGCCGCGGGCGGAATTTAAATTTCTTTTTACGTGCGGGGCAGCGGCGGCGTTTCGTCCTTACCACCGCGGCATAGCGCTGCCTCAGACCCGGACCTGAGGCGGGATGCTTGCTGCCCGCACGCCGCAGGCTGGCGCGCACTGTGCGAGAAAACTAGGCTCGTTAGCCACTGACCCGCTGCCGGGGACACGGTATAAAGCGCAGGAGTCCACGGGAGTTGTAACCACAGGCCGGGGGCGCACTGTGTCTCCATTAGGGACAGCGTCGTGGAGGTGCAGCACATCCACTCGCGTGATACCCTTCCGGTACAGGGTTCTGAGTGATCCCGCAGTTACCAGAACAACGTGAAGACTCGTCTAGTCCCACGCAAGCGCAATACCGTGTGGTAAAAGCCGAAAACTCCCTAATACCGCGTAATACCAGCGTAACGCCCAACAACACCACGTAATACCAGCGTGATGCCATGTAAGACCACATGATTCCAGCGATTAATACCGCGTAATACTCGTAATGATCTACCAAACTCCAAAGTAAACTAGCCCCCTCATGCAGCGGCCGGCAGGGCAGTTGTTGCAGCCGGTAACGCCACCGCTGTTCGCAGCACACCAGCGCACCCGCAGATGAGCGTCTACACAATAACTTCACTGCCACTTCCCAGCCCACAGCCCCTTTTTGAGAGCGGCTTTCCGATGAGTGCAGCAGCGATTCCATCCTCAGCAGCTGGGTCCTCCGACTCCAAACCAGGGTGGCCGCGGCTGCCGCCATTTGAAACAAACCGCGCAATACCCTCCGGTCCTAAACCCGAATACACATCTAGCTGCTGAGCGCGCAATTTCTACGTGTGCCGAGGTGGAGCGGATGTATGACTCACTCCAAAGAACCCTTTCTCCCTGAGAGACACTGGCGCCGCTGGCGCCGCGGGGGGTCGGCTTATATCCCTTCCCACACATCCATTCGGTGTCATGACACCGAGCAAGCAGCGCAAGCAGGCCGGATACGGATTTCCTTCGCGCCACCGCCGACGCCGCTGTTTGCCCACGGTGCGGCGCGCTCCCATTGGTCGGACGGGGCCCCCAAGTCTCTCTCCGTCTCCCTCCGCCTCTCTTTGTCTCTCTTGCTCTCTCGCTCTTCTTCTCTGTCTCTCTCTCTCTGTCTGTCTGTCTGTCTGTCTCTCTGTCTGTCTGTCTGTCTCTCTCTCTCTCTCTCTCTCTCTCTCTCTCTCTCTCTCTCTCTCTCTCTCTCTCTCTCTCTCTCTCTCTCTCTAGCTCTCTCTCTCTCTCTCTCTCTCTCTCTCTCTCTCTCTCTCTCTCTCTCTCTCTCTCTCTCTCTCTCTCTCTCTCTCTCTCTCTCTCTCTCTCTCTCTCTCTCTCTCTCTCTCTCTCTCTCTCTCTCTCTCTCTCTCTCTCTCTCTCTCTCTCTCTCTCTCTCCCGCTTGTACTTGTAGCCACCCGCAGGCGGATTCGAGGCTGCGACACGCCCTTGGCGCGGGCCGGGCGGGGCCCCCGTGCCCACCCCGACGCCGTGGGGCCCGCCTCGCTGGACCACCTTCCCAAATTCCTTTTTCTGCTGGATTTTGAAGCAGATTGCCGCTCGCACACGCAGGCCGTGTGCGCCTTGAAACAGTGCGAGGAGCGGCGAGAGCGGGAGAAAGGGGGAAGAAAAACCCTCGGCGAAGCTTTGGCGCTGGCTGTGTCCGCGTACAGAGGGGCGTCTGCCGTCTCACTCCCACTCGACAGAGTCTCGGGCCACACGGAACGGGAGCCGGCCTCCTTCAAAGGCACGGCAGTCCAGGCGCGAGGCGGCGCGTGCCACAGATCCCCGCGCAGAGCAGAAAAACGTTGAGAGTTGTCGCAACGAATTCGTTCGTTCGTCGTTGATTTTGGGACAGGCAACAAATTTTTGTTGCGAGAACTAAAGTTTTGCTGTCACAACTAACACGTAGTTCGCGTAGTTCCCCCAACACGAAATGTTAATTCCCACAAAGAGATTTTTTTGCTTGTCACGCGTATATTTGTTGTGACAATTAATACTTTCTCTGTGTGTGCTCGCGCGACACGCCCGCCGCCGAAACTCGGTCTCAGCTCTCAATGAGACCGCAAGTTTTCTAAAACAGCACTACTCATCAAGATTTCAAGTCCCTTATCACCCTAAAATGCCCCCCTGCGTGGTGGGGGGGGGGGGGGCTGACGAAGCTGCCGCTGCACGCGCAAAGTGGTTGTGCATGCTAGGCAGCTCCGCAGTGCCGCCGCGCCTCACGGTTCCCGCGGCGAGCGACGCCCCATGAACAGAGACAGAGCGGAGGAGCCAATTACTAGCGCCCACCCCGCTTTGGGTCCTTTACTTCGATTCCAGCATTAAATCTGCGCATGCATGCATGTATGTTCATGGTGTGTGTGTGTGTGTGTGTGTGTGTGTGTGTGTGTGTGTGTGTGTGTGTGTGTGTGTGTGTGTGTTTATGTAAGTGTGTGTGCGCGCGTGTGCGCCGAGCAGAGAGAAGGGCACACAAGACTGAGTGAAGATCAATCGGCATATTCAGCCACTGCTCAACGCCCCTGCTGGGGCGGAAAGCAGAGGGTTCAAAGGTGCCGGATTGAAGAAAATCGAGGGGGGTAGAGTGGAGAGAGACAGAGATAGGAAGAGGCGAGAGAGAAAGAGAGAGACCGGGGGGGGGGGGGGGCGGTGAGGAAGAAAAGGACAGAGACAGACAGAGTTGGATGAAGACAGGCTAGAAAAGAGCGATGAGGTAGGCCGGTGAGGGGCCAGGGCGCCAGGCTCACCGGTGGGGTTTGCTGGTCAAGGTCAGCCAGCTCCTTGGCCACATCTCTCACCGGTCGACTCGTTCACTATACGTTTCCGCGAGGTGGGGTACTCTGTGAAATATTTCTTTCGGAATTCCTAAAACAATTGGAAGGAAAATTTACAGCACGAATTATTTGGGATGTTCCATAATTTTTCGTAAAAAATAAAAAAAAACTGAAATTCTGGTCATCCCTGTACAAGGGCATTACGCACATGAATACTGGAGTCGCTTCGTCATGGGGGTCGGTGACCCTCCGCCGCCAGAGCAGGTTAGCGAGGGCCAGAGGTTTTCATCCGCAAGGGTGTTGTTGTACACCCGCGCCCTCTTCTAAGGGCCGGATTAAAAACTGGCGCATACATCACGGCGCCGCTAATTTCCACGGGGCGCGTTCGGCGGGGGGCTCTCTCAGCTCCGGGGGCTCGGGCCAAGGAGGGGGCTCCGGGGGAAGGGCGGGCCGCTGGAGCGAAAGCAAACGCAGAGAAGGCCGAGTCGCTGTCTGCAGGGGCGGTCCGAGCGTGCGGGACCCGGAGGACCGGGAGAAGGGCCGGGAGCACGAGTCGTTTCTCAGACGTCCTACCGCGGATATGCCAGCAGATATTTGCGGCCGCAAACCAAACGAAATGATCGAATATATTACGGCGCCGACGCGGGGACGCAGTGCGGGCCTGTTCGGCCTGCTCCGCTCGGGGGGGCTCATTCTAATACACAGTTTTATTCAGGACGAGACTGCGAAAGTACGTCGCAAATATCAAACACGCAAAAAAAGGGGGAATAATTTCAGTTTGATAAATTACACAGCCGCGAAAGGTCGTCGGATTGCATAGTCCCGTGGACAAGGAGTGCTACACGCTGCGAGAAGTAGGCCGCAGCGACCTCCTTTTTTGTAGTTTCACTCTCCTCTTTTCTCTCGCGGCCCCTTTCCGCCAATTTCAACAAACATCAGTGAGGCCCCCGCAGCAGCAGTTCGTGGCAGATTCTCATTCTCTCTCTCTCTCTCTCTCTCTCTCTCTCTCTCTCTCTCTCTCTCTCTCTCTCTCTCTCTCTCTCTCTCTCTCTCTCTCTCTCTCTCTCTCTCTCTCTCTCTCTCTCTCTCTCTCTCTCTCTCTCTCTCTGCACGCCGTTTGTTTCGATGACCATTTTATTTTACGGGGGCTCGAGCGATAATAACGAACCGCCTTACTTTCTCTGGGCCATCATCACTCCCACTCCCTCCCCCACCCCCGCCCTCTTTTCAACCCCTCTTCCGCTTTCGTTCGTGCCAACCTTAGGGCTTCACAAATGACGAAACGCCTCTCGACTGGTGCAGATTCTGGTGCTTGACCGGCCTTCCCGAGTGTAGGTGACTGAAGAAAGGCTGGAGGAAAATACTGAGACGGGGGAGCGAAGTTCAACATTTTCATTAATTTTCTGCTTCAGAGACGGATCCAGTATAGGTTCAGGCAGTGAGTGTCCTGACAATTTGGTCGTGAACACAGAAATTCGTTTCCTCGATTCAAAGAAACTTCAGGGCAAGTTAATTTTTTTTCCCCTTGAATCGAAGGAAGCGTTTTCGATGTCAGGAAGGAAAAGTATTTTGAATTAAAGATACTATTTCATTGTCCCTTCATTGAAGGACGGCGTCTTTTAATGAAGGAAATGATCTTCTGGGTGTACCAGTGCGCTGTTCTATCACGGACAGGGTCCCACGCGGAGAAAAAAGATTGAGGTTTCAGGTGATTTCCAGACAGACAGTAAATTTGTTTCTGAGAACCAAAGTTTTGTTTTGAAAATTTATTATTAGTTGCATCAACGAATGGTTAGTTGTTTTAGCGTGCGTTGCGGGGAGCAAAACTACGTTTTTTGCTTCTGCAACGTACAGACTATATTGCGTTCTCCGTAAAGGCCAACTCTCGGTTGGAATATTCTCCCCGCGCTGCCGTGGAGCTGGTGCTGTGCTGAGGTTTCGTTGCGCAGTTTGACAACAGATGAGATGCAAGTGGGAGGAAAAACAGATGCACCCCTTCCCTTCCTTTCTCCTTTCCTCCAGCCACCTTCGCGAGCGAACCAACGAAACGAAGCAACCGAAGAAACAGTACTCCGGCGTCCTTCTCCTTCTCACAGAGAACGCATAAGTCTATCTTTGTCATTGTGAGCTCGACCTAACCAACGGAACACATCTGCTCTTCGGAGCCAAGCGAGAGGTTCTGGGGTGGCGCACCACCTTCGCTCTCCTCCCCCGCCCCCATCCTCCCTCAGGCCTGTCGCCTTACTTCTGACGTCGCAGGGTGGGCAGGCAGGCAACCCATCCGGCTGATCTGTATGTGAGCGCATGCGCTGCAGCACCCTGTACCTCTTTCTAACCTTTCGTTGGAGCAACTGACTTATCGTTGGTTTGACCAACAAACAGTTTCCCTGGCGCAATTTTAGTTGTCAGAACCAAAATTTACTGCTTGTCTGGAAATTAACTAAAAAATTAGTTGAGACCACTAATCTGTCTTCTCCGTGTAGGTTCATTTCTTGACTCTGCCTATGCCTTTAAAAGTCTCTCGATGCTCCCCTGCTGCAGGCCATAGATGATTGCCGTGCGGCACCCCTCTACCTACCTCTTCTTCCTTCTCTCTACTCCTCTGCCTCCCCGTACTGCCACGCACCCCGCTGCGCTGGCCGAGCCCGTGCCGAGCCGAGCCGGCAGATCCGAGCCGAGCCGTACCAAGCTGGCAGAGCGAAGCCCTCCTCATCATAGCCGACGGAGTTTTACTGCCTGCAAACCATCCGGGCGCGGCTACAATGTTCGCGCTCCCCTCAGATCCCCCCATGGGGCCCCGCGGGGGATAAAATGAAGGAGGCCGGCGGCGGCGTAGTTTTACACTCGACAGGATGGGTATGGAGCGGAAAGCGAACAAGGGGGTGGCGGCAGCGGCGGTGGTGGCGGTGGCGGTGGCTGCGGCGGCGGCGTGTATGCAGGCCACGTCAGGTAGGCCCGCACCACACTAACCCCTCCTAGTCAGCAGCAGGTAGCTGCTGCCGCCGCCGCCGCCGCTGCTCCCCCACCACGAGTTCCACAACAACGCCACCAGAGCACTACTACTACTGCTGCTACCAACTGCGCGCGGCGGCGGTCGCAAACGCCTGGCTGGGCGGCGTGTGAATGCTTCGGCTGCTGCGTGCAGAGACTGCGACAGAGAGAGAGACAGAGACGGCAGCAGTGGCATGCGCGGGGATGTGCGGCGGTGCAACAGAGACAGAGGGAGACTGAAACAGAGAGAGAGAAAGAGGGAGAGAGTGAGACGCACAAAAGCAGGGTAAGCGGGCATTAGGGAGGGAAGAGTGCGGCTCCACGTCATCATCCTGCAGCGGCTCCATAAATCCCCACACACTGACAGAAAAATGGGATCAAATCGACGAAGATATAGAGAGTACAATTTTCAGCAATTCCAACAAAATCATTTTTCAGTCGTTGTGTCCAAAATCTAATCTCAAAATCGATGAGTTTCTAGTCATCTTGATTTTGTGGAGAGTTTACAGTAAAGTAATATCCCCCCCTCCCCAAACCCGAGGAAAGAAGATCACCACCATGAACTCGTTTTGTATTTTTCTACGATTTTTATTCCAGTGCTGCAACACCTCTCTGTCCTCCGGTTTGGGTAACGGCAGCTCGAGGTCGGTCGGGTCGGAGCTCCTGGCTAGCCGGCGCGGTGCTAACGGGCTGCTGCTGCTGCTGCTGCTGCTGCTGGTGCTGCTGGTGCTGGTGCTGCTGCTGCTGCTGGTGCTGCTGCTGCTGCTGCTGCTGCTGCTGCTGCTGCTGCTGCTGCTGCTGCTAACTCCTGCCTCGTGGCCTCCTCGGGCACGCCCCGGGTGTAATGCGGCCGGCAGGGGTGCCGGGAGCGTGGCCCCGCCGGCCCAGCACTCCAAGCCGTTGCGGTGAGTGGTGTGGACCTCCCGAAGCGTGATGCGGACCTCGTGTTGCCACGGGAAGCCCGCGTCGTCACACTCGCCGACCTCAAACGGAAACGGCCCATCAATCACCCAAAACATCCAACACCACAAAGAAGCGTGTGCGACTCACACGAGAACATCGTCTACACCGCACAGCCGCCCGGGGTAACACTGGCGCATGCTTGTCAAATGAACACGGCTTCCCTGGAGCACTTTGGGCTGCGCGGCTATTGGATTTGCAACCGCGGTTTCCGGTTATTGAAGTAACCGTTTTATCGGGTAGTTCATAGTTTAACCGACAAAAAACTAGTTAAGTGGACAACTAGTTAATTTTCTTAACCGGTTATTCCCCAAAACCGTTATTATGTTAACCGTCAACACTGTTTTCGAATTTGCAATAGTACAGTGGTTATTGCAAATAAATAGTGATACACTACACTCCCATGATGTATTGGGCCGTTACAGTATTGCACAA
Organism: Odontothrips loti; assembly: GCA_038380765.1. Lineage (NCBI taxonomy): Eukaryota > Metazoa > Arthropoda > Insecta > Thysanoptera > Thripidae > Odontothrips > Odontothrips loti. Next base: position 16,175,416 of record CM076253.1, read on the forward strand.
CTAGCCTTGTGTCGCAAACAGTTATTGTTAGACAATGTATTGCCAACCGTTTGCGATAACGAACCCGTTACGTCTTATGGAGAGTGTATGACTGCGTTCTTTGCAATAACAATTTTTGTATTGCAATTTTGTACTGTATTGCAATCGCCCATTTTTCGAAAGGGACATGAATGGCCTGTTTTGAAAACTTTGGCCTCTCTGCTCTGAATGCAGTGAACGTCACTGAATGTAAATCAGCACCCTACCATAGTTAATGCAATAACCGAGGTGCTGCAGGCCGGCGCCCATATCCCCACATCAGTTTCCGCTCAGCGCCTCTTCCTCGTTCCGCTGCTGCCGGTGTGTCGCTGTGTTGGTGCTCTTGTCTCTTCCGCGGGCCGAGCGAAGGGCCATCAGCATCCAGGCGCGGATCCAGGGGGGGGGGGGGGGGGGCGACGGGGCGACCGCCCCTAGGGTGCCCGAAGGGCGCCCGAAAGGTAGGCAATTCGCGTTAAAATCCGCCTGAAAGTAGGCAGAAAGCGGTACATCGCCCCCCCCCCCCCCTAGAGCCGCCCCTGGATCCGCGCCTGTCAGCATCAGGGGGCGGAGCCGGCGGAGCATTGTTTACGCACAATACACACGGCGGCGAGCCCCTGGCCGAGGCGGACCACGGCAAAGGGATCCACACCGCATCTGTGGCGACATGGTTATCCTATCACAGCCAGAGGGCGAGCGGGCTGCGGGCTGCGGGGGGAGAGGGGAGGGGGAGGGGCCCATTATGAGCTGTGCGCTCATTACCGTCGGCGAGCAACACGTGCAGCCTTCCCCACACGCACGCACGCACATACACACACACACAGCCACACACGCTCCAGTGCACCCAATAGCCGGCGCCGTGTCGTGCCGCTGGCGCCCCCCGTGTCGGCACACAGAGCGAGAGAGAGAGAGAGAGAGAGAGAGAGAGAGAGAGAGAGAGAGAGAGAGAGAGAGAGAGAGAGAGAGAGAGAGAGAGAGAGAGAGAGAGAGAGAGAGAGAGAGAGAGAGAGAGAGAGAGAGAGAGAGAGCGTGCGGGGGGAAACCGGAATTCGAATTGAGCACACGTGGTGCGGACCGACTTTTCGCCCCCTCGTTCGCCGAATTCTGTTTCAGCAGCCTCCGCTTCCTTGCTACTGCTTCTCGCCGTAGCGGCTGATAGGTCTCGCAAACATAGTATATTGACAGAACGGAAAGCAAATTACTGTGGGGCTTTAAAACCAATAACTGCCGAATGGTTTGCTCCCCCTCCCCGCCCTGTGTCATGGACAGGATCCCTATCCTCTATGGGCGGACAAGCGGTATTCTAAATGTTAATGTCATTTTCCCCGGGCACCAAAATGTTATGCAGCAGTGCATCTCTGCATATGTTTAATTCTGTAATTAATGTGCAAAAGAGTGCAGTGCGTTATTCGCACACGGCGCCCTCCCCCCCCCCCTCGCCCCCTACCCTGAGTCTCCGCTCCCTCACCGCCAGACCGCACTGTAAGGGGGAAGCCGGAGGGGAACGAATGCGAATTAAAAAAAAAAGAAATAATGATATCCCCAATAATTGGCTATAATTTCTCCAGGCGAACAATATTCGAGAGCGGCGTCATTAATTCCGTAGCACTAATTAAATGAGTGCGGGGGGCTGGGGGGCTTATATATTTATATACGTTGGGCCGGAGGTGCGGGGCTGCCACGCTCCTCGGCCCACGCGCCAACCCCTCGCCACGCGCCGGTCGCCCGCGGCCCGACCCATGCGGCCACTCGCGGCCGACACCCGTTCTTGTTTTTAAAGAATTACCAAAAACTTGACTCATATAAAACGTCTCCCCGCGCAAGAATTACGGACGGATCGTAATGAAGGCAGATTAAATTGCGTCCGGTGCCCGCCGCGCTGCGAAAAGTTTCCCTTTTCTTTAAAGGACTTCCCTCTTCTGCTTTCTTTCACGGTTTAGGGAAGGAAGGGGGGGGGGGGGGGGGTGATAAGGGAGAGATGGAGGGGGGGGGACTGTTGGAATCCTTCTCTCTCTGGTAATTGAATTGGCTTGTGTTGTTGATAAACCAGGCGGCCGGTGAACTTTATACATCGGGCGAAAAAGGGTGTGGCGGAGGAGATGATAGAGGGGGGGGGGGGGGGTTGTACGTGGCCCCGCGGGCCGTCAGACAGCACGACGGGAACGGAAACGGTCAAGGCAAAGTAAGCCGGAATTGGATCCGTGGCCCGTAACTTGACGTCCGCGTTAACGCTTTCGCGAGCAGCATCAGCATCGGCGGGGACGGCGGGCCTTCTTTTCTTCCTTCAGCGTCCGATCCCCCCCCCCCCCCCTTCCTACCTCCCACCCTCTCCGCGGTACTCCTGGTCGGCGGCCTTGGGCTCCCGTGCGCCTACGACGGTCGTTTTAATCTAGTGCACGACTTTGGATGCGTTAACGGCAGCCATCAAAGGGTGCCCGGGCGGCCGGTGGTTCCAGACTGGTCAGGGGCGGCTAACTGCGGAGCGGCCCGAGCGGCGGCAGCGGGCACCGTAACAAATTGTTTCAGGAAACACACCCAAAAAATTGTGTTCTCGATCCCGGCAAAATCAAGAGCATTTGCATTTAATCTAGTAAAATGTTCTTGATCCAAGTGCATGATTACTAGATTCAATGCAAATGCTCTCGATTTTTCCGGGATCGAGACCACAATTTTCTGGGTTAGGTTAGGTTATATATGTGATATTAGTTTCCCGGCAGTTGAAGCAGATGATTTTCTGGCTGAGCTGCCGAACTGGTACGTGACTCCTTTGATCTGCGAGCCCCCAGTGAGCGCCTGACAATTTAAGCGGCCAAAGGGTTAGAACAAAGCGTCGTTCGATATGTATATGGAATTGTCGGTACCACACCCCTTCACATGTGCACTGAAAATCGCCTTTATGTGGCGAGTGGCCATGTGAGAGCGGGGCCTGCTCAGCTGGAGCTAGAGAGAGAGAGGGGAGAGAGAGAGAGGAGAGAGAGAGAGAGAGAGAGAGAGGGGGGAGCTGCTGGAGCTGGAGTCTCTTCCCTGGAGCTGGAGCCGGACCGTGACAGTTCCTCCTTAGTCTGCGTTTCCATCGACGATGGCGGCACTGCCCCCACCCTGCTAGTCTGTGCGTGTTGCTGACTCTGTCTTTTTTTGTGACGTCACTGACGTGTGCAGCAGCTTGCAAGCTTGCTGAGAATGGAATAGATAGTGGCAGGGGAGGGAGAGAGAGAGAGGGAGAGAGAGAGAGGGAGAGAGAGAGGGAGAGAGAGAGAGGGAGAGAGAGAATGGAGGGAGAGGGCGGTTCCAGTTACTAGAACAGACGGCCCGGGAGCCCGGCTGGGCAGCCGGCGGGCAGCTTACTGTGGAGTGAGCCCAGCAGGGTCACTGCATGGCCTGTATGGCGGGTCTGGTGGCCCAGAGACGACATGTAAAGGACGGAGTAGGAAAGATATGGGAGCGGTGGACAGAAGGAGAGAGCAAGAGGGGGTGAGGGAGAGAAAACTACACTGCAAAAAGCGCGGGCAGGGTATGGAAACAGGTACGGAATACTGGCAGGTACGCAAACCGATTTGATGGGTAAGTCCTACGGAATCCGTGGAGGGCAGAATAGGGGAAGATGGAGAGGGGAGGGGGGGGAGTTCTAGGGAGCGATAAGAGGGGACGAGTGTGGGCCGGGATATGCAGAAAGCTGACGGCAGCCGGAAGGTACGAGAGTAGTTTGGATTCCGAGATTCACCAACCGGACTTATAGGGGAGTGTCAGCGTGGCGTGGGTTAGGAGCAGGCGCGCGCGCGCGCGCGCGCGTGTGTGTCTGTGTGTGTGTGTGTGTGCAGTCGAGGGGAAATAAGGCTGATTCGGAGAGCGGACGCACGCCACAGTTTCATGGGGATGGACATGACTGGTTGTGCGAATCCTGAGACGACTTCTCCTCTCTCTCTCTCTCTCTCTCTCTCTCTCTCTCTCTCTCTCTCTCTCTCTCTCTCTCTCTCTCTCTCTCTCTCTTTCTCTCTCTCTTTCTCTCTCTCTTTCTCTCTCTCTTTCTCTCTCTCTTTCTCTCTCTCTTTCTCTCTGTCTGTCTCTCACTCTCGGCCCATCCAAGTCTATCCTGGTAATGGCCGCTTCGCACGCGCCGAGATATGAGGGAGATATGAGAGGGGCAGGGAGATAGAACATTGCCAGGGCCGCTGTGAGTTGCTCATGAATAGTCTAACGCTCACGGAGAAAAAACATTAGTAGTCGCAACTAATTTTTAAGTTGATTTTCAGACAAGCAGTTTATTTTTGTTTGAATAACTAAAATTTAGTTAGGGGAACTAAATTTTAGTTGCACCAACGCAACGTTAGTTGCTTCAACGCATAGGTTCGCTAAAGGAGCAAAGAGCATATTTTTTTTTGTTTCGTGACCGCAACGAACCTCTTCGTTGGAGCAACTAACGTTCCGTTGGTGCAACTAAAATTTAGTTCCCCCAACTACATTTAAGTTATCCGAACAAAAATTTAATGCTTGTCTGAAAATCAACTTAAAAATTAGTTGCGACCACTAATGTTTTTTCTCCGTGCTGTACTTTCAAAACAAGAAAAATAAGGAAAATTTTATAATTTTATAATAATGAAATTTTAACTCGGGTAGACTTTCCGATAAAGAATCTGACGAACAATGCCATGGTCTGATCCTCGCAAGTCCCCGGAATACAGCCGCAATTATGAATACTAACGAACGGTCTACGAAAGTAAGGAATATGTCTTCGGGTCTATTACTACGACAAAGTTTCGCCATCGACAAGTTGGCCTGCTTTTTTCCAGCCTCTTGCACTCTTGCGACGGAGCCATGGGGGGGGGGGGGGGGGGGGGGTATATTATGCTTTACTTTCCAAAGTGTCGTAATGTAGGGGACGTTCGTATCGTTCACAGCTGAGTCCGAGTGGGCAGGCGGCCATGGGCGGCCGGTGGGGATGAACTTGAAGGAGCACGGCGTCCGGCAAATCCAATTATAGGCGCGAGTGCACACTTATTCCAACAAAACTGGAGAGCGCGGGGGAGATCGAGAGCGGGTAAAGTGGGGGAGTGGGGGACAGAGGGAGATGGAAAGTTTCGAGAGAGGCGCGATGGACTTGTGTGCAGAAGAGAGAGAGAGAAAGAGAGTGAGAGAGAGAGAGAGAGAGAGAGAGAGAGAGAGAGAGAGAGAGAGAGAGAGAGAGAGAGAGAGAGAGAGAAAGAGAGAGAGAGCGGGGGGGGGGGGGGGGCAGCGGCGAGAGGCCGGGACGGTTGACGTACGGATAGGACCGTATCCTGCCACTGGCATGAGGGACTCAGCACGGTACTTTACTTAACCAGACCATTTCTCTCTCTCCCTTTCTCTCACCATTTCTCTCTCTCTCTCTCTCTAGCCCTCTCTCTCTCTCTAGCCCTCTCTCTCTCTCTAGCCCTCTCTCTCTCTAGCCCTCTCTCTCTCTAGCCCTCTCTCTATACCTCTCTCTCTCTCTCTCTCTCTCTCTCTCTCTCTCTCTCTCTCTCTCTCTCTCTCTCTCTCTCTCTCTCTCTTTCTCTCTCTCCGTTTTTCTCCTTCTATCCCTCTATACATAGCTTTCCCTTCATCCCACTCACTCTCATGGAGGGTGTCCGGCAAACGACGTCAGGAAATTGTGACGTTCGGTCCGTGGGGGGTCCGGAGGAGGCATACGCGGCCGGCGCGCTGAGGGCAGGATGCTCCGGGGGTACCCACCCGGTGGCGGACTTGTTCCTCCCCACCCCCTTCTCCTATTGCCCCCCCCCCCTCCCTTTTCACGGTGTTGTCAGTCGCTCCCAGAGGACAAATACGATGCTCACGCAATCTCCGCTCACAAGTCTCGAATGCAATGGCCAAGTTTTAAGACCAGCCCCTATTCTAACCCCGAAAATTGGTCGATAAAAATGACCCTTTCTCCCAGCAGTGGATCATCCTCTCCCATCTCACGAAGAGAGAGAGAGAGACAGAGAGACAGAGGAAGAGACAGAGAGGAAGAGACAGAGAGCGAGAAAGAGAGCCCACGCCTGACCCAGGGCTGTTTGCCACCAAGGTTAGAGCGCGCGCGCACTTCGCAAGAGGGAAAAATGGTATTTGACAGTGCTTTTAGCTTACAGCATTCCCTTCGGAGTGAAGTGACTTCTTAAGAGTTGAAATAAAAGACATCCTGACGTCCCCGGCCTACGCTTAGCTCCTCCCTCTCCCCGTCCCGAGTCGCCGCCGTAATTGTTAAGATATTATTTCCCGCACCGAGTCTCTCACAAAGCCCTTTCCCGTTCCTAATTCTTCGGTTCGGGGAAACGTCTTCTTATACCGCAGGGGCCCTTTCTTCTTCTCTGGTCCACCCGACCGTTTCCTCTGCCGTCATATCTCTTTCTCTGTCTAGTTGCCGATGCAGTAAGGTGTCCTCGGCGGGCCGCCACGACTCGGACGAACCCAGTGACCTAGGATGCTGCTGGTCTGACATGACCCGACACGGCCCGCGGGGCCTCCGGGAGGCGACCGCCTGAATACGAATCATTTAGGTGAGGGAAAGCCACGCGCAAAGAGACCGCCTACTGTTCCGCCGGAGCCGCAGAAAATTAATTCTCTCGACCTTGGCCGGTGTTACTCGCTTCACGTGTACTGAAAAGGCTCTGTGTTTTTAATTGGACCTCATATGCGAAGTTATAAAAAAAATCGTTCATCGTTCTCTCGTCTTGTTAGTATACATGACAGTAGGATATGAGTGCGGAGTAATTAGATCGTGGTGAAACTATACTACGATCATCGCTCTCCGAAGAGCGGCAATATGAAAAAGTTCACTGTATCCGAAATTGCAATGCAGTGGCTAAAGAAAAAGTGACATATAGGATGGAATGGGTCCGTTACTGCAAAATTACCCTGCATCGCAAACAGTTTGTGATACCTGCAAACCGTCTGCGATAACGGGCCCATTAAGTCTTCAGGATAGTGTATCACAATTCCTTGCAAAAACATTTTGTATTGCAATTTTGAATACTGTGCCATTTTGGGGGCAAAAAAAAATACGTCCCAGTGACGTGGACATTATGTCAAATGCGTGTTACTTGGGTTGCCTGAAGAATTTGAGGCCCGAGTTGGACTCGCTTTGGTGCCGGTGCCATAGGATTTCCGGATATAGGATCTGATAGAATATGCAGAAATTGGGGGTTTTGGGGTAGCCACGATGAGGCCTGTCACATTCCAAATGAGAGAGGGTCACGCGGAGTTGAGTCCGCACCATCCGCGCGCTGCGCCGCAGCCGTGCGAGAGAATCGCCAATGCGACTCATCCCACCGCGAAGCACTCGCCAGCGTCGGAATCTAAAAGCATGATTTGCGACGCAATCTGTGTCTCCCCGTAAAGTGCCAAAGCCCGGAGGGCACAAAAGAGGCCGCGCCCCGCACACCCTCTGGGGGCTCCGGGCCTCACGCCCTGGGGGCCCACGCCCTGGGGGCCCACGCCCTGGGGGCCCTTTGGCAGGTCGCCGAGTCTGCGGCCCCGCGTCGTCTATGACCCGTTACAACGTTACCGGAAAGTAGTTCTCCAGCGTATCGTCCGTAAATCCCAGCGCAATGCCACTCTCAGCAGGACGAAAAAACACACAAGAACTGTGTAGGGCTGTGGACGGGCGGCGGAGGCAAGGCCGAGGGGGTGTTCACTCTGAGTGTACAGACTATTACGGTTATCACGCGGTATTACGTAGTATTACGCTGGTATTACCAGGCACCTTGTACAGAGTATCACCCGGGTGGTACGGCACGGCCCGCAAAGCGCTGGCCGACTCATCAATAACAAGAAAGATCGCCGTCAGGAAACTAAAATCAGACTGCCAGAGAAAATCAATGTGACACACGATTTTATGGTCCATTTTTCGACTGTTATATTCCCAGTCAATTCTTTGTTTCTCCATATAGATGAAAGGACAGCGGTCAACTGATCTGCGCTACCTGCCGACACTGGTAAAACTAAGGAGTGGCACTACGCCCCAGTGAGGCATAGCCTATAATTCCGCTCTATCAGGGCGCAAAACAGATCAGATACGGCCGTTTTTGGCTGTTTTACGCCTTAATGGGACACAGCGCTTTTTACGCCTTAATGCGCAGTACTAGTGAAGTCGAGGGTCTGGGCCTTGGTCGGGGCCTTGGCTGGGTCCGGGGCCTTGGTGGGTGGCGGAGACGCTACGCGCGAAATGAGCGCAACGCCGCTTTTTTGCTTTTGTGCTATTGGTGCGGCGGGGCCCGGCAGGGCTCGGCAGGAACAGCTCAAGAGGCTCAGGTCAGCAGCGCCTCGCAATTATTTTTACCTCCGCATTATTACTTCGATGAAAATGCCACGCCCGTCCACCTTCCCGAAATTATGTGCACAATTAATTACAAAATGTCTGCTGCACCGCTCACTGGCAGCACCTAGACTGTCCACCAGAAATCGGAAAGACGAAAACAGAATGGGAGAGAGAACGGCATTAGGGCGTTGTAGTCTCGTCGAAAACGATTTCAGCACGCGTAGCGAAACGCTCTGCGAAATGTCAGAATTATTATGTCGGTGAGGAGAGTGTGGCACACTCTGAGCCCCGAGGGCAGAGTAGTGACCGCCACCACACAACCACTACCACGGCCACTACCACCACCCGACGCCCCAGCAGCTGGTCCTCATCATTATTCCGGCTCTGTAGTGACTGACGCAACTTTTTCACCCCCTTCATTAATTTTTCGAGAGCAGTGGACGCAGACCACCGTGCGCCAGGTCAGCTGTGGGCGGGGACCGGCGGGGACAGCCCCCTTAATAGGTCAAGTCCTTGGTCAAGTCCCAGGCCAGGCCAACTCCCATGGAAGGACAGTAGCTCTCACTGCGAAGATAGGCATCATCCTTAAACGCAGGGTTGAAACTGGCCCGGTGGGGGCATTAGGAATACCCGCAGGTGCGCGGGCCCCTGAAAGGAGATTTGGGCCCATCCGGATCACATATTACGTCACACTTCCAGGTGGAGATGGTTCATGTCGTGCGTGACAGCCCTATCTTAAATGCATGGGAAGGTTAGGGTAGCCCCCTCACAAAAGTGGGGTGGGGTAAAAATATAGGCCAAAATTGTGTGACGTGGTATAACAGCTCCTAATTCCAGTCCTTACAAAAGTATATCACTCATTTATTAGTGATTAGAACACTGAGAAAACAAGTGTCATACAGAGCACATGAAAAAGTGTGTTCAATCGGAAGCATATCACAATTGTTTTACAACTCTATGTAGAAGGAAAGGTGGGTACACCGTAGGTGGTTTTGTTTTTAACATTCGAAACGTGCTCACCGGAGAGCACATCCATTGACGCACTGCATAGAACACTCAGTGCAAACCTGGCCCCTGCTGCTTAAACGTACGTTCATGATACTACCTCGAGGGGCAAGACCAAAACCGGCGTGCAGAGCGCCTGATGGGTAGGCAATCCCGAGTCCTACGCGCGCGTGTCGTGCGGGCTGGCCTACCCCAGCCTTCGCAGGCGCTCGAGGCGTCGCTCTTCGCACGGTTACTCAGTTCGGGGGAAAACTCAAGCGTGCCTTATGGACCCAAGATCTTATAGCAGGACAGGCTTGACGGGGCGCCCCATGACAGATGTCTAACAGGGAGTGGCAAGCTGCGCGAGCTGCGCAAGCAGTGCCGCGGGGGCTGGGGAGGTGCCTGGGGGGTGCTAGGAGGAGGCTGCGATGTGGAGCCCAGAGGGCGCGAGTGCGCGGTGGTTTATTTCCTCCCAGCGGAGCCGTGGAGGGAGGGGCAGGGGCGGCTTTACATATGGGGGCCGCCCTGTTTGACAGCCTGCTGCCAGAAGTGTGCTCACTTGTGTGCTGTGTGCTTAACGCGTGCCCTAAGGGAGCGGCTCTCGCGGCGGAAAATGAAATTCGCAGCACTTGAGGGTTCGGGGTCGGGGCCGGCGCTGAGGGCCCGGGACTGGTTATATGCACACGCCTTGTGGCGTGCTTCCCTCCTACTCGCTCTCTACTTTATTCCGCGGCATTTACATTTAAAAAAAAAAAGTAACAAGAGAAAAAAACAACTAATAGCCGTCAGTTTGAGTTTGGATGACGGCGGGGAGGCCGCGCAGCGATCCGTGGAGTCTCATTAAATACCCGTGACTCCTCATCGCTCGTGCAGCCTTCGACTGATCCGCTGCAGGAAAAGCTAGATGGATTGGTAAATTAGACACATCACCCCCTGGCCTGAGGCCGGCTAACCCGCGGACCCCACCCACGGCCATTTAAAAGCACTTTGGTGAAATTCGGGCGCGATCAACGGGGCTGCGAGGCGGGTGCGACGGGGTGGGTGCGGGCCGGGCCGGGCTGGACTTCGTGCTCGGCAGCGTGCGTGGATAGCGCCTCACTCACCGCGGCTGAACTGGTTGTAGTTGTGGATGACGCGCTCGGCGTTCTTCCGCGCGATGTAGAACCACTCGGACGAGTTGCCCAGGTACTTGTACTCGACTGCCAGGTCCTTGACGAGGATAGGCCCGTCCGGGAGGCGGTAGGCGAACGGGCAGAAGAGCTCGTAGTCCTTGTACTGGTAGGCGTCGTAGCAGTTGCCCGCTGCGAAGATGTCGTCGTCGAACTCGACCATGGCGAAGACGGCGGCGTGCAGCAGGTACTCGGAGTGCAGCACCGACGGCCCCGCGTACTTCCACAGGCGGGTCAGCATGTTGGCCCGGTTCACCGCCACGTCCGCCTCCACGCGGAAGCGCTCCTGCGAGGAAAACAAGCAGCGAGGGACGGGGTCACTTTCTCATTTCTAATCGATTTTCAAATATTTTTCTTAATGAATTGCAGGTTAAAAAAAACAATTCCAGATTTTAGAAATAGAACAAAAACTTCTGATTTAAAGAAATAAAATCGATACTTTAAAAGATCTGGATTTTAGAAATATAAAGATTTTTAGACGATTCCTGCAATAAAATTTGTGTAGGGCCTATAAGCCGAAATAACAGAAGCCCAAGGAATCGTTAAATTGAGATCTCCTCGGTGTTCTTAGTACCTGCTTGTAACATGCCCCCACAGCCCACAGCCCGAAAAATAAATCCCAGCATCATCGGCTTTGTGCTCATACAAGTGGCCCTCCACACAAACTCCATCACGTGGGGGCGGCGGCCGTCCCTCCGCGCCAACACAACGTTGGGGACGTGACATGAAATTGGCAAGAGCGCGCGCCTCACCCTCTCGGCGCACCTCATGTCGACTTCGGGCCGCAGCAGCTCCAGCAGCAGCAGTAGCGGCAGTAGCGGCGGCAGTAGCGGCGGCAGTAGCGGCGGCAGGCCCACGAAAGACAAACAAACCGGACGGACGCGGGCCGCGGGCGGAAAACACGCCGAAGTGGCGTAGGAGCAGCGGAGCAGCGCGCCCGGGCATAAGTTTACCTCTCGATCGCCGCTCCGTCACGAACAACAGAGCCGCGGCACCCGGTGGGCGGGCGGGTGGGCGGCAGGTACGGCCGCAGCACAGCGCCAGTCCTAGTTCGGCCCAGGCGGCCTGGCCTGAGGGGTTGATGAGTTAGCGATTCGACGAGGCGCAGAGGCGGCGAGGGTTTTTTTCGCCTCCCCCACCCAGAAAGGGCCTGCCTGCCTGCTGCCTGCCTGCCTACCTGCCTGCCCGCCTGCCTGCCTGTCCGTTGTCTGCCTGTCTGTCTGCCTGCCTACCTGCCTGCCCGCCTGCCTGCCTGTCCGTTGTCTGCCTGTCTGTCTGCCTGCCTGCCTACTCGGGGGATGGGATGGTTAGTGGTGGAGGCGGCGGCAGAGGGGCGCAGGGGCGCGCGTTGTGGGCCGCTTTTGAGGCGTAAAGCGAGCGAGAGAGGCACGGTGGGGAAGGAGGGTGAAAAGAGCTAAGGGCCAGAGTGGCAGCCGTCTGAGGCTGGAGATCGGCTGCTATTGGGGGCCAAGGCCCGGGGGAGGAGAAAGGAGGGGGGGGGGGGGGCGGAAAAGGAGGGATTCTGTCGATGAAGCAAAATTAGTACAATGGGCGGCACACGAGCCCGAGCTCCGCGTCGAAAAGCCCCAGCGAGCCCCCGGAGGCCCCCGGCCAGAGGGCCCCGGCCAGAGGCCCCCGGCCAGAGGCCCCCGGCCAGAGGCCCCCGGCCAGAGGCCCCCGGCCAGAGGCCCCCGGCCAGAGGCCCCCGGAGGCCCCCGGCCAGAGGCCCCCGGCCAGAGGCCCCCGGCCAGAGGCCCCCGGCCAGAGGCCCCCGGCCAGAGGCCCCCGGCCAGAGGCCCCCGGCCAGAGGCCCCCGGCCAGAGGCCCCCGGCCAGAGGCACCCGGCCAGAGGCCCCCGGCCAGAGGCCCCCGGCCAGAGGCCCCCGGCCAGAGGCCCCCGGCCAGAGGCACCCGGCCAGAGGCCCCGGCCAGAGGCCCCCGGCCAGAGGCCCCCGGCCAGAGGCCCCCGGCCAGAGGCCCCCGGCCAGAGGCCCCCGGCCAGAGGCCCCCGGCCAGAGGCCCCCGGCCAGAGGCCCCGGCCAGAGGCCCCGGCCAGAGGCCCCCGGCCAGAGGCCCCGGCCAGAGGCCCCGGCCAGAGGCACCCGGCCAGAGGCACCCGGCCACAGACGCCCCCGGCCAGAGGCCTCCAGCTAGAGGGCCCCGATGAACCACCGCCTCTCCCACCGGGGTACCATGTATCTCCCCACGTGAAGAGGGCCGGGCCCGCCAGCGATGCTCTGTGATGCTTGACGGCCTCCGCGAGGGCGTGCGGGAGCAGCGGGGTGACTGGAGCGCGCGTTCGAACACCGACCCCGCGGCTGCCGACCATTTTACGACACTCTCTATTTTTGATTTATTTTTGATGGTTGAGGGGGGACTTTTTTTTATATGAAGGCCGCGCCGGGGGTTTGCGCTGTGTGCCCATGGCCAATCAATCAGAAAAGAGGCCCTTCTGAGAGAGAGAGAGAGAGAGAGAGAGAGAGAGAGAGAGAGAGAGAGAGAGAGAGAGAGAGAGAGAGACAGAGAGAGAGAGAGAGAGAGAGAGAGAGAGAGAGAGAGAGAGAGAGAGAGAGAGAGAGCGAGTGCGTGTGCGGCTGATATGCCTGCCCCTAAGTTTCCGGTCCGCATGCTCCAGTCGTCAGTCGAGGCCGTCTGGTGGGGGTGAGACTGGAGGGTGGGTGTAGGGAGGTGGGGTGAGGGGGGGGGGGGGTCCCTGCGGTCCCACGACCACAGAGCAAGCCAGAGCGTAGAGAGCGTGTCCCAATATTTCTTGCGCTCTGACCTCCCAGCGTTTTGTCGGACTTTAATTGTTTTGTCTGGCAGACGCTGGATGCCCTCCAGCCGGCTCCGTACTCCGGGGCTATCCCCAGGGCTCTCTCCGCCGTCACGCCGTTTTTGGTTCGCCGTAGCTTTCTGGCCCGTTCTGGCGCGGCGTACATTTAAACAACAAACCGAAGGAAGAAAAAAAATGGCCGAAGGAAGATGCGCGTATGTGAGTGCCACACGGGTATGTGTGGTGCATGTGCCCATGGAGTGCCACTGGGAGAAGATAAAAAAAAAACTGTTTGGAGAACGCACTCGACAAAGTGCGAGCGGTCGACTTTCTGACGCTGATAAATGTCTCTCGACGGCTCGACAGAGCGCCGAGAAACAAGTGTACTGTACGTCTGTGAGCAATGCGCGCGCGGCGTGTGACCCTGTCGTCGAGTCATCTCAGTTCGCCCGATCCCAAGTGAGCGTGAGTGCGCTGATATAAACAAGTGTGTGGATCAACGCATCAGTTGATGCGCTCAAATTTGGTTCCGATTTCAACGCATGTGATCACGCGTTCCTTTGGGAACACATGTTAACATGCATTGGTCCTAACACCTGTCATGCGTTCCCTCACGCAAATTCCCCATGCGTTCCCTTTGATCAATGCATGTTACATGCGTCCCTAATGAGATCTCAATGATATATGCATAGATCCACACAGTTGTTCTCTCTGTGCCTTAGCGTGATCGTTAGCGTGCGAGTAAGCGTGAGCGAAAGCGAAGCGCTAGCCCCCTCCACGTCAGTCGCTTCCCCCACCACGCCTTCGGAACCCAACGGCCGACGCTCGGGTGCCACTCGGGCAGAATACTCGAGTCGAGCGCCTTCCGTCGGGTCCCGTAGGCGTGGTGGGGGCAGGCGACCGACGTGCAGGGGGTACCGCGAGAGCGCCACCGCAAGCGCATCGCTCACGCTTACTTTGGATCGGGTGAACTGGATATGCCTTCGCTTTTGCGAATAACGCGGCGCCGCTGCGGCTATGGCCCCGACGACGTGAACCCTGATTGGGCCTGGCCAAGTGTGAAATGAGACGTTGGCTACGTTCACTACCCCAGAAGACCGCGGCCCGGCCCGGCCCGGCCCCCACGAGCCGTTGGGCGATGTGTTGTGTTGTGTTCGAGGTAAGCAGAGGCGAGCAGGGGGCTTTAACCGTGCAGGAGACAGCCTAAGTCGGGCGTCTCGACTCAACGGGGCGATGGCCTGGTTATACACCGATGGGGGTATCGTCAAGCCGCGAACCAAGTCTCATTAGGGGTAAATATCAGGAAGAAATGTAGTTTTTTTTGGCACAGTAAAGGGGGTTTTCAATGCAAAGTTTGCTTTTCACGCCCAGAGCAAAAGGATAAGGCAAAATGAATCAAGATTTTTTTTTACAGAAAAAAAGGAAAACTGTTCTAAAAATCATTATGGCTGGAATTTTATTTCTTCTCAGAAGACCATTTTTTTTGTATGTTTTTTTGACCCTACGGCGCAGTACTTTGGGTACAAGGGCCACAAGCAGTTAGACTATGCCGCTTCTTCCAGCTAAACTGTTACGTATTTGTGTACAACCCTTGAGTTCTCTCATGGTCAGAGGCTCCACAGGGCCAAGGCAGCCGGGGCAGCACGGAGCTGCCAGACGAACCCCGACAGGCCCAGCCCCAGCGGCTCCCCCGGGCGGCCGCAAGTGCTCCTAGCCCTGACCAAAGTTAGTGCCGGCCGGATCGCGTTTCTCTCAAATAGAGTTAAACGAACGCATTGCCTCGACCGCCATTAAAGATTCTAGGTCGAGGGCGGCGGGGGGACTGCGGACCGCAGATTGTGTTGCATCTGTCCTTGTCTCCGGGGGGTGGGGCGCGCGCGGGTACGACAGAGAGGTCCGGTCTGTGCGTGCCAGCAGGGACCCCGTGGGGCCTCTGAGAGGCTCAGGGCGCCGCCGCCGCCGCCGGCCCGCCAGCAATCCCGTTCTAAAAGGGCTGAAAGCACGACGGTTTGAGGGCCGCCAAGGGACGCCACGGACGGCCATGGCCCGAAGGGGTACCGGTATACCTCACTAAATGGGACGTTCCTGATGAGTTATTGTGTCTGCTACTATCAGCAGGACACCCCGCAGGGCGGGCCTG
Source organism: Odontothrips loti (assembly GCA_038380765.1). NCBI lineage: Eukaryota > Metazoa > Arthropoda > Insecta > Thysanoptera > Thripidae > Odontothrips > Odontothrips loti. Next base: position 16,190,772 of record CM076253.1, read on the forward strand.
TTGAGGTGGGGCCACGACGCGGACGACGCCCAAAGTGTTTCCAAAGGCTGACACCCTGAGGCCGGGGCCGGGCTGGGGGGGTCGATGTCGACTCGAGAAATAATGGCCTCGCAGTAAGTAATGAAGCATCGTGACCGAGCAACATCTGCACGCGACAACCTAAAGGAGAAAATTTGCGCGACGCATAAATTTGGATCGGTTGTTCCAGATCGGCGCACCCCCGGCTGTACGCACGAGTGGCGCCGACGCTTTCTACGCTCCCTCTTGGTGCTCACGTACCTGTGCGTAGCGGTCCACCACGCCCTCGCCCAGGTTGAGGTCGGTGCCGGCGGTGCAGTTCTCGCCCAGGAGGTGCTGGGACTCGACGATGCGCAGGAACCTGTTGACCAGGTCGACGTGGCTCTTGTTGGGGCCGTACACGTCGTCTACCTCGAGTGCCGGGACGTCCTCGTCGTCCAGCAGGACACCGCTGGCCGCCCTCCCGGTGCCGTTGCCGCCTGCGACGCCGTCCTCCCCAACGTGGGTCTGTTTCGCGGGCGCGTCGACTGGCAGGTGCTCCATTAGGTTGTTGATGTCCTCGAGGAAGGTCTTGGAGGGCATGCTGGACGACGGCGACCCCGGGCTGGTCGGCGAGGCGGCTGTGGTGCTAGACTTGAGGACGGCGCGCAGCTGCTCGGCGCTGGAGCGAGACGCCGACGCCCCCGCCGACGCCCCGGTGGTGGGCACCTGCTGCTGCTGCAGCAGCTGCAGCTCCAGCGCCAGCTCCTGCAGCTTGGGCCGGCGCTTCGCACCGCCGGGGGGCCCCATGCGCCGCACCGTGCCTGAGATGTCCCCGGGCCCGATCAGGGACTCGGGCCTCGCTGTCGACAGGTACACGTCCCGGTGGTGGGCAACGTCGTCATCCCCGGGGAAGGGCTGCGGCAGCCCGATGACAGCCTTGGCGGCCCCGCGCGGTGCCGCCAGCGCCTCCCCCGGGGCGTCCCTCGGCGCGCTGGCAGTCCGCCCGAGGACGAGCAGCAGCCCCAGGAACCCCCACAGCACGGGGCCAGGCGGGCTCCCGGTGGGGCCCCTGCCCCCGCCCCGGGGGCCCCGGGGGCTCATGGTGCTGGCCGTCGTGACGTCGACGGCGGCCTCTTGGTTGACATGGCAGCGCGCCCTGGCCGAGAGCAGCGGAGATCCTGAGAGCACAGACACAGTTGGGCGTTACGGACTCTTCTCACCCCAGCACGCACCTCGGGGCGCCACCAGGCGCTGCGCTGTACAGTTCGCGGAGGTGACCGCGGGACGTGGACAATTAATTAATTTCCAGTCCGCTCGCCGTACCCTGCGCCCCAGGAGCGATGCAGGAGGGGCGAGGAGATCGGCGCGTGGCGGCGTGTGTCGGGACGGTGTGCAAGGCGACGCTGGAGGCACGTCCCCACGTCCCCGTCCCGGACCGCCGCGGACCGCCCCGGGCCCCGCGGGCCGAGCCGAGCGGCCCAGGGTCGAGCTCAGCAGTACCTACCCTCCCCCTAAACCCTATACCACACCGGCAAAAATATCTTTCCACTTTGCACACCCCAGCGGTTCCTATTTGAAGACGAAATATTTATGGGGGCCACATCACGTATTTCCCGCGGCTGATCACCCCCCTCCTTCTCCCCCGCCGGTCTTGGCTATCTGCCGCCGCTATTCTGACGCCATGACTAAACCATCCTTGCCTTCTTTCTATCTTTCCCTCCCCCCACGTATCCTTTCGCTATCCTTCCCCTTTTATTTCCTGGAATCTGTCGCGCACACACACGCACACACACACACACACACACACACACACACACACACACACACACACACACACAAAGCTTCTTCCTCCTCTGCCTCGTGAATGTGGATACAACAGTGTGGCGCCGCACCTCGCCTTGATATTGGAGCCCCTATAAATATAACAGTCTCTCTCTTTCTCTCTCTCTCTCTCTCTCTCTCTCTCTCTCTCTCTCTCTCTCTCTCTCTCTCTTTCTCCATCTCGGTTTCTCTCTCTGTCTCTCTCTGGTGCGTATGACGTACCCTTCTATTAATTTTACCGTCGCGCTCGGGCTCCGGCCTTGGCTCACCGGGCTTCGGGCTGCCTACCTTCAGGGCGCTCTCCGCTGCGTCTTGCCCCGCCATGCTGCCGGCCCATATACAGAGTGATTCACATTTCTCGGCATGAATGAGAATATTTGTCAGCAGACCGTTCTGAAATCGTGAAATCAAGTGTAAAATACCCCAAAATTACAGTCTAAACTTTGTGGTTTTCTACTAATACCACCCAGAAAATAACTGTACTTCTGATTTGGGCTTTTAGATAAATTATTAGATGTAGTCGGTTATTCGAAATGAGCTGATCTAAAAAATGGCCCCGTTAACCGGTTATTTTTAACAGCCGGCTAATCGCAAGAACTTTCGGTTATTCCTGTGACGGAACGTGCGGTTACAATGACCGTACAGCCTTATTCAGGGACTCCTACTCGAGCGAGGGGGTGGGCACTAGTTTGTTAGTTGGGTACAGATGTCGGGTCACAGTTTTCCAGAGTGGACGCCCCCTCGCCCCTACTCCATCACTGTGCCTACTCTTTACTTGGCACGGCCTGCTGGTGCCATTGCTGTCAGCCTCCACGCACGCACACACACACACACACACACACACGCGCGCGCGCGCGCGCGCGCGCTCGCTCGCCCACATTGCGGGCATTTTGTCTCTGTCTTAACTACCCTGCCCGTGGCTGACACTGACGCCGGGGGCGGAGTCAGCAGGAAAGCGAAGGAAATGAGATTATCGGCTTCTTTTTGTCGCGCGAATCGAGCCGGAAAATGTTTCTCCTCTCCGCTTTTGGGTGCGCGGCCGGTGTGGTGGCGTGTGAGGCCCGAGAGGACCCCACCGCCGGCTCCTGCGGGTCCTTCAGTCCTGGAGGGCCTCTCCAAGGACCCTCCTTCCCTGCCGCATCGATGGTCTTGGGAGGCCCGGTCGGCCGCAGTGCCTGTCTCGGCCGTGTCAAGCCGAGGGCCTCGCTTGACGGGACGGGACGGGACGGGACGGGACGGGACGGGGCAGGACGGGGGATGTTTGCTAATCTTGAATAAACTTTCACTATGCCCCCCCCCCCCCTCCCACCCCCGTGCCCCCTAAGGCATGGTGGTCGGGCAAGAATTTTACGAGCAGCGTTGCGATCGGCGCGCTTCAAAGGCTCTCCATCGGGCGCTGGTGCGGACCGGTGGCAGCGCGTTGACTGTTGATGACGAGACCTTTCGGAAAATCATGTCAAAAACACAAAAAATATTCAGTCTATTTATGAGGATGTTTCAGTTTTAAAAAAAGTTGGAATTTCAAAAGGCCGTTCGCAAATTGCGTAACGCATCACCCGGGACGGCATTGAGTATATTCTTCCTTTTTAACCCGTCCCGACACGTTTCTTTAGAAACGGCAGGAGCCGGGCTTATAGTCTGATGCCGCATGTTCGTTCGGGCGGACGTGTGTTCGCCGACTTATCGTTCATAGAAAAACTTCAAATTTTGAGGATCAACTCCTTTTTTTAACGTAGAATCACGTGCGGTGGCAACAATTTTCGATTTGTATCGCATTTTTGAGAAATGAAAATTTGTCCGTTTTTGTTTTTTTGAGGTTAGGGCTGGCCGCCGCGCGCACACCATTACCATCACAGCGCGCACAGGGACGGGCTCAGGTTAACGATTTTAATCGTAACAAATACATCTGCTATCGGGCACTTCTAGGGAGACTTGAGGCGGGAGCCGAAGGCCCCCGGAAACGCCGCCGGCAGGCCAAGCTGGCCAAGTCCCCGTGTCAAACCGAGGTGCCGGTGGAGCGCAGCGTGCCATAAAGGTTAGCACTTAAAATCTCATTTTTCATTAATTGGAAAACATAGTTAATTTTTTCTAGAACATCTCACAACAGGACTGAAACACCTCTGTTTTAGATTCTGAATTTCCAAGAGAGTTCTCACAGTACAGCAGTGATATATCACCCCGATCGCCGACATATGGTTCTGTCGGTGCGCTGCCCCCCCCCCCCCCCCCCCGCTGGAGCGTCTCCTCACCTCAGCCACCTCTTAGCCCCTCTCGCACCCCACATAGTGTATTCGTGCAGCCACATAACTTTTCTCCGTCATTTCAAAAGTCCCACGCTCCTCGGCTCCTGCCTGTCCGGTCGCCCCAGCCGCCCCAGCCGCCCCATTGCCCCGGCCCTCCCTGCATAATTGGGTCTTGGCGACGGCGCATGGCCTTGTTACTTCTCATCTCATGAGGGAGGCGGGTGAAATACGCGGGACGTGGGAGCTCGCCGGCCGGCAGCAGTACTCAAACCAACGGTATGGGGAATTCCGACAAAATTACAAAATTTTCCGTTCTCCGAACTCAGTGGGATTTCCTGACCTCTTTTGTATACCCATATAGAAAATAGAAACTGACAAACTGATATTATTACGTTCTTTTTGCTTTCTCTGCATGAGGATAATGCTCTAAAGTGCAGATATGGAATTAAATCACGCTAGGAAAACGAAATCGCAAGCGGGTAAAAAAAATCATACCGTTTTCATAATTGGATGTTTTACCCAAAACATAATAAATTTTTTACCTGCTGTGAGTTTCCCCCATTAGCTTTCCATCGTCATGACCTGCTGTTACCCTAGAAGTGTGACGTGGTTTGTGAACGTCGCCGCGGGGATTCTGCGCTCCATTAAACGCGCGTGGCATCTCACGGAAGGTCGCCGTCCGTCCGGAGATGGAGAAAAGAAGCGAGTGGAAGGACGTGGAGGCGGCGGCGTCGGAAGCGGAAGCCGGAAGCGCCGCCTCACGGCAGATAAATCTTAAATAATAACCATCACAATGACACCCCCGCCCTGCCGGCCGCCCCGCCGGCCGCCCGTCCTGGCCGCGTCCTATCTGATGACACCACTCATATTAACGAGGCCGGGGACCTCCGCAGGGCGGCGGGGGCGCGAAGGACCGCGCTAGCTCCCGGCCATGACCATGTCCTCCGTCACTGCGCTGCTGTGCCCTGGAGCGCTCCGTGTCGCTTGAGGTGGTGTGTCGTTGGGGAACGGGGCTGGGGGGGGGGGTGAGGGGTGCTGTAGAGATTGCGTAGGTTGGGGACAAGGTAGGTGGTTTGGGGGGGGGGAGGGGCTGCTTGTCGTAGGTTTTACTCTCGTTAGCGAAGCCCTGGCATTCAGAGCCAGACGAACACACCGAGAGAGCATGACTGAGCACGGCTCAGTAGGGAGAGAGAGCGAGACAGGCAGACAGATAGACAGAGAAGCAGTCCGCAAGGTAAACCAGCGAGAGAAAAGGGAGAGAAATAGGGGAGATCTCTTAATCTCTTTACCTCCTGAAACCTTAACACTGCACGTGCGCTCCCTCTAGCGCGCTAGAGCCGTCCGCAATTCTTTTCACTAAAGGCAAACCCAGGCACACACACACACACGCTCTCTCCCTCTCTCTCCCTTTATTTCCAGCTCTCTCTACCCTCCGCCTAACTCTTCTACCTCCCTCTCACGCCCACACACGAATCCCCCCGCCTCTGTAAGTCTGTACAGCGGACAGGTCGACACATAGCGAATCACTTCTTTTGCTTTCCTTGCGGTCTACAAAGTCTTTGTTTCGCCGTCCTCTTCCCCCCCTCTCTCTCTCTCCCTTACAGCCCTCCTCGCCGTATTCTCAGCACACCGTTGATGTCTCCCTCTTCGTCCCTCTCCCAAGGCGTCCTTACGCCGTGATTTCTTTTTACTTCATTAAATGGGATCCACGGCCATGAATAATGATTGACGTAAGTTGGCGCGTGGCGGTGGCAGCGCGTGGCGGAGCGTGGCGGAGCGTGGCGGAGCGTGGCGGGGCGTGGCGGGGGTAACTTATCCGCCCCAGCCTCTGCGATACGGCAGCAGGCAAAGTGTCGGCACAAAAAGGTGACGCCGCGGCTACCGCACAGCCTAGGCGCAAACCGCATCGGGACGACAGCAGCCCGCTATTTCCCCCTCCCCATAATATTGGTCACGTCGTGAATGCAGCTCACACTGTAGATACGAAACTAATAGTATTCACAAGGTTGTCCGACGTCAATTAGTTTAGGTGGGGTTGAGAGCAGCGAGTGGGCAGAGCAGGCACTCGCCGAAGCAGAGCGCACGGAATAGCGGGAGGACAAGACAGCGGAAGAGCGGCAGAGCGGCAGCAGGCACTTCTGAAGGCAAGACCTGCCGGGATTGAACCGCAAGGGGTACGTCCGGGTACGTCCGTTCGGGAGCGGCAAGGGTCAGCGGGGTGGGACGAGGTGGGGGGGGGGGGGGGGTCCGTACACAGCAGAGGCACGGCGGCACAGCGGTACACTCCTCAAACCCGCGGCACAAGAGGCTTCCAAACATGAGTGAGCCCGCGCCATATCAGTCAACCCCATCCTCTCCTCTTCTCCCCTCCCCTCCCCTCCCCTCCCCCCCCTCCCCTCTCCTCTCCCCCAGCAGGGCAGCCGAGGGCAGCGGCCGGTGGCAGCACACAGCGGCCCCATGCATTTAGATCGGGTCCCGGACCCATCCATGTGTGGATGTGGGTCAAGTGGAGAGAGACGGCCCGCCGCCGGCGCGCGCTTTGGCCCCCACTCGTCATTCGTAATTATTCGCAGTTCGCGTACCGACAGCCTAGCGGGCTGGCCAAAAATGAATGGGATAAAATAGAAAAGATAAGGTATTCTGAAATAAAAATCGTGAACGAGGTATAGAGGACCGACAAATCTGTTCTTGGTTTCCGTTTTTGTTTTTTAAATATTTTAAAAGAAATACGCTGCGAAAAAGTTTTGGTGTTGGTTCCCCGCCTCACCGCTGACCTGCTGTCTAAACTGTGTTTGAAATTACAATGCACATACACAGTTTGCGATACATCGTTAATGTAAATAAATAGTGTTACACTAAAAAAAAAATAAGGACCCCGTTATTGCGAATAATTTGCAAATTAATACTTTTTGCAATACGTATTGCAAATTAAAAAACGGTGCGAAATGTTGCCTACTGAGAGATCGTGGTCCACACGGTTGTTATGTTGTTATGTTAAAATACTGGCGTGCGCAAATTTGGAAAGAGTTGCCCAGCCCGCTGGTATTCGATGGGCGCTCGGGCGTGGTGTTTCGTCCGGAAAAATGCTCCCGTGGCCTTGTCTGTATTTTTGGTGACGTAATTTGTTATGATCCCGAAGGAGTGGGGCGTGGGCGGGTACCTCCGGCATCGTTATTTCGACCGCGTCATTATGTGTGCATCCTCCGTCCTTGTCTCCTCCACAGCCGTTCCATGAACCGTTCACATAGCGGACAAGGAGACCGAGCGAGAGAGAGAGAGACAGAGAGAGAGACAGAGAGAGACAGACAGACAGAGAGAGACAGAGAGAGAGAGAGTCAGAGAGACAGAGAGACGACACAGCAGAGAGATGCTCCAGCGTTATGTACTGTGTGATGAGCCGCTCCTCTTCTGCTACCGAGCACTGGTGCGGCCAATTTCGCGTCTAAGTATACGGAGAGACACGGCACAGCACTCGAGAGTGCAACTGCTTCTGCCTCCGGCTGCCTCCGGCTGCCCTCCTCGTCCTCTCGCCTCGCCCGCAACGGCAGCGGACAGCGCCCGCGGATCGGAGGATAGGCAGCCCCCTACGCAGGGCCGTGGCCGGGCTGCCTACCTTCAGGGCGCTCTCCGCTGCGTTCTGCCCCGCCTTGCCCCGGCTCCCGGGGAGTCAACAACTCAAGACAATCTCCCCGTCCAGCCCGTCCCGACACGTTTCTTTTCAAATGGCAGGAGCCGGGCTTAGTCCTATGCCGACGGTTCGTTCGCGCGGACGTGTGTACGCCGACTTATGGTTCACGGAAAACCTTCAACTTTGGGAATTCCTTTTTAGCAGATGATACCTCAAAACACTAACATTAAAGCTAAAAATCAAAACTTAATTAGTTTGAGGTGTCAGCTAGCTTTTACTCCCGATAAGTCGAAAAGGCGTAGCGAGTGTGGCGAACTAATAATATAAGGCGGGCGTGCACTAGGGGGGACCCGTGGGCCGTGGGCCGCTGGCGGGCCGCGGGCCGCGGGCCGCGAAATCGTCACGCACTGCTCGGGTAGCATTGTTGTCCAGAACGCCGCCGGCTCGGCTCCACCCGCACTCGGCTGGCCTCGCCTTCGCTTGCTTGGCCAAGAGCCTATATACCGAAACCGAAAATTAACTTTCCGGCAAACAAATTTGCATCAGGAGATGTTCTTTCCTTGCAAATATCTTCGGCTCTCCCTCATAATACAACAAAAGATAAGTTCTGCTTTCACAGACAAAAACTTTATTTTCATAACATCCTAAACCCTTAAGAAACTGGACGACATTTGGTATCATCTGCTTCCTATTTAATACGGATTTAATTTTTTTTTAACTTGGAATCACGTACGGCGGCAACACTTTCCGTTTTGTATCGCATTTTTGAGTAATCGAAATATTTCTGCTTTTGATTTTTGAAGTTTAGAGTTGTCCGCCACTGCCGTGCGCCTTCTGATGACGGCACGCACAGTATAAGACGGTACGGGCTCAGGTTAACGATTTGAATCGTCTGCTGTCGGGCACCTCTGCAGAGAATTGAGGCAGGCCAAGCTGGCAGAGTCCCCCTGTGTCAAACCGAGGTGCCAGCAGCGCAGTGGAATGGGCACCACGGTTTGACCGGCCAGCTTGTTTGAGAAGCAATACGGCGTATGCAAACTGTTTGCTTTAACGGGGTCCTGCAGCGGGTCCGGAAACCAATCACATGGGAAACTTCTATACTGTAGTGTTCTAGAGTCAAGCGAGCTAGCCTCCCACCTAAACCATGCGCGACCCAGCGCCTTTCTACAATCGTCCCAAACAGTCCAGCGCGCCGGCGCTAGCCAACAGTGGCCTGCCCGGGCAGTCACCAGCGGACCGCGCTACGAGTAGCATCTTCCTGTACCACCCCTGGTTTGGCTATTAAAGTCCCTTTGATCCCAGCAGTCCTTGTGTCTCCTTTCCAGTAGTCCAGAACCGTAACTTTACAATACGCAACGGAAAGGGGTTCGGAAACGTCCGTTTAATTTAAACCGGAAGATTCCGTGCCAGCTTCCGTACCGTGCCGGCTTCTCTGTGTATTTCTCCTACGCGTACTCTGGTGAAAAGAGCATACGACACAGCCAGAATAATTTTTTGAAGTGTATTTCTTTGCAATACGATGCGTCCTAAGAACAAAGCGCGATCTCCTTGCGCGACGCTCAACAATGCGCGAAGTGTTTTAGGGTCGCGTCAACAAGGTCCGATGTCTCATCGGGCTCCTCCTCGCCCCTCACCATCCGAACACAGGCGAGGGGCGAGGAGGAGCCCGGTGAGACATCGGACCTTGTTGACGCGACCCAAAAACCCTTCGCGCTTTGTTGAGCGTCGCGCAAGGAGATCGCGCTTTGTTCTTAGGACGCATCGAATAACGATTTATCAGAAATTTTGGTGATGTGTATTGCAATTTAAAATACAGCGCAGAGCAGATCACAATTTGAGACAGTCAAACACAACCTGCAATTGAAATCTTTCAAACCGCACTTGAAGGTTTTAAGCTTCGTTTCAGTGCTAAAATCAGTCATAAAACGCCATTGATAGCCTTCTACTTTTAAATGTTTTGAAAATTCGTTGCTACAATCGACACAATCAACACAATTGACACAATCAGTGCATGGGGTGGAGTTGTGAACCCCTAAGCGTCGCCCACACACTACGTACCGCCAGTCGATGGGTGGAGCGTCAGAATGACACAACCACTATCCACAGTCGTCCGACCGGGTCGAAAGCATTCCTTGGAGATACCCCGGGCTGGAGCGCGGCGGGGTATCACCCGGGGGAATGCTTCTGCACTCGTCCAGTTTGTAGGTGTAGTTTATGGGCGGCCCCTTGTTTACACAGGCGCCTCACGACCCCCTGGAGGGGATGGCCGGCCAGGCGCGGGGTCCACAAGAGCAAGAAACACCGGGAATTTTACCATCCCCCGCAAAACAGTAAAAGTTTCCTGCCGCAACACACTCGCACCTTTTGTTGCACCGGCGGGAGGAGTGGACTTTCGCCGCCGTCTCTTCTTGCAAAGGTTAGTGCCGCCGCAGACCCACCACCAACACGACAAGCCCCAGGGCCACAAAAAAAAGTTAAAAAAAGAAAAAACTTTGTTGCGGCCACCCGACCTACCTCAAAGAAACACGGCCTCAGGACAGACGACGGGCTCTCATTCTTTCATATTCATAACAAAGCAATTACACGTTTATCCTGGATGTAAATCTCCGGTCCCCGGGTGAGGAGGGTCGGCGCCCCGTGGGGGGGGGGGGGGGGGGGGGGGGAGGCAGCGGGGCCAGGGCCGGGCACGGCCACTGAACCGACAAAAGGATGAGTCCCATGAGCCACTTGGGTCGAAATTCATTTCCACCGGAACCCGGGCCGGATTTTCTTTCACACCCAAAAAGTCCCGGGAGCAAAACTTTGACGCGGAAAGGGAAGCCGCACAGTGCCGCGCGCCCTCAGCACCGTTAGCCCGGGTCGGGACGGGCAGCCGCCGGGCAGCGCGTGCCGGGTGAGTGGCGGGCGCGTGGCGGGCGCGTGGCGGGTGCGTGCCCCGCCTCTGCATCCGGACAACACAGCCAAAGCCAAAGAGTTGGAGGAGCGGGGCAGCGGGCCCTGGCCGCCCTGGCCCAGGCCCCGACCGAGGCACCGGCACCGCCGACACAAAGCGGCCGAGGGACTCCCCCAGCGCCGCTCGCCGCTCTTGCTGGAATCCACTCATTTGTTTCGGCTTTTTTTTCCCAGGATGTGAAGCAGCTGCTGTTGCGTGGACAGGAAAAAGAGGCCGCTTTTGGCTGTGGCCCCGCAAGCTCACTTCATTCAATAGCAATCAGAATGTAAACGCTGGGGATTAAAAAACAAAAACAAAAAAGATACCGTGCGAGGGGAAAAATGACCAAAAAAAGTTTGACAAAAGACCACCAGGACGACATACTAACAACGTTTACGCACTCTCACGCAGACTCTGCCGTATATTTTTTTATCTCAGCGATGCGGTGCGTTGGTGGGTGCGTGCGGTGAGCCGTGGGTTTTATTCAGAAATAAAGCGACGGTGAGGGAATTTTGGCGGCGGTATGAATATAGGCCGCATGGTACACATTGGGGGGAACGCAGAGCCACAATGGACCCGGCCCCTCCTCGGGCTCCGCCGCGGGTGTAGGCCACGCGCCAGCCACGCTCCAGCCACGCGTTGGTCACGCTCCCGCCACGGGATGGCTACAGGGTTGGAACGGGGGCCGGACCGAACCCTCTACTCCATCCATACGAATGAAGTTGCTGAGCTGTTCCTTGGGCTTGGGACGCGATAGTCAGTCAGGGTGATCGGAGAGGAAACCCCCCCCCCCCCTCTCGCCCCCCTCTCTCTCTCCCCCCCCCCCCCCTCTCTCTCTCTCTCTCTCTCTCTCTCTCTCTCCCCCCCCCCCCCGTGAACCTCTTTTACACTCCGCAATGTGCCGTAAAACGCCCAGGGTAGCAGCGGCCGCGATGAATTGGAAAGGAGGACTCGACTTTACGAAATCAGACGTCGTTCTGTTAAGTGGCGCAGAGAGCAAAATCGGGTGAGTTCTACTTCCAGTGCTCGTACACAGCAGCTTGTCCTTATCCGTCCTTTGCGGGTGTTGCGAAATTTTCGCGCGCCCGAACAACTACTATGGGTCGAGCCGAACAGGGCCGGCTCCGACCCCGCCCCGTCCTGTCCCCCGCCGGCCCCGGCATGTGAGAAAGTTCCCTTTGCTTTGAAAACACTCCCCGGGCTGTCTGCTGATTTGGGCGCGACAAACTCAGAACCTCGTAAACGGTATCCAAATACCGGGGCGCTGCTTGTCCGCCGGCGCTGAGGTCGTCCGGCCCGAGTCCGGTCCTCAGGATGGCTGCACTGCCGCCCGCCCCCAGCCCGCCCCCAGTCCGCCCCCAGCCCGCCCCCAGCCCGCCCCCTCACTGCGAACAGTGATTGACTACGTTGTCTTGGCCCACCGCTCCGCTGAAACTGCGACATAGTGGGCTGCTGCTAGCAGCAAAACTCCGTGGTGGCAAATGGGAACTAGTGCGGAGCTCTATGAGCGCCTGTGCTGTACAGGAGCCTGTGCTGTTCTGTGCGATCGTCTCTGCCACTGACAATTCCTTCTCAAATTTGCTTTTAAAGTATTTCAGTTTTCAGCTTATTATGGCCCCTCACTTTTTGACACACAGACACACACACACACACACACACACACACACACACTTGATCGTGATCATCTACATCTGCACTTCCTTGATCGCTCTGAATGCCAGTTTGGAAGCATACGGAGTCGATCGACGGCAGACACAAAAGGACACCGTTCAAAGCCTTACGGTCTGATAGCCTACGTGGAGACGTGGAGTAGAGTAAGTGCAGGTAAAAGAAACGCGCTCTTCGCCAAAATAGGCGTTGCATCCAAAACTTGCAAAACTGCAATTATTGGGGGATTTTTTTTTCTCACCTGCTGTGATTCTTTTCCAAAGTGATTCTTTTTTACCTGCAATTTCCATCTATGTTATTTACCACATCGGTAATCATGACCTCTCCCCACACCGTACTCACTCGTGCGCGTATTCTCTCTCGCCTGCGACGGCCCGCTGGAGGTGCCGCGGGAGGTCCGCGTCGAACTCGGCGTCGACGTCGGCAGCGGCGGCGCCCGCGGCCCTCGGTTCGCGTGCGTATCTCCGCGCGCTCCGCCGTCGTCGGGGGCTCGGCTCGCGCCGGCGCGGCGGTGGGGCGGCGTCGGAGTGGAGCAGGGCGCGTTGTGAGCGGGGCGCGGCGTCGGGCTGGACTGACGCGGCGGGGGGCTGTGCCGGGCCGGGCTGTGCCAGGCCGCTCCAGCATCCCAACCCCAAAGTCGCCACCCCCACCCCCAGCACGGCTGCCGCGGCGGGGCCGGCACAGCGCAGCACAGCGCGGCCGGCAGGGTGGCAGGGCTGGAAGGGCCGACAGGGCCCCTGCCGCAGGGGCTGCTGCTGCTGCTGCTGCTGCTGCTGCTGCTGCTGCTGCTGCTGCTGCTGCTGCTGCTGCTGCTGCTGCTGCTGCTGCTGCTGCTGCTGCTGGTTGAGGTAGTGCTGCTGCTGCTCTTGTCTCTCCGATGCGGTGACGACCCCACCAGGGACGCCGTCGTGTTCGTCAGCTTTGCGCCAAAGCTATCGGCTACCTGAATGTCTCTGTCTGTCTGTCTGTCTGCCTGTCCATCTGTCTGTCTGTCTCTCCCTCGCCGTTCTCAAAGCGCATCCCGATATTGGGAAAAATATTATAAATTCGCGGAACCGCTAGTACCATTCATCATACTTGTAAGGACGATTTTTTTTCAGGCGGTGCAGGGGAGCGGGAATGTCGGAGATGAGGGGGGGGGGGGATTGGCGGGGGGCTCGGTCGGGGGTTTCAACGAGCTGGCATTCCGTTGGAGGCAGCGGATGTGCCACGGCCGCACAGAGATCCGCGCGCCGTAATGGACGAGTTATTTTTGATCCACGGCACTGCGCTCATTCAAAGAGAAAAAGCTGGAATAAAAGGTTCCGGGGATCGATACCGACAGGTTCCGCGCCGCATCAGAGGGGTTTGGCTGATCAGCGCGGGCGAAAACACACCTGCTTCCTATTTATTTCTCTCTCTTCTTCCCTCGAAAACCTTGTATACATTCGTTTCCCGCCCGGCAGCAGCAGAAGCTCTGCTGCGCCACTAATTCACAGTGGGGGGCAGTGGGGGGGGGGGGGGGCGCTGATGATTTGGTGGGGAAAGGAGAGAGGAGGGGGGTTGATGGAACGCCGAGCCCACCTCCGCAGAAAAAAGGGAGAGGGATAATGTTGCTCGCTGCTGTTGTCGCTTCCTCGTCCGCTGCCACCAAAACTTCCTTCCGGCCGCGCTGATGGCCGGGGGTGGGCCGGGGGCGACTGGGGGTGGACCGGGGGCGGGCGGGGCGGGGCGGCTCCGCTCTTGTGTGTCCGCCGGCTTTGGCGGCTCACGGGGTTTGATCCAGGTGGTGGGGCGTTAGCCAGCGAGCGTCTTAGATGCCGCCCTGCCCAGCCGGCCCAGCCGGCCGGGGGGAGTGGAGCCGGGCGGAGCCGAGCGGATCTGGCAGACCTATTAGGGATGGATGAAGTCGGGGCAGAGGCTTTGCGATGGTGTCGCATAGCGTCCGCAGGGCCTGGCCCAGGAGGAAGGGGAAAGGTGCAAATTTCACGGTGTAAACATTTTTAAATTTCTGAAAGAATCTTGGTGAATTTTGGAAGAATTTCGACGAATTTATGGCGAGTAAAGAAAGGCTTGAATTTTTATTGAATGTCAGATCACACATTTTTATTAAATAATTTATAGTTTGAAAATTTAATTCCTTTAATAAAGGCACTGGCTCCGGCGCCGGCTCATCGGCGACGGACGAAAGGCCTGCCGGAAGCAGTGGAGCGGGCAGCGGGCGGGGCAAAGGAACTGCAAAGAGCAACTAGCTGCACGAAAAGTAGAAAAGGAAGAAAGGATTAGCGAATTATTCACTGGTGCATTTTGGCCTTTAAAAATTAACGCGTCTCAATATTTGTTTACGTTGAATGAGAGCGAATGAAGAGCAGATCATAGTGAGCACCTCCATTTCCTTTCATATTTAATTAAAAATGAAATAATTCCTGCTGCCTGCGATGAAAGACTGCCTCCCTCACCCGCCCACACACGTACCCACTCCGTCCTGCACCCTCAGAGCCCGGCCGCTACCCGTCTGTACCATTACTAGGTGCCTTGGAATCTCAATTATCTCCAACAAGCCGGCGCAAGAACAAGGTTGGAGGCACGCTGGAAGCACTCCCCTTCCACTCCCCGCCTGCCCTATGGTACTAAGCCGCCCCGGGCTCTGTGCTTTCTCCGGCCGACGTCAAAGTCCTTTTCAAAATATATGAGCAAGTTTATAAACAGCGCCGGCCAACCCCGACCAACCCCGACCAACCCCGGCTCTGCATCCTTTCTTCCGTTCGCCTGCTTCGGATGCGGCCGGCGCAGAGTTGGTGGACGCCACCTCTGCCGCCTCTGCCGCCTCTGCCGCCTCAGCGGCCTCTGCCACCTCTGCTACCTCCACCGCACCTGCTCAACCTGTGCCACCTCTTCTATGTCTGCCACCTCCACCACCTCTCCCACCTCTCCCACGACCTGTGCAACCTCTTCCACCTGTGCCCCCCGTGCCACCCCTGCCACCTTGTGCCACCTGTGCCACCTTGTGCCACCTCCCGCACCTCTGCCACCTCTGCCAACTCAGCTACCTCTGCCAACTCAGCTACCTCTGCCACCTCAGCCACCTCTGCCACCTCTGCCACCTCTGCCACCTCTGCCACCTCAGCCACCTCTGCCACCTCAGCCACCTCTGCCACCTTGTACCACCTGTGACACCTTGTGCCACCTCCCGCACCTCTGCCACCTCTGCCAACTGCACCTCTGCCAACTCCACCTCTGCCACCTCAGCCACCTCTGCCACCTCTGCCACCTCTGCCACCTCAGCCACCTCTGCCACCTCTGCCACCTCAGCCACCTCTGCCACCTCAGCCACCCCTGCCACCTCAGCCACCTCTGCCACCTCTGCCACCTCAGCCACCTCTGCCACCTCAGCCACCTCTGCCACCCCTGCCACCTCAGCCACCTCTGCCACCACTCCGCCGCCACTGCCGCTTCGTGGCCGAGGCACTGCGGCATGGGGACTGCGGTACGCCGAGAGGGGAGGGTCTTCCGGCGGTTTGTGCGGCGGCCGGAGCCGGATTGACACCGGAGCTGCATCCGGGTGCGGTTAGCACGGCTCCTGCCCGGAGCCCAGTTCCGGCCGGAGAGAGGGAGAGAGAGCCAGAAGAAGAGACAGAGAGAGGTCGCTCAGTACACTACATTTCCATTACTCAGAGTCCGTTTTACTGCGCGCGGACTTGAGCACGCGGGCGGGGCGCGGAGGGGTTTATAACACCACCGTCAGCGTCCGCGCGCGCCCCCTGCCCCTCCTGCTACAGCTACCGCAGCTGCTGTTCCTGCTGATGCCCCCGCCTCCGCCACCGCCGCTGCGCTGTGTATCCACTTCTCTTTTCCTTGCTATGGTGCTTTTGCGTCCGAGCGCCGCGCGCCCGCTGAGTTGCCGTTGAGCCTCTGTGAGCTCAGAGAGAGAGAGAGAGAGAGAGAGAGAGAGAGAGAGAGAGAGAGAGAGACAGACAGACAGACAGACAGAAACAGAGGGAGAGAGAGAGAGAGAGAGAGAGAGAGAGAGAGAGAGAGAGAGAGAGAGAGAGAGAGAGAGAGAGAGAGAGAGAGAGAGAGAGAGAGAGAGAGAGTGGGGTGGGGAAGGGCCCTCTCCGCACACCAGTTGATTCGGGGCGGGGATGGGGATCCCCTTGGGTCGGATCGTGCCAGACCAGCAGGGCGAGCGGGGCGAGCAGGGCAGTCCAGCACGACACGGCACACGACCCCCTTTGGCCTCGCCGTCTCCAATATAAAGAGGAAACATTTGTTCTGGATGGAATTTCCCTTGCAGCAGCGCGGCACCCTCTCCTCCGCCGCTCTCGGCTTGGCGCCCGCGGCTGCTGGCTGGGCTGTGCTCTCCACGGAGGCGCTGGCGGCGCGGTCCCCGCTGCTTCCACACCGGTAATTACGGCTAGAACGGCCGCCGAGCTTCGCTCTTTTCCTTTATTTCTTTTTACAACACAGGAGGTGGTAACTGCTGCGACTGCTCAGTCTGAAAACAGAGGAAAAAGAAACAGCTATGTAGATCCCATTATACTTTCAAGTGTCATAAACAAAGTGTGTTCATGTACCGTTTTAGCTAGGAATTGGCGAGAGTTGGCTCCGGAACACAACTCCTGAAAGAACCGAAACGCACACGCTCATCGGAGCGTCTTTTCGAAGCAGATCGTCGAGGGCTAGCGCCGTGCTGGTTAGGCAGCCCCAGCCAGGCTGCGCTCACGTGTGCGTTGGGCTGCCTACCCGCACGGCGCTGGGCGCTGGCCGCCTGGCGGCGACCTGGCGGCCTGAGGCTGCTCGAGGCGGACCGGACCGGGGACCGGGGGCTTGCGGTCGCGACGAGGTGGACCATCCCATAGGCTCACCCGTTTTTCTGTCGAATCTTCCCGCCGCAAACCAGCCCGTGAGCGGCGGCCAGGCCTCGGCGTACAGCCTCTGGTGTGTTGCCCTTGGCGTGTCGCTCCCGGTGTCTGTAGCCCCCGGCGTGTAGCTCTCAGTGTGTTGCCCCCGGCGTGTAGTTGCAAAGGTGTGTAGCCCCGGCGTGGCTCTCAGTGTGTTGCCCCGGCGTGTAGTTGCAAAGGTGTGTAGCCCCCGGATGTGTAGCCCCCGGCGTGTAGCTCTCAGTGTGTTGCCCTAATACAAAAAGGAAGTCCCTCTGAAGTTCACAACGCCAAAACCCTCTCAGGTCCCTTTCCGAAATCCCCAAAACGTCCCCAGATGGGGCACTCCAGGGACTAGGGATTCTGAGATTGCAGAGACCCTGGAGTCCCTCAGAAGTCCCTCGGGTTGCTGAAAGGCCTCCACCTTGGCCTGAGCAATTTGCGCCTAATTTTCGTCACCAACGTTGCAATCGAATGGCAATGAAACATCCAAAGCTACTACGTAGCACCTAAAGTCATATGAATGCATGAAATCACCCTAAATGTGAAGTAAAATACTCAAATTGAAACGGGTGCCACGAGAAGGGTAGGGACTGGGAGGAACTTCAGAGGGATATCGCAGGAGGAGGACTTCGGAGGCATGTCAAACGCCGTGGAATTCCTTTTTTGTCCCTATTTCAGAAAGAAACTTCGCAGGGACCATTTAGGACCTTCATAGGGAGTTCGTTTTCCATTAGGGTGCCCCCGGCGTGTAGTTACAAAGGTGTGTAGCCCTCGGCGTGTAGTTACAAAGGTGTGTAGCCCTCGGCGTGTAGCCCCCGGGCGTGCAGCCCCCGGCGTGTAGCTCTCAGTGTGTTGCCCCCGGCGTGTAGTTACAAAGGTGTGTAGCCCTCGGCGTGTAGTTACAAAGGTGTGTAGCCCTCGGCGTGTAGCCCCCGGGCGTGTAGCTCCCGGGCGTGTAGCCCCTCGCTTTTAACCCCCCGGTGTAGCCACGCGCCACCCGTCCCGCCGTCATATCGGTAGTCTTCAGCACGGACGAGCTCCGCAGCTCCGCAGTTCCGCGCTGCCGCCTGTCGTTCCGCGCTGCTCGTCGCCCTCGGCTACAACCGGCCAGCCGGCCCTCTGCCGGGGACGTGATCGGGTTCGGGGATGAACACACGGAAGCGCCTGCCGCCCGCCGCCCGCTGCCCGCCGCCCGCCCCGGCAACGACATGCAAACTACGTCGGACCTTCAACAAACTGTGAATAAACCAACGGAGCGGAAGTTGTATAGTGCGCAGGCCTCCCACGCGTGTCGTCGCGCACGGACAAAAAAATAAAAAGAAGAAGGAAAAACACCAAAATAAACTGCGATCGATTTGAGTTTGATTCCGTTTGGTTTGTGCTCATGGCAACACGCAACGGCGTAGCGACGACTGTTTGCCACCTCCGCGACTCGGTTTTGTTACTGGACGGTTTGAGAAAGCCCGCTCCGCCGCGCGCGAATTGGTTGGATCTTGTTGTGGGATAGAAACAGTCCGCTACATACCGCGAGACCGCTCGCTACAGCACCGGGCGAATATTGGGGAAATAGCGGAATGGAAGAGGAAGAGAGAGAGAGAGAGAGAGGGGGGGGGGGCAGACGGACAGACAGGCAGACAGACAGAGAAAGAGATAGGGAATGAGAGAAAGAGAGAGTGAGAGTGTGAAATTGAAAATTGAAATTGAAATTTATTTATTTAAGGACCCTCCAAAGGGCTAGGAAGCCCCACTCCGGCTAGGTCCGCTCTTAGTGACGAGTTACAGAGAATAAATTAAAAATTACAATTATCACAGTTATTATGGCAGCACATGAGGCAACTGTTAAGCAATACAAATAGAACGCGTTGCATGCTGGTACCAAAGTCCCCAACAGAGGCTATTCGTCTTTTTAATTTTACTTTTATTGATGATGGTGCTGCATTGATTAGAGAATAAAGGTCATTCCAGAGACGGCAAGCCGTAACATGAAAAGATTTAGAGAACTTACATATTCTGTGAACTGGTATGACAAGCTTATTTGGATTCGATCTTGTATTTCTGACATGAACTTCAAAGCTTTGTGTAAACATTTCTCTAAGGTAGGCTTCTCATATTTAAAAATATTCCATAGCAATACAGAAATAGTCAGAAGTCGTCTCTGTTCAAGCTTTAACCAGCCTAGTTCTTGGTATACTGGTGTTATGTGGTCTCTCCTACTGGTGCCACTAACAAATCTTACACAAGCATTTTGTGCACGCTGTAGCTTTGTTTTATAAACCTCCCCCATGTTGGTGAACAATTCGGATCCATAGTCAAATATGGGAAACAGCAGGCTGGTTACCACTAGTTTTCTTATACTTTTCGGAAAGAAATCAGAGAAAGAGAGAGAGAGAGAGAGAAGAGAGAGAGAGAGAGAGAGAGAGAGAGAGAGAGAGAGAGAGAGAGAGAGAGAGAGAGAGAGAGAGAGAGAGAGAGAGAGAGAGAGAGAGAGAGAGAGAGAGAGAGAGAGAGAGAGAGAGAGAGAGAGAGAGAGAGAGAGAGAGAGAGAGAGAGAGAGAGAGAGAGAGCAAAGGAGCGGCCGCAGTACTAAGGGGTATACCCGCGAGTGCAGCATTGTTTCCGTGGCTGCCCTTGGATGAGCACGTACCTGTGCTTGGCACGTCCATCTACATTTTCTGCGCAAAAAGGGGTGGGTTCTAAAGTCGGAGGATAAGCGGATAGGGTGCGGGCGAGGCGGTTGGGGGTGTTGAGCTGTTTCTCCAATAGACAGACTGCGGGGGAGGAGGGGGAGTGAAATAGGAGGGGGGGGGGGGCTTTTGGTTAGACTTTTGCAGCGCCGCAGCGGCGCGGAGGGCAACTTGATTAGCAAGGCCAGCCAGCCGCCTGGAAATAGTTTGAACGCTGATGCATGTGGTGTTCACAGGGTGCTACCGGAATACCAATGAGGCGGAGCCCGCCAGGGAGGGGCGTAAAAGGGAAGGGAAGAAGGGGGTTCGAGCGCGTGCCCGCTCCGGATCTCTCACGGGTGGAAAAAAGATCAGTGCTAAGTCCAGTAAAAAGTGAGAGAAACACGAAATTTAAGAAAATCACCAATTCTGATGGCAAAAATCGTTTCTAAACATGAGAACTACATGCACTTAAGCATAAAAATCTAAAAAAGCAAATCGCGTCTAGATGTCACTTTCGGGGCGTTTTGATACGATATTGATATAGTTTTCAAAGTGAGACAAGAGGCTTGAGACACGGACACAGTGACCGTTTAGTAAAGTTATCAGTGGTACAGTTCGGAATCATATTTTTTGTTGGCATTGGATTTTATTGGCACGAGCAATTTCGTTTTTTGAAGTACTGCAGGGGCTCCTTTGCAAATTTTAAAGACATTCCAACATGAGGAACACTGTTTTTATATGACATATTCCATAAGAGGCCATGCTTAAAAGATAGAAATTTATAAAGTCTAAATCCTAGGTTATTCTATAAGGCTACAGTACTTCGTGCCTCAGTGGGTGAAACCTTCAGGTCACTCCGTGCCTAAAAAGTACTTGTTTTTGGAGACCGCAAATGGGTGGTAGTTTGTTTTTGGAGGAGCTGTCGTCCGCATTCAACAATCAACTAGGGTTTTGAAGTCCCGAACGGTCTTGCCTGAAGAAATACATTTGACATAACCCACAATAATTTTATTCTTCACTGAACCCGAATGCACTGCGTTCGTACTAACATTTAAAACAAAATTCTTGTAGCCCACACATTATTCACATAGCTTCCCTCAATACACAGAGAACGTGTTTGTCCTAGAACGCCAAAGCGTTCCCCATATGCCCGTCTTGTTTCCTGTGCTGCGGCCTCCAGGTCTCCGGGCCGCGGGGCCGCCGGTATGACGGGGAGCTCGGGCCCCGTGGAGACCCCCCAAAAGTCTCCGCGGTGGCCGCGAAAGTTATACGCGAGAACCGCGTACCTTATGATGTGTGCGAGGGGGAGGGAGGGAGGGTGGAGGAAATATGGAGCATGACGGCGGAGCAACTACAGCAGGGTGACGGAGATTGAGCGGGCGCACACTCACACACACGCACACACAGACACATGCATGCGTGATGATATGCAAAGTCTGCCCTGATCCACCTTGCCCCACTTGTTCTGTCTAGATTGCGTCTGTACCTTGTTCAGCACCGGCTTCAAGCCAGCTCCTTTTCCGTCCACGTCGGAAAGGGCATAATTTAACGATGAAATGAGGCTCTATGGCACTTTTAGCGGTCGGATGTAGGGGGATAATCTGATAGCCTTGCGTAGCGCGCTGCCCGCTGGGACGAGTTCGGAAGGCACATAAGTCGCCGTGAGTCTCGCGCGGAGTCCCCGAGGCCGGAGGGCGTCCCGTTGTGGGGGCTTGTATGTGAGACCAATAATTACTGTCCCTTGATAGCAGCGGCCGAGGGGGGTCCCACCACGACACTTGGGGGGCCCGCCACTGCAGCCCCCTCTGGGCCCCCCCTGGGGCTGCTCGCGCCCGGAGGCCCCCTCTCAGTGGTCCTAACGAGTTTTGACAAACGAGCACCACAGCGGCGGTGCGGAGCGGCCTGGGCGCTGGGCCTGGTCGAGGGATCTGGGCAGCTCTGCGCCCTGCTTGGACAGCTGACGGCCGGGGCCAGGCCAGGCCGGCAGCACCACGCGTCGGCTCATGTAACCGAAATTTATTAATTTCATCGGACGCATGCCTCTCGGGCCCATCCATCTAAATCGTCTGCCGGGGTCCGGGCCGCTGCTGCCGCTACTGCTGCCCCTGCTGCCGCTGCTGCTGCCGCTGCTGCCGCTGCTGCTGCCGCTGCTGCCGCTGCTGCTGCTGCTGCGCTGCTGCCGCTGCTGCCGCTGCTGCTGCTGCTGCTGCTGCTGCTGCTGCCGCTGCTGCCACGCTGTAGCTACTGCCGCCGGCCCGCCGACTACTGTATGGTGGCTGCTGCTGATGTTGGTACAGTACGCCGTCCCGTGTGTGTAGTAGTTGTTCTGCGTAGGCCTTTGGCGGGACGAGTTTCCCGAGCTTGAGCACTAGCACCCGTATGTGGACCCTGCGCCCCTTCGTGTCCTCGCGTTCGCCTTTAGGGGGACACACGGGTGCCGCCTATGCAACACAGATTTGTCACCCCGTCGAGGCCCAACTCAAATAACGTGTTCTCTTGCATTTTTTTTAAAAAAGGAAAATAAAATCGATTTTTTGCAGCTTGACATCCACCAGCGGGTTGCCTTCGCACTGGAAGCAGCTGTCCTTGCAGCTGTCCCGGCTTGTGTCGCCTTTAGAGCAGCACACGGATCGCAAGATGCCCGATTTAAAAGAGTGCAAAACCGGATTTTCTTTCAAAGAAAAATTATTTTAAGGTTTGGAGGGGGAGGAAGGGGAGGGGGCACTTGCAGGCTGATTGATTCGCACTCCGGCATAAACACTGATTTCCTTCTCCCTCTCTCGCTTTGGTGTGAAGCAGAAAAGGAAGCGGCCGCTTAGCCAATGAACACTCTCCTCTCTCGCCCCCCCCCCCCCCTCCTCCCCTCTTCTCTTCTCTTGTCTCTTCTGTATATGTATCTCGCTCTTCGGCACGACACTGAAATGTCCAAATGTCCACGAGAGAGAGAGAGAGAGAGAGAGAGAGAGAGAGAGAGAGAGAGAGAGAGAGAGAGAGAGAGAGAGAGAGAGAGAGAGAGAGAGGGGGGGCGAAGTGCCGGTTCTGAGTGATAGAGGTGTGGGAGGTCGCTGTCTCCTCTGTCGGTATAGAAAGGGAAAGTGTAAGTGTGTGGGAGAGAGAGAGAGAGAGAGAGAGAGAGAGAGAGAGAGAGAGAGAGAGAGAGAGAGAGAGAGAGAGAGAGAGCGAGAAACAGAGATGCTGGAGGCGATATTTTATTATAAAGAGCGGAGAGTGGGAGTGGAACCCCTTGGGCTGGGATTCGAACCCCGCACCCGACGCGCGCCCGCGATATTCTTGTGAGCCTATCGAGTCCCGCTCCTCTGGACAAAAACAACGAAAGCAAAAGTTTGGTCCGTTACGCATCGCGTCCCCCTTTTTGTGTTTCTTCTCTTTCGCGCGGCCATGGTGCCGGCGACACTCGACTGTAACCGCTGTAGCCATCCGTCATCAGCCCGTCCGCCCGAGTTCACTCTGGACGAGAACTCAGTGCGGAGGCGGGGCGGCGCCCTATTAACTGAATAATCCCTTCATCCGCAACAACTTTTCCCTCCCCTCACCGCCGTATTTACCTCTTCTTCAATAAAAATTCCGACGAGCCGTAGTTTGTCAAGGACGTGCCGTGTCGCGAACGCCTGAAAAGTTGTGCGGGGGCCGTGCCGCGCCCCGTACTCGCCTTGTGCCCGCCTTGTGCGCACCTTGCCCCCCCCCCCCTCCCCAACCCTCTGCCCTCCCCCTGCCTCCGTCACCTGCTCAAAGCGTCAACCAAGGCGTCAGCCACGGCGTCAGCCAGCCGGGGCGCGTAAGCCAGGCAGCCAGTTAGGCGGGTAAAAAGTTTGGGACCACCCCCGGCTCCGGCGCACGCGCGAACGCGGGGGTGTGTGAGTGCGTGTGAGGCCGACGCGTGCGAGTCGCGTGTCACGCCAAGTTTGACGAAGTAACCCGGCGCGGGGTCCCATATATTCCGCACTACATACACGTAACGTACAAGTGTGCACAGGCCGCGGTAGGTGCCAGGGGCAATCGGAGATGATGGGGGAAAATCTGAACTCTGAATTTGGAAGATTAGCAAAAACAATAAAGGTCGTTATAGAAGGAGAAAACTTTCAGGATAACTAGCGGAGGTGGGTCAGCAGCAGCACATATGTTTTGAGAAACATTTCCCCTCTTCTTCCCGCATTTTCGTGTCGCCTATGAAGAGCTGGGTGCTGGGTAATGCCTAGCAGACGCGACGCGCCGCTCCGCCCACTCGCTGCGCCGTCTGCTTTGTTTGATGGCGTCTCTATACACACGTTACACGGCATTATTTACACGACAAATATATCTCCCCGGCCGGTGCGTCGTGAGCGCTGTGGAGGAACGCTGCCGCCCCCGCCTTGCTGGGGGGGGGGGGGGGGGCTGTTCGCGTTCGCCGGGGGGGCTGCGCCCGGCCTGGGCCCGGGCCTCTGTGCCCCCGCAGACCCCGCGTGTGTGCCCCCCCCACACACAGGCGGGGCCTGGGGCGGGGCCACGGCCACGGGCAGGGCAGCGTAAGCCTCCAAGGCAGCACGCGAGAGACTTTAGGGTCGGTGTGCGGCTGTTCGCGGGGAGTGTCAGGGGTGAAGGCTGGGCCGGGCCGGGCCCCGCTGCTGCTTTGGACAGCGCAAGCCGTGCCCACGGCACACACGCCACACACGCCACACACGGAGGTCCACGTTCAGAGAAGAGTCCCGTGAGGATGAAGTGCTCATGACGCGTGCGGAAGAGAGCAGGCTGGAGGAGGCCCGGGGCCAACAAGGGGCGAGGAAGTGAAATGAGGCACGCCGTTTGTAGAGGATTATATGCCTCCCGCACCTTGCCTCAAGAAATCAAGAAAATAAAAATAAAAAATGAAGATTCTGTAAGTTAAATACCCGTTGACGATTTGCGCTCATTTTGCACAAACTGCTAATCCTATTGCGAACTTGCGAAGGTGGAAGACCGTTTTCCGGTACTGCAGGTCGACGACCGAGACACGGGACCATGCACTGCTGCTGCAGCATGTATAGGCCCTGCACACACACACACACACACACATGCTGCTGCTGCTCCAATAGAGACATGCGGCTCGATCGGAGAAAAGTTGTTGCTGAGGGCGTTGTGGTCAGCCGGTCAGTGGGCTGGGCTGGACTGTCCGTGCCGTGCCGGGCCCTCTGCAGCGGCCTGCAGCCACTTTCCCTCTCACACCCGTCCGATATCGACTTGACACCTCTGAATTACACACGCGAGCGCATCGGCACTCCCACGCAGGGCCAGGCCTCGCCACGCACCGCCACACGCCGCCACGCATCACCACGCATCGCCACGGGTCCCGCCGGGCACTGCGCCTGAGTGAGGAATGAGCGAAACAGAAAGTCGGAATGCATCATACGTTCGTCGCGGCACATAGGAAATAGAATGGAAATGGAATAACTGCGAATTTTATTTTTGTGGATGGCCCCTTTGTAACAATTAAATGCGGAGTGGGTTGATTTTTTTTGAACGAGTTTATTTGTTTTTCTGCATTTTTTGTGGCATGAGAAAGGGATTAAATTTTTAATGGTGTCGTTTGAATTTAAAATTTTAGTCTGAAAAAATACATAAAAAATGGAGGTGGAATGTAATACGTGAATATTTGAACTGGAATCGCAAATGTAGTCTCTCATTCCTTTCTCTCGGATGCATTGGTTCACTGTGATCGCGTAAGGGCGGACGCTGGCTGCCGCTGTCTGCGGCACGATTCGAATCCAATCCTCTTGCTGCGTTCCCGGCCGACAAGCACGCGGGTCCGCGTACGGGCTAGTCATTCGTGTGTGTGTATATATAAATATATATATATCTCCCTCTCTGTCGCTTCTGTAGGGCCCCCGCCCCGAGAGCAACAAGGACGCTGCGTATCCGAACGCGTCCCAGCCTTAATTAAGCCCCCTTGCCGCGGCGCGCACCCCGACATTCGCGCCGTGTATTTCCGAACGCCGAGCGCGTGTTTTAATTGTGGTCTAAAACAGACGGTCGCCGCGCGGCCAGCGGTGGCGGCTAGCGCGGCCAGCACGCGGTCTCTTGCTGCGTTTGTTTTCCTTCGGGAAATCAGCCACGAGACGGACAGACGACACCATGCACGGTTTCCCAGGTAGGGTCCGGGCAGCAGCACTGCAGAGGATAACTTTTTCAGGGCCCCATCCAAGCCCAGGTCCCCCCCGGGCCCCCGGGGCCCCGCACAAGGACTAACTATACTCTGCTCTTCCATTCTTCAGCTGCAAGAGCGTAGCGGGGGGGGGGGGGGGAATGAGCGGGGGGAGTAGATTAAATGATTATAGCCACGGGGGCCTGCTGCCTGCTGGTCCACTTGCTGTGACGTCATAGACGTGGACAATGCACGACAATAAGCGCCTTTTGGACGACGACAACGTCTAAGACTGAGGCCTCCACGACGGAGCTGCGGGGATGGCAAATCCGTAGACGACCGGGGCGCCCGGGGCCGGTGTAATCTGACGAGGCAGCTGTAGTGAAAGGTAAAGGGGCTGCCGTGGTACGGCCGTGCGCAGATCCTTTCAGGACTTCTTCTTGTCATCCGTCTCAATTTTTCATGTAGAGACACCGAAAGCTGTCGCATGGATCTATCGCCCCCACCGCGCCGCCAGCAGCCCCTGCGCCACCGCCTCGTCTACTTTGCGGCGCCACCATCTTCGCGAACGCGAGTTCTTGTCATTACACGGCTGCCAACACACCTGCGTCCGCCCCCTGGAAGCCGCCTGTCAGAACCACCAACCTGAGCGTCGCGTACAAAAGCATCCAGTCGCTTCAGTTTCGTTGTCTTACCATCGCAGGCCAACGGAAGCGGAAGGTTAGAAACTCCCGCCCTTCACGAAAATGCCAAGAACACGGCACGGACGAGGAACCGAGATGCGTTCAGTCTTACAGGCGTGACGTCCGGGGCTGCTGGCTGCGGTGTGTCCGGTAGCCGTTCCACCCCTCTCCACCTGCAGCCAAGGTAT
Source organism: Odontothrips loti (assembly GCA_038380765.1). NCBI lineage: Eukaryota > Metazoa > Arthropoda > Insecta > Thysanoptera > Thripidae > Odontothrips > Odontothrips loti. The sequence goes on from CM076253.1 coordinate 16,217,578, forward strand.
AAATAATGAGCATGCCCTTTTACACAATCCTCCTTTTCTTCGCTCTCCCTTTCGTCGCACGCTCTTCGCGCGACAGGATCTCTTTTTTTTTTCGTCCTTCGCATTTTGATCCATGTCTTCCACCCTTCCCGCATTTGTCAAGGGTGGCAGCAGCAGCATCAGCAGCAGCAGCAGTAGGGATTCGAAGCAGAGCGGTTCTGACGCGCCTTTCTGGAGCAAAAGCAGAACTGAGTGAAGGGGAGGGGGGAAAAAACACAAGAAAAAGCCGCGGTGAGAGGCGAAAGACGAAAACCGAGAGACAAGCTTTTAACGGACGACAGTCGAATGGGATCTCGGATAGCCGAGAGTGCGTGGGGAGGAAGGAGGGGAAAACACGAGACCCATTAAATCCACTGTAACCAAACGTTAATAAAGACCTCGAACCCTTTTCGCCTGAGTCCAGATGGACGTCCGTGCCTCAGAAAAGTCGTCGCGGCGTGCCGTAGGCGTTGTTTAGTTGGCTTCTTGTGAGCATTCCACACCAAAAACAGCCTACTGCACACAACACACACGCACACGTGCGCGCCCACCCCCGCGCCCACCGTTAACACATATATTATGGTTAAGAAACGCCCCCGTCGATTGTCCCTGCCGATGATTTTGTCTCTAATGGGTTTACGTGTTTGGCCTCCGCAATGACGTCATCAGGGGCGCCGCCCGCATGGCGCCTCCGTGTGGCTGCTGCTGCTGCTGCTGCTGCTGCTGCTGCTGCTGCTGCTGCTGCTGCTTGGCATGCATGCAGTGCGTATCATCTTTATGTGCATCCCTTATTGCCTTTAGTAGCAGGTGTGAGTTGGGGGGGGGGGCAGGGGGATGGAGCCGCGTGGGGGTTTGATTGGCAGCCTATGACGGCCTGTTCTGCTAAGCACCGCAGCCGTAGCGCACGAGACAATGCGTGCTGAACGCGTTGTGTGCCGGTGACGGGGGCCGAAGCTGCACGTGCCCGCGACATGTGTCCTCACCATGGGCACCAGCGGGCATCTCATGTCAACAGATGGGGCAGCTCGGTTATTATATATGGCTCCCAATGCTTCAAGATTTCGAGTAAATGTGACGGTTTCCTTTCATGTTCCTGTAATCTCTTTGTTCCTACAACGCCCTCCTCAGGGAAAGGAAGATAGGGCGAGATTCGCCTAACTGCTATTTGATTTATTTGATTAGGACTACCTGGCATGACAGATCCATTAAGAGCAGAACCCAGTCACCCCAGTCACGTGACTCGCGGGAGGAAAAACTGCCGTGAGGTTGGGTGGGAAGGAGGTGAAAACCGTGCAGAGGGTGGGTAATTAACTTCCGGTTCCCGTGTTCGTCCCCAGTAAACAAAGACACGTACGTTAACAAGTCCCATGTCTATTGCATGTGTAAGGGAGATAGAGAGAGAGAGAGAGAGAGAGAGAGAGAGAGAGAGAGAGAGAGAGAGAGAGAGAGAGAGAGAGAGAGAGAGAGAGAGAGCACACATCCCCTTCCCCCTTCCCAAACCAGCCCCGTTTACTTTATCTATCTCCCTCCTTTCCTTGCGCGGCTGGTGCTTCGATGGGAAAACGTGCTTTACATTATTCGGAAAGAGAGGACTGACTCCGCGGGACGCACGGCGGCGCGGCGTTGTGGTTGGTGGCCATGCTGGTGCCCGTGTTGGTGCCCATGGCGCAGCGGTGACGCCCCCAGCGTGTCACGGCAATACGAACGACCATTATATCACACAACGGAAACATACTCACGGGCCCCACCCACACCGGGTATGTGTGCGACCCGCCCCCCTCCCCGGCCCGTCCCGTCCCGGCTCGGCCCTCTGTCCCGGTCAGCCTGGAGGGCCGCATGGAGCCTGCTTGCTTGATACAACTGTGGATAGCGCGCGCCACTTGTTAGGGTATTTGGCAAACGAAATGGAAATGAAAGTCGGTATAGTCACCCGATTTCAGGTCCGAATAGGCATGTCCTGAAAACTTGTTGTCGTTGAGTGTCAGGTTAGGTTTTCAAAACAGTCCCGTATCGCTCGAGATTCGGCGATGACTCTTGCATTTGTGAGTGCGTCGTGCGCTCCCGTGTGCGTTCCCATAAAGCGACAGCCGTTAAATGTGAGGGTTCCGCCGGCGGCCGCCCCATGCCGCCGCCTCCGGTGCCACCGTCCGGCGAGCCGTCCGGCATCTCACGGCTGACCGAATATTATGTGACGCGATGGTTATCGCGCCCTGACTTGTGCAGCGACACGGCAGCAGCACGGAGGCGGACGGGCGCCGCAGCAACACCAACAACACCGTGCTGAAGGATGATACCGTGAGCACCAGCACAGGAGGAAGAGGTCCACAATGCAGCGGCGTCATTAATGAAATTACTACGGCCTCCTCGTCCGTCTTGTTTCTGTGGTGACCAGCACCCGGACGGCTAGATACCCTCTGTGTCATCCGATATGATGGGGGTAGCTGGGCTCCCTGCGCATGAAGAATAATGTGTGTGTGACGGTAACACGGGGAGGGGAGGTGGCAGGAAGAAAAAGAGGCTCTGATTGATGATGTCGAGTTATAGTCTCGTTTTCATTCCCCCGCTCCCCTCCTAGCTCCGCCTATTTTTCCCATCCCTTGCAACGAGTGCGAGGGAGATGGCCAATCATAAATTCGGGGAGGGTTTCGGTTTGTGATCCTCGTGCGCGTATTGATCCGTGTTGCAAGTAAGCAGCGGAACCGACAATAATACAGACACCTGCCGCCCGGGACACGCTGATGAGTTGACAGTCAATGATTCTGCCATTGCATTCGTATTGTGTTATTTTTTCGCAAACCTGGGTACGTGGGGAAGGATTTCGGCGATCGGTATACAGAATAACAACTTTTAATCTACTGAGAAGGAAAAGGTGAGCAACCAGAAGATCCATCCGAATTTGGGTGTCATTTTGGCACCACTATTTGTCTCGCCCGAAATTTTGGCGAAGAAGCCTTCATTCCCAAATTTGAGCAACAGGTATCCCCGACTGGATTTTGTAAGGTTCCTCACACCTTTTCATTCTCAGCGTTATCTTCCACCGACAAATGATGCTTCGTGCGGGGTGACGATACGCTGCATGGCAGACCACCACGCTAGCGTTACTAGTGACGCCGAGTGTCGACGCTGTCGCTGGACGTGGCGTGGTGTGGCGCGGTTGGACTCTGGGCACCTCGACACAACGAGCAGGGGCGCATGGAGTTCCCACCAGTGAACGCGCCACAAGTATCCACCGCACTAGCGGGCGTGACACATTCCGTGTGGGCGAGCAAGTGAGCGAGCGAGTGCGAGGAGAAAGAGAGAGACTATAATTAGAGAGGCCTGGCATTCCTCCCGCCCCACCCCACTCCTCCCCAGCCTGATTACGATCCCTTGTACCGCCCCTCGCTCAACGCGCCAGTGATTGGGGCATGCCCAGCTCATGCCAGCCGCCCCCGCGCCGCCCCGATCGCGTGCGTGCAGGCCAGGGGGCGCGGGGGCGGGGGAGGCCGCGGGTGTTTGAGGGCGGCGTTCTTTTACATGTTTTAAGCTCCGGCGCGGATTCTCGTCCATCATCGGTGATTTACCGGGGCGCAGCATTTCGGAGGCCATTTAGAGAGCCGCGCGGAATATCCCCGCAGGCAACACGCATCGACGTCTCTCTAGCAGCGCGATCTCTGTCTCTCTCTCTGTTTCTCTGTCTGTCTCTGTCTCCCTCTCTACTTGTCTCTCTGTCTCTCTCTCTGTCTCTCTCTCTCTCTCTCTCTCTCTCTCTCTCTCTCTCTCTCTCTCTCTCTCTCTCTCTCTCTCTCTCTCTCTCTCTCTCTCTCTCTCTCGGAGCCGAAGCTTATCGCTCACCGGGTGCAGAAAGTCGAGACCGGGAGGCGATCGTGCATGCCGTCGAACTGTCCCATCCCCGTGGTGGCACGGCGGCGCACGGTCGGCGGCGTGGCTCGGGTCGTACGCTCGCGTGCGTGTTGCAGCCACGCGTGCCGCGCTGAGCCCAAGCCTCACGGCACGACGGTGACAACGCGGCCCCTGCCACTGCTGCTGCTGCTGCCGCTGCTGCTGCCGCCGCCGCTGCTGCTGCTGCTGCTCCTGCCGCCTCCCACCCCACCGCGCACGGAATCCAAAGAAACTCCCAAGGAGTAGAGTCCTGTATATACAGGCGGCGGCGGGCGGGGGAAAAAAGAGGAGCAAGAGAGGCAGCAGCAGAGCACGGCGATTGAATGCGGCACGGGATGGGGGACGTGAAGGGAAGCGCGGAGTGTGAGGACGGCAGCGGGGCAGCGGGGCAGCGGGGCAGCGGGGCGGGTCCAGCGATGACGAGTCGGACAAGATGAATTGGACGTTAGTTTTCCGCCCCGCTCGGCACTCGCGTTCCTCCTTCGGTCTGCCGGAGCCCGCCGGGCCCGGGTCCGCCGCCCGGACACGAGTGCTCCATGGTCGGTCTGGGCCGGGCTCCGGGCTGCAGGGGCCGGGCTGCCCCCCCCCCCCCCCCCCCCCCCCCGCTGCAGCTCCGGCGGATGCACAGAACTCTGTGGCACAGACCGTCGCGGCTTTCAGTGATCCGTCATTACCGGACGGCTCCGTTAAGGCCTCGTCCTGACCCCGGACATGAATCACACACCACTGTAAGGCGGCGGTCGTCGTGGAAATATGAGAAATTGTGTCGAAACGGATTGTAGGCCCGTCTTTGTGGAGGTTAGGTCACCGCTGCGGGGAAATGCTATGAACGGTTGAATACCCCAATCATTTGAAGGTGAGGTATCCGGGTTAATTTGCCGTATCTTCCATCGTTGTGCTCAAATCGTCCCGCGTTTCACACAGACGTACTTGAGGTCGACTCCTGCGACATGACATGCGTCGACGTGTTCGGCAGTCTGTCTCCCGGGCGCGCCTTGATGGCCGCTACGTTCGTGCGGCCATTTGACGGCGGCCGGCATCGTAACGGGCGCTGCGGCGGTGGCTGCTGCGGTGGTGGCTGTGGCGGTGGCTGCTGCGGTGGTGGCTGCGGCGGTGGCTGCTGCGGTGGTGGCTGTGGCGGTGGTGGCTGTGGCGGTGGCTGCGCCCCTCTCCTCACGCCGTTAGCGGGCGGACACTCTTCGGCCGGCACGCCGTTACCGCCTCGCCACTCTCACCCCGCTTCCCTCGAATCAAATCCAAAGGCGTGGTAACGAGCCCGCCTCAATCAAAGTCAGCATATAAGTGATGCACGTCCAGACGTAAAAATTTCCTCAGCTCGGCCGAATTTAACGCGGGTCGTGTGGGGACGGGAATAAGACCTGGTGGAAGTGGACCTCCCTGCGGCGGTCACTGACCCCACAAGGTGGCGGCGGCTGTGGCAGCACTTCCTCGGAGGGGAGATTTTTCCTTCCCTCGCTCCCGTCGCAGAATAAAGGTCTGCGCAGAGCTGTGCGTTACGTCCTGACACCTCTCGGCGCACTCCGTCACGGCGGCAGCAGCGGCAGCAGCGGCAGCAGCGCTGATGCACCTGAGTCTGCGGCACCCGACGACCCCCGCGAGGACCCGCTGCCACGCCCCCCCCCCTCCCACGCCGCTGGAATTCCATTATTTTCACGAGATAACCCGCCTCTCCGTGCCGCGGAATAACCAGAACCCCGTGCTGCGTACGCCACACGCACACGTACGGAGCACCGGCGGGATTATTAAATCTGACGCCCCCAGAAGGGTTACACTTTGACTGGCGGTGCGGCCGCTGCTGCCGCTGCTGCCGCTGCTGCCGCTGCTGCCGCTGCTGCCGCTGCTGCCGCTGCTCCTGCTTCTCACAGAGGAAAAAATAGTGGTGGACGCAACGAACCCTTCAGTTGATTTCCATAGACAAGCATTAGATTTCAGTGCTGATATAAAAATATATTTTGAATTTTGCTCCTACTGCGAACCCTTTCGTTGGAGAAACTAACGTATCGTTGGTACAAAAACAAAAAAGGTTTTAACGGAAAACTAACTGACTAACGCTATCACAGATATTTTAGTTCTCAAAACCAACAGCTTGTCTTGAAAAATTGGTTGCTACCACTAATCTTGTTTCTCTGTGGTGCTATACCGCCCGGAAACCGCCTTCTCACACGACGGTGTGAAAATCCCCCCCCCCTCCCCCTATGTCTTACTGGTCTTACCGAGCGTTCCTTTTGATAAATTTGGGGGGGGGGGGCATCCGGAAGGGAGATATGTGAGTTGAGACGATGTCCACACACCGCTCACACCGCGCCGCCGCCAAGTGCGCGGGAACAAAGCATGGGCTGGCCAGAGGTCGCGGAGGGGGCCGAGGCCCACTCACATGCATGGCTGAGGCCCTCTGGCTCTTGCCCCCGAGCTCCTGCTGGACCCCCTTCGATAGTGTAATCACGAGAGTACTTACCGTGCATATGTGCTGCACACATGTGTGACGTGGCGCAGCGTGGCGGGGTCGCCTGCCAGCTCATATGTGTATGGATGCTGTCCGATAGCGAGTGCCGGAGTGGTAAAAGTCACGTGGGAACCGATATATCCTCACCAGGCACGCCACTCGCTGCAGTTCTCGCCGGGGACTACATTTCTTTCCTTCCCCGACACATCAAACAGCTGCCGATGCTGACCAGAAGAGTGATAGGGTATTTCGGAGAAGGTCCAGACTGGACCTGAAGAATTCAAGAAGAACATGAACGGAAACAAAACGAAGGTATCATAAGGGTTACCGTAGCAGAGAGTATCTCCGCCACGGTGTCAGCCACGACCGACGTTAAAAATTTAGTGGCTTAGCTCTTGCTAACGATATGTGTCAAGACCATCTGTCAGGGTTAGACATCGTCTACGTCTTCCGCGTGCCCTGAGATGGCCTGGAGAAGGTCTGCGCTGCCTGACTCTACCAAATGGTATGACATATCGTCAGCGAGAGCTCCAAGCCTCCAAATTTTTGACGTTGGCTCGTGGCTGATGCCGTGGCGGAGATACTTTCTGCAACGGTACCCGCGTTTTGTTTCCGCTGATGCTCTTCTTGAATTCTTTCATCATTTCCGGTTTGGGCCTCCTCCGAAATACCCTATTGCTGACATTTTGATCTTGGGAAGACGTTGTTTATAACTCGCCGCCCGCTCATCCCCGCAGCCACGCGGCTCCGTTTTTACACGATTGAGACGACAAATCCTCTCTGTCGCGGCTGCTTGTTGGTGGAGGTCGTTGTCCGGCGGGCGTCGTACGGCCGTGCTCGCCGCCTCCCACACGACCGTCGCCTCCTACACAATCCGTCTGCGGTTGGTAGTACTGCCACTGCAACACCCACTTTCCTCGTCGTTTTGTTGGTGGTGCGAAGTGTCGTCGCTCTCATTGCCGGCGGGGTGTTTGTCACACTGGTCTCTGCGCTGGCTGGCTGCAGGGCAGGCTGTTGGCTTTGGTCCTCGTGCTGACGATAGAGCTAGACGGCGGTGGTCCCAGGGCTCGGCTGCACTACGCTAGACCTCATCTCGGCTAGACGGCGCACGCTAT
>CM076253.1:16227556-16300056 GCA_038380765.1 Odontothrips loti
ACGCCGCGCGGCGGCAGCAGAGAGGGTTAAGGTGGGGAGTTATAAACCGAGGACGGATACGCCGTATAAGGTAACATTGTAGAGCAATAACCATAAACGGTTTCTCGCTGCCATGACTGCACACAGTCTCTGCCAGGGGGTAGTGTGTGGGGGGCGCGCACAAACCCCGAGACGCTGTGGCGTTGGAATACTTTGACAGCCTGTCCGCGCTCGCCCCCGCGCCAAGGTCCGCCAAAGCAACCGGGAAGGTGTCGGGCGCGCGCGGGTTACAGCAGCTCCCGGACGGCGCCACCGGGCGCCACAAATTAAGTGGCCGCCCCCCATCTGCCGCGCGGCGGGGGGTCGTGGTGCTGCATTCACAGCGCGGCGCCCAGTGGAATGGGTTTTCAGCGCTCACCTCGCGGCATAGTACTAGGTGCACTACTTGGTGGAGAGGCCCTCTGTGACATTTCCTGTTAGACTATGCGCTGCGCCACATCCAGCATGTTGTGATCACACACGCGCACGCACCGATGCGCACACAATTTTTATAAGTACACTCATGCGGGCACACATGTGTGTGAGTGTGTGTGTGTGCGCGCGCGTATGTTTGAGTGTGTGTGTGTGTGTGTGTGTGTGTGTGTCTAAGTCGAACCCTCTCCCCTGCTTGTCGTGTGCAAGCAAGGTGGGTTCAAATGTTTCTAAATTGGTTCAAAAATTGTACGTGACTTGAGGTGCTTTCGTGCTCTTCTAAATTTAGAGTATGGTCCCTCGTCCCCCTGCTCGGGCCCTTTGTCTTTATCGCGCTCGGGGTCTAAACGGCCTCCCTCCGTCCATACTGTCTCCATTATCGTCCGGGTGATCGAGTGTGCCCGGTCACACACACACCCTCCCTTTTCCCCTCTGGTCACGCCCTGTCACACGGTCACACGCCTGCCGTCACAGATCCGTGGCGCCAACGGGTGCGACAGAGAGCTCGCGGGGCTAGGTGAGGGGTCGTGAGCGTGAGGGAGAAAGAGAGAGTGAGGGGGGGGGGAGGGAGAGTGGAAGTGGGGGAGACTGCAGGGCTGGAATAAATTACCCTCAAGACCAGAGCGCCGCCGAGCGCCTCGCCGCTGGAGACTGCATATTTGGAGCACCGCAGAGAGTCGCTGTATTGGCACTATTGCAGATATTCCAAATAAGTCGGAGTAATGTACGGCAGTCGAGATGAATGGCCTTTCTCTCGGGAAGGTCTCCAAAACGCATCCACTCACCCTCCATTCCCCTTCCAGTACATTTCTCTTTTCCTCCTTACCATTTTCGCGTCCCCTGCTGCGACTGAAATGGCGGAGACTAAACTAAAGATTGCGAATCCGCGCATTTAAATTTTTCTGCCAAGAATAAAGGACACCGGATTTTTCATTTGAGTTCCCATCCCACTTTCTCGGATATTTTCTGGGCACTATAATTGATTCGATATATTGCCGCCACCTTTCGACCCACAACACCTTGACCGAGGTACGTCGACCTGCAGCCTGCCTCGTGGCATTTTTTTCCAGAAACGCGCATCAGACAGCGGCGGGAATGTAAGGACGTGAAAAACGATCCTGCTGTAGGCTTTGTGTGTCGTGTTGTCGCGATGATGATTGTTTTTCGATACATTCCACAGAGCGATCGATGCGGGTGGAGCTCCTTTTGTCTGCTCCACTTTGTCTCGTAATCACTCCACTGTTGTGCGCCAAACCTACCTGTGGCGTTGGCGCCTCGCTCGCCCCTCCCCCGTGGAGCCAGCCAGCACACTCTTTCGTTGCTGTTCGCTCCGTGCACTCGGCTCTCAATTGTTTTCGTGCCGTGCGGTGCGGTGGTCAGGCGACGGCAGGGTGGGGCGGTAGTGCCTCTGGCGGTGGGTGGGCCCTCGGCCTGGGCTCTCTTTGCTCGGCCCCTAGGCTCGGCCCATCGGGTCAGCCTTCGGCTCGGCTGCCTTCAAGGCCGGATGCACAGCGGCTCCCAATCATCGCTTAGAGTGGAAGAGTCATGACCGCGTAGAGCAATTTGGGGTGATAAGGGACTTAAAGAAACTGTTTTGAAAACTTGCCACAAACATTCGAGACTTGCGGGGACGCTGTTTTGTCGTTACTGTGTACAGTCCAGCAGACAGCCATGAGCGCACAATCGACTCCACTGGCCGAGCGATGACCCTGCAGCACCCCCTCTCCCTCCCGGCTCCTCCGCGCACAGACCGCACAACGACAGTTGGGACCCTTTCCAGCCACTTCACTGCGAGAGTGTGGAGTCTCGAGGAAGCCGCGGGGGGATGGGCGAGAGGCGGAAACAAAAACACAGAGGAGCACGCATCAGAGATGCAGGGAGCCCCCTGGCAGCGCTCGCTGGTCACTTTGTTTACGGTGTGCTAGCGGAGCCCGGCGGGGCCCAGCGTCCGGACAGTGCCGTGCAGTGCAGTTGTTGTGTCAGTTTACTCACGCGAAAGCTTTTTCAGCGCTCTCCACACGACCTGCGGAGTCTGGCCGTTTTGTCCGCGCTGCATGCATCTGCTGACTCTCACTGCTCTGCCAAGGCCTTTCATGAACGGTGGGCCGCTGCGGTTGTTCGTGGCAAGAAAAGAGTAGCAGTCGAAACTTATTTTTTGGCTAATTTGCAGACGAGTAGGAAATTGTGGTTTTGAGAACTAAAATTTCGTTGGGAAAGCGAAAAGCAGAAAAAGCAGCCGTGACAGGCCTATATTTGAAACGCTAGCTAATGTTGCAGCGGCTTATGCATGAAAATGCTTGTTTATTTGCGATTGTTATTGAAGCATGTTTTAGTTTGCAGCTTTTTAAAGTTACCTCTTTGTTAGTGCAACTGAAAAATAGTCATCTCTACTAAATTTTAGTTTGTTAGAACAAAAAAATTCTGCTTCTCTGAAAATCAACGAAAAACTTTTTCTCCGTGTACGGTTGTTGGCCCTTTGTACCCTTTCGCAGCAAGCAAAGCTAGGGCGCGCAAAAAACGTCCCAGCAGGTGATTGATCACAGTGTCCTGCCAAGATTATCATTTCGTCGTCCTTATTCAAAGCTTACAGCTGCTGCATCGAGTGTTTTTCTCATTAGCAGTTGATCCTGAATGAATTATTCGATGGCACGAGTTTTCTGGAGCACGCCCGACTCATTTTTCGCTCGCGGGGAGGCAGCCACCGACGGCCGTATGCCAAGCTGACGGCCCGGTGTCGAGGATATATGTGAGGCGTTCCTGGGGAGGCCTCCGGCAGAAATGGCGCCTCGCCTTCCACGCGATGAGGACTGGAATCTGAGGCAAACGCGAAGATCGATTCGAATAAACGAAAATAGCACGACGCACACGGAATGTGTGTGTGTGTGTGTGTGTGTGTGTGTGTGTGGCCGCGCGCCTCCCGAGCCCTTCCGAGAGGGCTACGAGGCACCACCCTCCTACCGTTATATTTCCTTCTATATAATAATACTCACACCGGCATTCCACGGCGACTGTCATTGGAACGGTCCCTGCTGCTGCTGCTGCTGCTGCTGCTGCTGCTGCTGCTGCTGCTGCTGCTGCTGCTGCTGCTGCTGCTGCTGCTGCTTTTCCTGCAGAGGAGACGCCCAGCAACGACTGCGACGGGATTCGAAGAGAAAGGATGCTGGAGTGGGAGGGTCCCGAAGGATAGATGGACCACATCCAGTGCCGTCCCTTTGTACACCCGCTCCCTCCTCCCTCCCTCCTTCCTCCCTTCTTCTCCTCCCCCTACCTCTCATTGTCGCTATTTATGCGCCCGATCTCTTTTTATGTGTGCATCGAGGGGTGACGAAGATGAAGCTGCCTTTTTTTTACGCGAAGGGGAGGCTCAGAGGACGACGTCATGTGCTGCGGTGCGGCGGAGGTGGTGACGACCTCTCGTTGGTGCCGCGCACTGCTACTGTGTAACGGGTTGACTCCGACCCCCTTTGGATTAATACCCCGCCAGGTATAAGGAGCACAGCGGGGCGGCGGCATTGGCGGCGGCAGCAGCAGCAGTGCGACTTTAATCCACGCGTATCGAAGTTTCTGCGGAGGCCTGCGCCCTGCGCGTCGGCAGGCCGCTGCTGGGAATATAGATTTTTCATGACGGGGGCCTCGGAATGGTAACAACGATACACTCCGGAGGGTTCGTCACCCCACGACGGGCGTAGCTCTCCCACCCGTCAGGCACCACGTACGCGAGTCTTTTGAGGATCCAAGACGGGATTTTTTTTTTTTTTTTTTTTTTTTGTCGTCAGAGGAAACCGCTGCAGGTGCCTTGAGGTGCGGTGTATGGTGGAACGGAGAGGGATAAAGTGGATCCAGGTGGGTGCGTGGCCTGGATGGCCAAAGGGGATCCAGGAGGAGACAGAGGGGGACGTGTAAGGGGAGGGACCATCGGCCGATATAGAAGCAGGTGTTCTCGGGTCGCTATGCGAGTACACGTCACTCGGCAGTCAGCCTCCCGGTGCACCGGCTTGTGCCCCGCGCCAGTAACGGCCTCATCACGGTCAAAGTGTCTAGATAAACGTTTGCAGCATTCCTGTCCTGATCTAGTTGTGTGCCTTAACAGTGGAGTGAATTTGTGTGCAACAGTACTCTTCCCTATGTCGTGCACTTGGGTGGTGGGCCTTGCTGCGGCGATGCGCGCTCTCTCTCCCTCACTCCCTCTGTCCCCGGCTGTGTCGACTCTGTTGTGCCTGCGTACACGCACAGTAGTATAGTGGGGCCCAATTGCTCCAATTAAATAGAGCAGCGGGGCTGTGCTGCGTCTGTCCCCCCACCCTCTTTTCCCCCTCCGTGACGCCGCGTCGTGATTGGCCCGCAGGGTCACGTGGCTTTGTACGCACTGTAGGGCACGGGGGCGGCCGTGTGTAAATGGGAACGTGTGGGTGGTGGACAGGGAGTGGTTGGAACAAGGTCCTGCGTATGAAAGGGACCCGGGTAGGGCGTGTTTGCCATTGTGGGGTACCTGTGATGTTCTGTACCGCTGAGCTGACGCCCTGAAAGCCGGCGCCCTGAAAGACAACGCTTTTTAGACCCGTGAAAACCGCATGGTTGCGACGACTGCTTGGCGACTTACTGCTGAAATACAGGTTTCCAACGAGACTCCGAAGCGGAAGCTGAAGAACAAAAACCCTGACTTCCAGACCGGAAACTCTCAATACCAAGTTATGAGAAATCTTGATTCACAAGCGCCATGTCAAATGCGAGGGGCCCATCTGCCACAATGTGCCCACTGATTGTGTTCATTGTGTCGATTTTGGCAAGTAATTTGCAGAAAATTGAAATTAAAGTCAACTCATGGTGTTGCCAACAGTTTTGAGCCCTATAATGGAAGATCAAACTTACTTCTAGGTGTTGAAGATTTTAAATGGATGATTGGGTTTGACTGTAACAAAATGTGTACACTGCTTGTCTCGGGGTGTGGACCCCTCGGTCAAATGTCGGTCTTATGACCTTCCGAAACCCTGAAAACCCCGCTCAAGTTTCCCCACCTGCTCCCGAAGATTTTCCGACTTGAAACTGTTTTTGCTCTTTAACTTTCATTTTCAAGCCTGATTTGAAATCTCTATGTTCCGTCAGACTTTTGCTGGCCATCGCAGCATCCCCTTCACAGTGTATAATCAGTGCTCGCTCTGGCGAAATATATAAAAGTTGTTGCTCCTCGAAGAAGCAGAGAGTTATAACGCAGACGCGGGCCCAAGGCATATTCAAAAGAGCGCGCGCCGGCCGACTCCCCTGCCTCCGCTCTCCGCCTTATATTTATGCAGTTTGTGTGGCGCACGCCGTGCATGGAGATGATGCTACTGTGCCGATTTCATCGCATCTGTTTCTTTTCCCGACGAATAAAATTGGCGAGTCGAATGATCGAACACTACGGCCCGCTCCATCAGCGGCGAGCCGCGCCCGCAACCACGCCACGCCACTCCAGCTGTCAAATGTTATTTGAATTTATTCAGGCGTCGATGAATGCCTTTACCGCCCACGACCCCGGATTGATTTCGTTTCTGGTCATGTTCCTGCCACCCGCACCATCACGACAAGCAGAACATGCAGAGTCAGTTTCAGGAATTCACTTTGCCGTCACAACCTCCCGATGCTGATTGTTTCTGTTAATTGCCAGTAAATATGGACTCGACACGTTTGAAGTGCAATTCATCCCCTTCGGATTAGGTCAAAAAGGACTTAATATTTTCATGCAAACACGAAATTGCCAGCAAAGTAAAGTGATCGATTCACTCGAATTTCACAGGACCCAACCCTAAGCTCAGAGATTGAATTTAAACTCATGAACCTCTTCCGAACTTTCACAGAAACCTTCAAATATGTGTACACAGAAATTCACACCGTCTGTCACTCCTCAGCCTTTGCACATGCAGGCAAACATTTTGTTTGTTTGGTGTTTGTCCGACCCTCCTCGCTGTTGGCCGGCCGCTCGGAGGTGAAAGCTGCTCAGTGTCGCATTGAATGTCGATATCGTGTGCGCGTGGCCGGAGGAACCGGAGGAACCGGAGGAGCCGGAGGAGCCGGAGGAGCCGGAGGAGCCGGAGGAGCCGGAGGAGCCGGAGGAGCCGGAGGAGCCGGAGGAGCCGGAGGAGCCGGAGGAGCCGGAGGAGCCGGAGGAGCCGGAGGAGCCGGAGGAGCCGGAGGAGCCGGAGGAGCCGGAGGAGCCGGAGGAGCCGGAGGAGCCAAAGGAGCCGGAGGAGCCGGAGCATAATCTGAACGCCGGAATCAAACAAGGAAGGAGGCTTAGCCCCGTGTCTCGCCGTGGTATCACTCGAGCGATAGAGAAAGGCCTGTTGTCCTTGCAGGGGGGAGAAGGAAAGGTAGACAAGGAAAGAGCAAGAGAGAGGGAGGCAGAGGGAGGGAGGCAGAGGGAGAGAGAGGGAGAGAGCGCTCCGGCCGCTGTGTGGTTCCATCTTAGGGCTTATCTGGCCACAGGCCCATGTTCGCCATCATTATTTTCTCAAGGATCATCTCCGAAACGCATCTACCGCGCCGTTGCGGTGGAAAGCGAAAGGGTTCCCCGGGAGGGGGGGACCAGCAGGTTACGCACGTGGTGGATATTTCGCCGCATATATTGTGTATGATGGCTTCAGTCTGCTGCCGGTATGGCGCCGAAATAAGCGCTGAAAAGAATTGCCAACAGCTTCCATGTGTGGCTGAATATGGTCCCCGCGGCCGACCCACACAGCTCATGTTGGGGTACCGTTCACAAATGGGACTTCTCCGCAGAGGTCCTTCAGCAGACGTTGAGCTCGTGTGGCGTCACGTAGTTTACTGAGGCCCCCTCTCACGATGCCCATCGCGAAAATCGTCGTGCTGTGGACGGCGCCCCTCCGTCCCCTTTGGCATACATGTGTTTCGCGTTGCATCTCTCTGCTCTGGCCTTTCCTTTATTTTTTCATCTCGCTTTCCATGAGATGCGCGGTGTCGCCGTTTCATTGGTCTTTTATTTCTCCCGCAGGGCTGTGTGTGTGTGTGTGTGTGTGTGTGTGTGTGTGTGTGTGTTTTGGGCCAAACAGCATATGTGTCTTCTCTGTGTGTGTGTGTGTGTGTGTGTGTGTGTGTGTGTGTCGTGCGCTTCTTGCTGAAAACTCCCTTTCCTTTCCTCCTGCTGTCTTATCGCCCGTGCTGGTCCACCTTGAGTGTGTGTGTGTGTGTGTGTGTGTGTGTGTGCGGCTGTCCGCGCGCTTCCACACACACACACACACGCACACATATCAGAGTAAAGAGTCTAACCTGCCTTGCGAACAGGCTCGCCTTTCCGATCCATCAATCTAATCTGTCAACGACTGCCTTAGTACCCCGTGTACCTCTGCGGTCAGCGCACCTTAGGGTCGTCCGTAAAGAGACCGGCGACACCTAACGCTGCGCTCGAGCGCCCTACGACGCCGTTCATCACGCGCGTGCGCACGTACGTCACACTATACGCTATGAATTATCGCGCTGGTGTGCGTGTGCGTTTGTGTCTGTGAGTGTGTGTGTGTGTGTGTGTGTGTGTGTGTGTGTGTGTGTGTGTGTGTGTTTGTGTGTGTGTTTGTGTGAGGGTTTGGCGACAATGAGTAATGCCTGCAGCTATGCCCGTGTATGCCAGCAACCTCAGTGTGTGTGTGTGTGTACATTGTCGTGCCGTGTCCGGCGCCGCCCGGACGACAGGACGGAACACCGTATCTCCGGTGGCCGTCTTGAGAACTGGCCGTGACCAGCCCTCCCGGGAGCTGGGCTGGAACCTGGGGGTAGCAGACTGCGGGCCCGGCCTCAAGGACACGGCCGGGACGCACCGCGCGCCCTGTGCTCCGGGCCCCGTATGGGAGGTGTCGAGGGGCGAATCACTAGCGTAATCATGTGTACAAAATTCTAGAAATTTTTAAGAAGAAAGTGATAAAAATTGCGAATTTGAAGTTGGACTTGGACTTTCTGGAAATCTGTGTACACATTTTTAATGAGTGGTTGTCCCCTCGGGAGGTGTGGTGCAGACCAACTGCCATAATATCAGGCCTGAAACGTCCCTCTGAATTTTTCCTTCCTCGAAGCACTCGCGTATAGCTCGAATTTGCTTTATTTGGCGTCCCGGCCTTATGTCGTAATCGTATTTTTCTAAAACGAAAAGAAATTGTGATTTTTTATTGAGACACCTCAAACAATTTAGAATGGGAAATAATTTTGTAACTGGAATTTGCTAACAATACCTGCTGACCTGGTACATGCTGGGCTATGACCTTGCTATCTGCCTATCTACTCTAACTTGATCTATTGAGAGGTTAAGCTAGCCGAAGCATCATCATCTTGTAAATCTTACAGCGAGTATTTACCCGACATTGGATTGGATGCGCGCCGCTGCTCATGGCCGTGGCCCTCGTCCGGGCTCAACACATTATTGGTGGCTTGGGCCGGGTTAGACTGTGGCCGGCGCAAGGCGGTGTGATGCTGCGAGGCCGGGCAGCGGAGGCCCAGCAGCCCAGCGCAAATAAATTTGCCGTCACCGGGCAGGCGGCGGCGTGGCATTGGGCCTCGGCCCGGCCTTCACCAAACCGTTTATTTGCTGGGGTGCATTGCGGCCGTTTGAACCAGGTCACGTCTGGCGCCGTGTTGTGTGTGCGCTCGTGTGCGTGCGTGCGTGTCCGCGTGTGCGCGTGTTCGCGTTTTCGCGTGTGTGTGTGAGCGTGTGTGTGTGTGTTTGTGTGTTTGTGTGTTTGTGTGTGTGTGTGGCGTGGACATGAAGGACGGCCGTAAGTGCAGGCTCCCGATGGTTCCCGGCTGCCCCACCAGGTGGCGACAGCAGCAATACAGACGGCGGAAGGCAAAGGCTTACTTTGGAGTGTTGCCGCGAAGCGTGTTTCCTTTGTTCCGTTGCACCAAACTCAACGTCTTTTATTTGCTTTCACACTGAGTCCTCTCCGTGTGCTGCTCACTCTGTTTCTATCTCACTCGCACTCTGCGGTAGTACCACCACCCGCACCACCACCACCACCACTGCCACTGCTGCTGTCTTCATTTGATTTCTTGCTGTGCGCGATTTTTTCCTCCATCTTTGTTGTGTTTTGTTTTTGTGTCTTTTTTGCGTTTTTCGACTTGCCACTGCCGTTGTGCCGCGGGCACTCACTATATGGATGACTCCCGAATGTAATACAACAAGGGGCGTAACTCTGGATTCATGATGAATGTGCCGAGTGGTTCGTATGTGGAGCAGAGCGCAGCTCCCCCTGTTCTCTCTCTCTCTCTCTCTCTCTCTCTCTCTCTCTCTCTCTCTCTCTCTCTCTCTCTCTCTCTCTCTTCTCTCCCTCTCTCCCTCTCTCTCCTCGCTCGCTCTCCTCTCCCCTCTCTCCCACCATAATCTGTCGCTCTCCTGTTTCTCCCCTGCTCGTCTGACTTTGCCAGGCTTGTCGCTCTAGTGGCATTGCTGGACCACTACCGCATGTATGGAAAATGGCGACCGCGTGATGTGATGACGCAGAAGCCGCGGCGCACCGTACAAAAATATTTGTCACGCAATCGTGTGGCATAACTGTCAAGTGGACGATTTTTTTTGTGTGTGTGTTTTTTTTTTGTTAGCGTTGCGCCGCACCGTCCATACATCATTGATTTCACTCGCAGTGCAGTGCTTCCTCCTGCTCAAATTTTCATCCGGTTCGGAGGGGAAAACAGTGTATTTGACGTCACTCACACGGCGGCACTATACCACTGAGCGGCAGGCCGGCCGGGGGTCGGGGGTGGTCATAACCACGCCGCATATAAACCACTCCGCAGAGATGGCCGTGTGCTTTAGCGTCGCACTGCCCAGTGCTGCCAAAACAAAGAAAACAAAATAAATTAAAAGAGCCCCTGACGACAACCAACTGGGGTGCGGAGAAGTGTTT
Organism: Odontothrips loti; assembly: GCA_038380765.1. Lineage (NCBI taxonomy): Eukaryota > Metazoa > Arthropoda > Insecta > Thysanoptera > Thripidae > Odontothrips > Odontothrips loti. The sequence continues at coordinate 16,237,888 of CM076253.1, forward strand.
TAAAGTTTGATGGATTTTGGGGAGTACGTATCCCGCAAAAATAATTATATGTGAGGCGTATGACCTCCAGTTCCAACGGTGCGAACTGCGGAGATGGGTTCTCAACAAAAAGAAGTAAAGCTGACAGGAGTATTTGGAGAAAGACAAATAAGAAAAAAACTAGTTATTTCGTCGTGTGCAGAATAACAGACCCTCTAGCTATCGATTGCTATACGGTGCTAGCATACTGTCAGTTCCGCTGCCAGGGCTCATACTCGTCCCCGGATGCAAAGCAGGGGATTTGGGGGAGGGGGGGGGGGGGGGGACAGCTTCGATTGTCCCGTCGTTGTACATTGTGCTGTCTCTGCTGGCAGTGATAGAGTTGTACATAGGGCCGGAGAACAACAGACAACTACGCCACGCCACCTTAATGAACTAATATAGCCGTCACCCCCGGCCTGTTCGCGGGCCAGCTGCCAATGAGCGTGCAAATTCCGTCGCTCATTACCTATCACTTTTTATCGGGAGGTCAGCAGCTGGCTTCAGGTGATAAGGAGACCCCCCGCGGGGGCGGGGCAAGATAAAAGTGTGTCGCTGGCGGCTGGAGTTATAGCGACCGCGGCAAAAGTCGCGAGACGCAAATCCTCTACGGGGGCCGACCACACACACACGTGCTCACGCGCGCGCGCTCCGGAAACTTGGCGGCTTCCCTTGGCGTGTGCGGCGAAGCCACGGTGGGCCATGCCGATATGGAGAAAGCGATCGAAAGACCACTTATCAAAAACAAAGTTTGGCTCTCCGGAAAGGGATCACTTGCTGTGTGTGTGTGTGTGTGTATGTGTGTGTGTATGTGTGTGTATGTGTGTGTGTGTGAGAGAGAGAGAGAGAGTGTGTGTGTGTCATGCATGCCAGGGTGCTCGCGGAGGGGTTGGTGGTGCGCGGGAGGGTTTGGGTGTCTTCGGCCACCCGAGCGCCGTGAAATATGCACTGGTGTTCCCCGTCAAGTTTGTCCGCCGCCGACTCGGTGGTGGTCGTGTGGGGGTGGGGGATGAGCAATGGGTGTATCACTCACAGAGAGTCCGTCCGTATTGTCGCTACCATCAGCTCGATGCACTCACCATTACTGCAAGCTCCCCCCACCCCCTTTTCCCGTGTGCTCCGCATCTCCCTTCAAAATAATTTTATTCCACCATGTGCGTCGGGGTTTCGCTTGAAATCTCGCCCTGAAGCAAAGCCCCTTCACGCTGAAGTGTGTGTGTGCGTGAGAGAGAGAGAGAGAGAGAGAGAGAGAGAGAGAGAGAGAGAGAGAGAGAGAGAGAGAGAGAGAGAGAGAGAGAGAGAGAGAGGGTCAGCGAGACAGTCACCTCTTCTTTTGCCTTAGGCCCTACCGTCGGGGGCTGTACGGGACGGGCTACTACGCCCGGCTACGTTTTCTCCGAAACGTACGGAATGTTTCCGCCACTTGGCGCCAGGTTTTATGACATTTCGATCCCTCCTCCCCCCCCCCCCTTCCCCCTCCGCCCCCTTCTCCATAGATGCCGCGGCATCGGAGGGACGGAAAGGGATTTGTTGGGTCGGGAAACGCGAGCTCACGTTTAGACGGGCCATCTAGACCCAAACGATTCGGCTGCGCGCCGCGCCAGCCTACAAGTTTCAACCCCGTCTCTCTCTCTCTCTCTCTCTCTCTCTCTCTCTCTCTCTCTCTCTCTCTCTCTCTCTCTCTCTCTCTCTCTCTCTCTCTCTCTCTCTCTCTTTCTCTCTCTCTTTCTCTCACTCTTTCTCTCTCTCTCTTTCTCACTCACTCTCTCTCACTGTCTCACTCTCTCTCAGGAGCAAACGCACACGCTTGGCTCTTGCGTTACTGTTCTGCGATGAAGACAAACGTCCGATATGAGAAAAGTTTCAATTGAGCGAAAACGCCTGTGCGCACGACCGGCCGTCCGTCTGCCGCTCCAGGACCCGCTTGGCACCCGCCTGGACACGCCCGACCCCCCTCCTCCACCTTGGACCGGACCGAAATTTCGTCCCGCGCTCGCGCGTCCTTGGCCAAACATTCCGGCGCCGATAACGATGACGTTTGAGTCCTTCGTGTGCGCCTGTTGGTATCCACCAATCCTAAATTTTCTTGCTCAGCGTCCCGTTTTTTTTTTTTGGTATGCGGACCGTACAGTAGTGATCACCTCAGCCGCTCCAGCAAGGAAGAAGCAGCGTATGCGTCAGCCGGGAACGCGCGTGCGAGGCTAGTGATGGACCCGATGAACTTCGGGCACAACTTTTTGCCTCTATTATACTTTCATCTTTTCCACCCCGGAGTGGTACACACAGCCGGCGCGTGCGCGCTGAGGGCCGGGAGGAGGGGGGTCACCGCGCTGCTGCGCCCCGGCCCACACCAGCGCAACCATTTCGCGCAGTTTGCACACCTTTTCAGTCCATCTCACCGGCCGATCCATCCGTGCAGCACGAGGAGGCAATTAAGCCCCCCCCCCCCCCGCCGCGCGTGCAGTCAGGGCGCTCTCCGGAAGTTTTAATCAGTTGTAGCAGTGCACCCCCTTACTGCCACCCCCACGCATCCATCGTGCTTCATCCCCTGGTCAACAGGGCCAGAGGGCTAGACGAGCTTTGGCGCGCTGTGGACGTCACTCCGTTAATAGGAAGAAGAGACGGAAAAGTTTACGATCAAAGTGAAGGGAAGGGCCTTGATAATGATTTCCCCCCTTTTCTGTTGCGGCTCGGCAGCTCGGCGGGGCCCGAAGGCCTGGCCGCTTGCGGCCGACAGAAGCCGACGCGCCTCGCCATCCTCCGCTTGTTCTCCAGACTCACCCTTCCGATGTAAATATGAAAGATGGCCATGGCGAGGATGTGATGCCGCGAGGCGCCCGCACCGCCCCCGCCCTCAGCGATACGGGAAGAAAAATATTCGCAGGCCACGCGAGCGCGCCTTTCATTTTGGTTTATAATGTGCCATCCGTTTCAATACCTGGAATGCGATTCGAAAATCCCCGCCCCTCGTAAGTCCGCGCTCCGTGGCTCCATCGCCGCGCACAGGACCCCAGCAGCCGCGGCCCCCGGACCGCCATATCTTTTGACTTGCAAGGAAAATCCGGCCGTCGGGAGGACAGCGGGGGAGAATAAAACAAAGGCGGGGTGCAATTTCTCCGCATAGCCTTGTCATTCTGTGCCTCTCTCGCATGTGCGCGCACTCGTACTGACGCGTATCAGTAGGGAAGGGGAATGAAGAAGATTAATGAGGAAGTTGAAGGGATGAGGATCAAGATGATGACGATGGAAAAGATGAAGCAAATGACGAAGATGGTGATGAGGATCAAGATGATGATGACGATGAGATGAAGATGGAGAAAGATGAAGCAGATGACAATGATGAAGATGAAACAGATACGTAATGAGGATGCAGATTTTGAATGAGACACAATTACAGTATATGAAGGTAAATAAGATAAAGAGATGACGAAGGCGTAGCAGATGACGGAGATGATGAAAAAGATGGTGATGCAGAAGACTACGAAGAATAGTGTTCATACTAGTCCCCTAGATATTTCCTGATATTTCTCAGAACTCTCTGTAAATTTCCTAATTTTCCCGATACTTTCCAAAATTCGAAACACTTAAAGAAGAGGAATGCGGAACGACATGAGCAGTCGCTGCCCACCATTAGGCAGACAAGTCGAAGCTCTGATTTCCCGTCCCTCCCGCGAGCCCTTTTAGGACCCCGAAAACACATTAGAGCGGCGCCGTGCGTCTTTATTTCCAAAGGGCTGGGGTCCTCTTTGGGGGGCAAGCACAAATTTCGTAACGCCTCTCGAATGGGGGGGGAAATCGGACTGGTGCTGAGCGGCCTTCTTTCAAGGCCAGAGCAGCAGCCGGCATCGACCAGAGAGTCTCGGCATACACGGAGCCGCCTACTACCACTGCCCTTCCCGACTCTGGAAAGCCTTTTGATGCGCTAAAACAGTCGGCGTGTCCCCGGCCGGTTGGCTGCGAGTGCTGCTTAAGTCCCTTTCATCCTGCAACGCCGCACACCCTGCCGACATCCTCTGCCAGCCTTTCCTGCGCACTACCTGCGTGCCCTTCACCGAGCCCTGTCGACTGTGTTGGGCCCTGTCGGGCTCCGTCCATGCCCTTCCCCACCCGTCATTAGGGCTCACAGGACGGTACGTAATCATTTCGGCCGGCACAACACGCACAGCGGTCCACAACTAAACACGCATTACCATCTTCATCAAACGTAACCCGTTCATCAAACGTAACGGAACGGCGCTGCCTCGACATCGTGTTTACACCGGCATGACACGTTCAACTAACGCGATTTTCAGCCAAGAAAACCGATATTTGGTAGTTACACTGACGAAAAATGATTCTGATGATAGTATCGCCAGTCATTAAAAAGAATAGCCTGCAAAATAATGTGCTCTGTCAAAAAAATCAAATTTGAAAATGACTTTTCTCCTAACAATTTTCAAACAATTTAAGTCAATAATTTTAAAATGACTTCAAGCCATATCCTAGTATGGCTAGAACCTTTACGGAAAAGCTTTTTGCCTGGAATGGTTCAGTAACATTCCAACCTTCATTCTGAACTTGAAAGCTCATTTTAAAGTTGTTCATTATAAAATTGCAGAGTCATTGTATAAGAGTAAGCAGCACCTGCTGCTAATTTACAGCCTTATTTCTGACAGTGTGATGAAATGGCACCGCCAAATAGCCGCATATCTTTCCAATCCACGTCGGAACCCGCGTGTTAGCGCGGCACGCCGCCGCCGATTGGACTTATAGACCGCGTTTTTACTCTGTGAAACAAGTTTTCCGATTGACCGATGGCAATTCTAATTGGACGGGCGTCTGTCTAATCCTTCTACAGCCTGACTACTAATGGCATGTGTGTTATCATGCATGCGTGCGTGTGTGCGTGTGTGCGTGTGTGCGTACAATTAGCAGGCATGACTCGGGCCGGCCTAGGTATAAGTGGTCACCGCGCGCCGTGAATTCTTTTGGCTCCTCACTATCCGATTGTGCGCGTCAACCCGCCGATTACCCGCCGTGCGGCAAAGCGGCCTACTCAGCAAAATGGCGGTCCGCTGGCAGCGCCATATTACACAGGCGAGAGGAGAGGCTGGCAGGGCTCGGATTGGAAACGATATCGCGTGGGGCTCGGAGGAGTATTGACTGTAGCGCAGCGTCACGGGGTGGGGCCGGGCGGGCGGGCACACTGCATCAACGCCACCATGACTGGAACTGGGCCACGGATTACAACATTCTCATCCCATCCTCGTCGTCTTAGCAGGTTGTTCGGGGAAGAGTAAACGCCGGGTCTTCCGTTTTCGCCGTGTCACGTTCTCATGACGAGGCAAAGAGCTCAGTGCGCTGGAGGGGGCAGGAGCGGGACTTTTTACGCCCGATTCGACCCCCCCCCCCCCCCCTCATCCTTTTGTGCTGTACACGGGATCCATAAGTGCGGTAATTTTGAAGGCCCAAGGCCGAGTGCGGGCGGTCAGTGCCCGGTCCTCCTAGAGTGTGGGCGCCGTCCGGAGGCTTATAACCCTTCATACCAGGCGCGGCTCGTCGATAGTGGACTCCTCTGTGTACGGGCGCAGAAAACCGGGGTAAACGGCCCTACCCTACGGGACCCTACGGGACCCGGCGGCACCGAACAGGACCCTCTAGGACCGCTCTGGGGCCGATCTGGGCCCCGCCCTTTTCCGTCCCGACCGGCCCGGAGGAATTGTTTTGTAGCCCGGAGGACGAGCGGCCAGTATCGTCCGTCCGTCCGTGCCGCCCGGCGCCGCCGTGGGGCGTGTTCAATGAAACAGGAAAAACAGACATCTCTCATTCCTTTGACGGTGCGGTGGCGGTGGCAGCAGCTCCCTCCACAATTAAAACTGTACACAATGTTAACTTTGCCGAGAGGGCCGAGGGCTTGGGCATAAGTGGAAAAAAGAGAAGCGATTCACGCGCACGGACACCACGGGGCCTGATCTGGAGTCGCACGCCAAAATGTTTAGTTGTCCCAACTAACGAACAATGATTTTATTTCAGAGAACTAACCTTTCGTTGTTATAGCAACTAAATTTTCTTGACTGTCCCGGAATCAACAATGAAATTAGCTGGGACAACTTTAACAGATATGTTTCGCGTGTAAAGGAGATCAGATTGACAGCCGGGCGCGCACTCCACGACTCAGTCAAGTCCGTCTCAGGCCTTAAATTTTCAATGTCAGGCCAAAGTGTTTAAAACCGACCTTGATCATGACCTTCGTTTTTCTTTTTCTTTTTTTTTTTCTTTTGCTGTCGGTGGGGTTGTGCGGACACAGCCGCGTCACACGGGGGCTCCAAAGACATTCAACAGTGCGGAGGCTCTTGGCCGGCGTATAGTGCGGATCGAACGATCGGGCGAAGTGTCGGTGGCCATCCCACCGCTGCCGCCGGCTGCCGCTTACGGCCCCTCGAGTACTACTCGTTCGCACCGTGCCGTGCCGTGCCGTGGGCTGATCCCGAGCACCTCGTAAAGGCTGTGTGGCAGGAGTGTCGTGGGAAGCTGCACCGGCCCCCGGCGGCCCCCGGCTCGGCACTGCTGCGCCGCGCTGCGCATTCGCTGCCCAAACAAGCTTAATCTCCGACGCCGTCGCGCGCGAGTTACTGCTCTATAAATATCACCTTTATAATGGTCCTAGGCGACGACGCTATCGGAAGGCGGTGCGCGCGATATACCTGTTGGCTGCCGGGGGAGCGCGGAGTGAAAGCCCTTAATGAATGAGAGCCTCACATGTCGGCAGCAGCGCGGCAGGAAAAGGAGCGGGAATGCAAGTAGTGTAATTACACGTAATTAGTACGGTGTGTTGTGTGGGCGCGTGTGCAGAAGTGCCTTGTCACTGTTGTTTCCCGGGAATTGCTGTTGTACACGGCTGCGTAAGACTCATCAGAGCTACAATGTCTTAACTTGTTCCGCCACTGACGTTATCCGTTGTCAGAGACGGTGTTAGCCCACACGAGACCCCGGCCGCCGGGGTAAGAATAATGGCCAGGGCGGGGACAAAGGGCTCGGCCAGACCCGGCCCAAGGGCTGGCCGCCGCGCGCCTTTCGACCCTTCGCTGACCGTTTAGCCCCCCCGACCCCAATAAGACTGCCATCAAAAGTGGCCCCAATTTCAGGCGAACCCAAACAACAAGAACCGACCACACACAAGCGCCTAGCGTACGCCCGCGGTGAACCCGTCCCATGACGGTCCCGGCAATAACGAGATAATCTCGGGAAATATATTAGATACCTTAAAATTTACAATTAAACCGCTTCCTCTTGTTCTGTGTGGCAAATTTGATTGACGTCAAGCCTGTATTTGAGCAGGGCTGCAATTTCTTTCTTTGTCTTTTTGGCACTAATGGTGCTAGAAATACTTTTTAGCTGATATTTTTCGCAGGGCATACAAAGTTTGTTTTTCGTCGGGACTTATTATCAGACCACTGCTTTCTACCGCTTGAGCGGCAGCGCGGCGGGGTGGGTTTACACTCATGGTTATTCATCGCACTCTCACTTCGATCTCCCTTTTGGCTGCCTTTTGCCTGTCTTTTAGCTGTCTTTTAGCTGCTGCCGGTTCCGGCTTTGACAACCTGGCGCAGTCAGGCCGCTCTAGGCGGGGGCTTCAATGGGGCCGCCCTCCCCTCCCTGCCTTCTTTGTCGCTTACGGCGAATAAACAACGACTACTGTTAAATTGTTGTTTGCGCCTCGCGAGCCATTCTGCTTTTGGCAGTTGCACTTTTTCACCCCTGTACACATACGCGTGCGCGCGTACACACACACACAAACACACACACACACAAACACGCATACACACACAAACACACAAACACATACATACACGCGCAAACGCACACAAAACTGCTGCCGCACTGTTCCGTCCGCGCCACGTGAGGGAGCGCAGCGCTTTTAGAACCCCGAAAACGAGTAGCAGCACTCGACATCCGTAACCGTGTTAAGGGAACGCCCCCTCCCCCTCCTCCCCTTTCGTCTACTGGAGGGCGGAGCAGCGGGGTATCTCGTGAGCGCCGCCGCACTGAGCGCTCACCTGCCCCTGTACACCACCTTTTCTTTCCTTATCCCCCACTTTGCTGCTACTTTCCCCTTCTTGACCCTTATCTATTTTTCTCGTCTTCGTGCTCTCTCCCTCCATCTCGTCTTCTATCTCTCTCTCTCTCTCTCTCTCTCTCTCTCTCTGTCTCTCTCTCTCTCTCCATCTATCTGGTCTCTCTCTCTCTCTCTCTCTCTCTCTCTCTCTCTCTCTCTCTCTCTCTCTCTCTCTCTCTCGCTGCCTCGCTGCCTCGCCTGCAGTATCCGCGTCCATCTAGCTGCTGGGGCTGAGGGAGACGAAGAAACAAAGCTATGGCACTAGATTAGGGGGATGAAGATGCACGGAACCAAAAGCGGGAGCGGGGCGGGGAGGTCGTTAAACGTAGACGAGCCTTTGCAAAATTAATCAGGGTCTCTCTGGTCAGACGGGTCTGCCAGCGTCGCCCTGTGAGGAGTGCCGCAGAGCGCCGACGCCTCGATGGCACGACGGCGAGCCTTCAGTCCGCCCGCTGAGCGGAATACTGCATGCAATTTCACTGTAGGAGATGGGAAAAATCCGCCTGCGGAACTAATACAGGAAAGGCGAGGGAGGAAACAATAAGTGAGCATTTAAAATATGTAGGGGCATACACCGTGCTTTTAGCTTCTTGGCCCCCTGAAGGATGACAAGACGCTGGATAGGCAGTACGTAATGGGACCAAACTTTGAGCATTTTACCCCGAAATAATCCATCGAAATTTAAGCTCTGATTTCAGCTCTGATCTGAGCCGCTTCGTACCACGGCCATTAGTTGCTTCTTATGAATTGCACCCACCCATATGCCAATCCTACGTCCTCGTGGCGGACTTATATGTGCTGAGCTCTCTTTGCACGATCCTGGTTGTTCACGCATCCTCTTCTCGGAAGGACATGTCTCCTAACTGGGCAAGGCAACAGCTCACCAGCCGCTGTTTTCCCACGCAAACATGCTCACGTTGACGATGAAACAACTGAATCCTCCCCTCTGCTCCGCGCCTTTTCGCTCCCCAGCTCCGGCTTGCCGCCGGACATATGTGTCCGGGGTTATGTAAATGTAGGCTGATTCCGCCCCCGCAGGCTACACTGGCCGGATGCCGCGTGGGAATTATAAATTGGCAGAGTGATGAAGTTCGCGTCATCCGCTGCTCACACCGCATTCCCTTCCGAGTCTGTGGGATGCGCGATGTCCTAGCACCATGAGTAGGATCGAGTGCAACGCACACATTTTATAGTAATACTTATACAAATTTATATAACATATGTAATGTGGCACCATTGTGGTATATATATGTATCTATTTATATACACCGCGGGGGAACAGTTGATTTGGTACGCCTGCGAGCTCCTGTCACTGTCTCTTTCACTGGTTCTTGGACTCGCTCTTCCTCCTTCCTACCGGCTTCCTTCTCTCTCTCTCCTCTCTTTCCCTGGCTCACTCTCCCTCAGTGAGCCCTATTGCACTGTATATGTGGCCGGTGACGGGGTCCGGAAGGAAGGGGGCAATGAATCACTCATGTTGCCTTTCAAACAAAAGCAAGCAGAGCGGGGGCGTGGTGCCCCCTCCTACTGCCCCCTCCTTATTGGGGTGGACCTGACCCCTCTTCCTCCTCTCCCTTACCCGTGCGTGTCAGCGTGACCCAAGGATGCGGTGTGCCAACCAGGTGAGCCTGAAACCCCGCTGTGCTTTTGTTGTGTGTGTGTGTGTGTGTGTGTGTGAGTAGATTTTTCTGTAGGCGCCCGCATGCGGGGGGGGGGGGCTTCAGATAGGCAACCTGTAAGTAGACAAAAAGTGGTAGATCACCCCCCTCCAAGAGCCGGTCCTGGATCCGCGCCTTGCGCTGACGCGGGGGTAGGCCCCCTACTGGGTAGGCAGCCCCAGGTCAGCCGTGCGGCCAGGACTGCCTACCCTAGCGAGCGCAGGCGAGAACGTTTTGGGGGAAGGGTTCACGCTGTGTCCGGCAGTGGGTGAGGGGGGTGAGGGGGTGAGGGAGGGGTGGGGGCTCTAGGCGGGGCACCACTGGCAGTACGGCGGGGGGGGTGAGGGAGGGATGGGGGCTCTAGGCGGGGCACCACTGGCAGTACGGCGGGGGCGACGCGTTCTCCAGGGAAGGAGACTGATGACTGTTGTACAACTTCCTCCTCCGCCCTCCCTTCCCCTGTCCCGGAGCAAAACCTCAATGGCGACCGCGTTTTGCGGTAATTTAGACGAAGATAGCAGCCACCGCGCGCGGGACTGGCAGATGCCGAGCGTGGAAGGCAGACGGGCTCTGGGCAGGGCAGGGGGGTTGGGGGTTAGGGTATGGGTCCGACTGTTGTCGGCAGAGGGGACGTTAGTTGCATATTGTGGTGTTGGGAGGCAGGTGTTGTCGTCTGCTCCCTTCTCTCCCTCTCTCTCATGCCCGCCATCCACTGCGGCTCCCGTCTCTGCGTCACGACGCTTGTTAAACTTTGCCGTTTTGTCTGGTAACGCCCGCAGTGCTTTGCTCTCCGCGCCTCGGACGGCAGCGGCGGCCCGAGGGCCTGAGGGGAGCAGGGAGCGATGACCTGCGGCGGCCACACGGCCACTCAGGATAGCGGGGTGGACACAGAACATCCCGCACGAAGGGTAAGTGCGGGTAACTAGATCACGCTGGGAAAACAATCACATGCAGGTAAAAAAACAACTCACCTTCAAAACGTGGAAATTTTACCCAGGGGAGGGTGTCATTTTCTTTGATTTTGTTACCTGGTGTAATTTTCTTCCCGTCGCGATTTTTGTGCCTACGCTTCCCCGAAGCTTGATTATTGCATATTATTCTTGAGTGAAGGATAATTCATTGCCCAAAAGTGCAATACTGTGCCTCAATCGTCATGCTAGTGGCACCGACATGATTGGTTTACGCCGATGATGCTGGAATCAACAAAATACACATGATTGTATAGGATTAGCATCGAAATCGCTTTGTATGTAGCATTCTTTTTTGGTAGTGTAGGATCTTATTATGTGAGCGAATCTTTGGGCGGGGCACAAATGCGCACACCTCCCGTCCCCAAATCTTCGGTGTCCACAATCATTTCCAAACTTGTCGGCGTGAGTGCCCAACTCCCACGAATTGATCGCTCCGCGTAATTAGACACTAAGTTCGGCCTCAAACACGCTTGCCGGCTTCGCCAAACGCAGAGTAATAGTGCTTGACGCCGAGTTCCCGCTCCATCGCCGACTGTCACTCACCGGAGCTGGCGGCGCGGCGGCGGCCGGGGCTAAGGATGCTTCGCACGCTCAGCGCGCCTTGTTCTTTCCAAAGCCTTTTGATTCCGCGCGGAGGATATTGTAGCTCTGCTTATCCTGCCTAATTCCCGGGGCTTGACTGACTTGTGTGCGTGGAGAGCAGGGCGTGGCGTGGCGGGGCGTGGCAGGGTGGGGTGGGGTGGGGCGGGGCGGGGCGGGGCCCGGCGGGGGGACTTGCGCCCGGCGCCGCCGAGTTTCTGGCGCCCCGGAGGCATTTGCTATCCTAACAGTTGTAATCACGAAACTGAGGCGGTGAAGGCAAGGGTGGTCTCCTCTCAACCCCAACCCCCGCAGACTCACCCCCAACATCATCCTCACCCCTGCCGCCACCACTACCACCGCCAGTCGTTCACGGAATTGGTTCATCATCCCCCAGAGTTTTCGAGCTCAGCGCCGTGCGGCGTGCCGTGACAGCCCCGTCACGCGCCCTCGTCACAAACTGGCGGTCGCGCTGCACGGTGACGTGTTTGTGACGTCACGCCAGGTCACGGTCTTGTCACAATGCGGGCGGTGTCTGCTTTGTATTGCGGTTGTTGGTGCACGCTGCCAGCCTCCGAGTAAAAGGGGACTGAAAATGAGAGAGGGAGACAGAGAGAGAGAGAGAGAGAGAGAGAGAGAGAGAGAGAGAGAGAGAGAGAGAGAGAGAGAGAGAGAGAGAGAGAGAGAGAGAGAGAGAGAGAGAGAGAGAGAGCATTATGGAAGTTCCTAGAGTTGTGCGGATCCCGCCGCCGTACGTGACGTCGTCGCTCCCCTCTGCGCTCTCCCAGAAAGTGACGCCTTGACCACTACTGCCAACCTACCCGATGCCTCCTCCCCCGCACCCCCGCAACAAGTCTGCCACCCCCTCCTTCCCCTCCCCCGGGGGTCACAGCAGGGGCCACCTGTAGCGGCGCTGTCGCAGCGAGAGCAGGCGATCGTGTGCGCTGCCCACTTTTTGGAATCAAAAGGGGCTTCTCTCTCCCTCTCTCACACACACAGACAAACCCTCTCTCTCACTCTCTTTCCCCCGGCGGTCCCCTCTCTTCTGTAGCAAACCATTCTAGGACCGAACATACCGCCCCCGCCACGTAGTGCAGACGACCCCGTGTTCAACAGCTCCCGCTATGGTTCCTCCCCCGCACACAATCACTTGGGTCCCTGCGGAGCGCCCCCGGCGCCCCCCGGCGCCCCCCGGAGCCCCCGGATCTGACCGTCCGCACCACCAGCTGCCGGGCTCAAGGTGCCGTTTTATAACGAAGGAGGGGGCGTCCGCTTGTTGCGCGTGCCGGCGGTGCGTGGGCCCCAGCAGCTGGGGTCAGGCAAACAGAATGGTCACGGCACGCGCCCCCTCCCATCGGTGGACCCCCGGGGGAGGATGGGGGGGGGGGAACTAAATGACAAATAATCCCCCCAACCAGGTGCTATGACGCCCGCACCCCCGAAATTAGCCGGCATCAGACAGCGCAGAGCGGCGGCCGGGGCCGGCCTGGCGTCCCTCGCTCTCTCGGGTGGCTGAGCCAGGCATCCTCCGGCATCCTCCGGCATCCTCCGGCATCCTCCGGCATCCTCCGGCATCCTCCGGCATCCTCCGGCATCCTCCGGCATCCTCCGGCATCCTCCGGCATCCTCCGGCATCCTCCGGCATCCTCCGGCATCCTCCGGCATCCTCCGGCATCCTCCGGCATCCTCCGGCATCCTCCGGCATCCTCCGGCATCCTCCGGCATCCTCCGGCATCCTCCGGCCTCCTCCGGTGAGCGGAGCGCCTCACGGTGTGGGGGTAGGCAGCCCGCCACGCACGATCGCTTTTCCCCAAATTCAGGCGATCCCCGGGGAGGAAGCGGTCGCGCTGTGTTTTATTTTCCAGAGGTTCTGCGCTCCTTGCCTCCCGCCCGCACCCTAGGCGGCTGCGGCGGCTGCGGCGGCTGCGGCGGCTGCGGCGGCTGCGGCGGCAGCAGCAGTAGCAGAAGCGGCAGCGGCAGCGGCAGCGGCAGCGGCAGCGGCAGCGGCAGCGGCAGCGGCAGCGGCAGCGGCAGCGGCAGCGGCAGCGGCGGCGGCGGCGGCGGCGGCAGCAGCAGCAGCAGCAGCAGCAGCAGCAGCAGCAGCAGTGCTACGTTTGCTACGGCGGCGCGGTGCGGGGGTTCGTCCGTACACTAGAGCGCTGAGCTGGGATATATTTTTGTAGCTTCCATATTTTCGCAGCCCTGAGGAGCCCCGGGGGCGATGCCAGGGGGCTGCGCTTGCTCTGCCGTCTCAGGGCTCGCTTGCCTCTATCGCCGGCTGGATGGCTGCGCGCGCGCGATTCGAGTGTATAGTGTCCCCTCCATCCGAGGGTTTCCAGGACTCCAGGACGGGGTTCGGTCGTGCCCGTGGAGGCAAAATACTTGAGTCTCTCTCTCTCTCGCTCGCTCGTTCTTGTGCCCATGGCCGTGCCAGGACCCAGCTGGGGCCGCCGCCGAGTGCACAGCGCACTGCCAACGATTTCCGTCTGCACTGGCCGTGACACGTTGGGCATCGGTACCGTGCTGCAGCAGCGAAATGGCAGAGAGAGAGAGAGAGAGAGAGAGAGAGAGAGAGAGAGAGAGAGAGAGAGAGAGAGAGAGAGAGAGAGAGAGAGGAGGGGGGATAGGGAAGGGACAATGGAGAAAGAAAGAAAGAAAGGAAGAGGCTCGCTGCTGGCACCTAAGGGGACCATCCCTGCACTGCCTCTACTCCATATGCACTAGTATTCGATCCTGGCTAATTTAAAAAACGCAGTCAGGAATTCCTTTTTATCATGTTTTTTCTCCCTTAATTTCTTTTAACAGATGATGCTATAACGATAGTGCTTTAACTTGTCAGGTTATGCCAGCATGTAGCTGATAAGGTTAGGAGGTAAGATCAGCAGATTATTTTCATGACATCTTACTTCTTTTGCCTGCTACTGTACTCCGATTTCGTACGGGGAAGTACCCTTCCGTGCTGCTGTATACGGCAGCGTCTCGCATCATTGCCACCACAGCCATGTACTCGCAACGACTGCCCGGACGACACGGCTGCAGTGCGTCGTCGCGGCCAACGAGAGAAAGGAGATGGCGGAAGAGAGTTACGGCAGGCTGCGCACTAACCCGCCACGGGATCGTGACGCCAAAACCCTCAGAGAATAAGGCGTCCTAGCTGGAACATTACTTCCGAAATATGAATGAACCCTCAAACAAGGCCTCTTTTCAAGCTAAGGCTGCGGTAAAGTGCGCAGAACATTAGAATGCAGGAACACTGCGCTCAATGCCAACAACAACTCGGCCAACGCGAGCACCACAGTCTAGCTATGGCAGCAACGGAGATTGACAGTCTTGACAGCGACACAACGGCATCGAAGTGCCAGCACGGCGCGCACGCAAAGCCAATACTGAGTGGCTCGTAGAAGTTGGCGAACCTCCCCCGATCCCATTGCAGTCAGGTCGGTGGTGGCCAGCCTCTCTCGGACCTGCGAAAGTCGTTTGCAGCGGCACGTTGTTCCAGTGCGGCCAACCCCGCCGCCTTGGTCAGGCTTTGTCCGGCTTAGTCCGCAAGTCTGCATGGCTTGCACTGCAATTTTTTTTTATTTTCGCTTCCTCAGCACAACATACCTGCTGTTGAGGATAGGGGCCTATGGCGAACGTCTTGTTTGGCTGAGCAAATAATTCGCTGGATTAGCGAAAAACTCCAGAGACGCACATTTAGCCCACATTTCCCCCCGTGAGGTTTCCGCAAGGCCGTGAGTGCCACGCGCCCTTTCGCAAAAGTCAACAAACACACACGAAGAAATTATAAGTTGTCCCTACCAAATTTTTCGTAGATTTCGGGAAAAGCAATAACCGCCAAGTCAGCAAAAATACGTCGCGTGAGCAGAATGCGTAAAAGGGCGTGTTTGGCTGCCATGACAAACGTTTTGCTGATCCAAACGATATGTTAGTTCTCGCAACGAAATATTTTGCTTGTTCCAGAATCAACAAAAAAAATCTGTTGGAACAGCTGACTTTTTTGTTCAATATTTTTTGCGTGCACCTCAAGTTGATTTCTTTGTTTCGGTCATGGAAACAGTGTTTCACGTAGTTGGCGGACGCCGCCCTAACAGTACATACTGTTCCACCCACGCGGCCGGCGGCGGCCGGCTACGTGCTGCATTGAAATGGGTCGGGCCTCACTCGTGCCGCCTTCGCACACACGCGCACACACGCGCACACGCACACCCACGCACACTCATGAGAGCAGAGCGGACGGGCCGGCCGCCACCCTTCAGCCCCTCTTTGAACCCCGTTCAGTAGTCTGCAGTGTGCCGCCCCCAACACTGCCCCCAGCGCTGCCCCCGGACACCCTGCTCTGCTGCTGTGCCACAAGTCTTTGACGTCCGCCCCCGGCCTCTCGCCCCTCATGGGGTAACTGCTGGTAATGAAATCACGCTGAGAAAACGATCACATACATATTGCATACATAGATGGAGAAAAAAAAATAAAAACCTTCTCAAAAGGGGGCATATTACATTAAAAAAAATCATAAGCACTACTAATTTTTGAAGGATGTTTTTTCGTACCTGCTGTGATTATTTTTTTTTTTGCATTGTCATTTGTTTTATATGCACTTACCCTATGCACCAATGATATATATTACATGACTCTGGAGGCTTTCGCGCGCTTCTTTGCCGACCCCCATGTCAGAAATACAGTACGTACTAAACTAGGACGACCAGATTTTCTACTGGGCTGCATTATCAGGTTGTACCAGGTGTCCCATTTGCCCCGTGACAAAGGAAAGAAAAGGTAGGCAAAGCCCGCCACGACGCACTAGCTCTGTCTCATTCCCTCTCATGCGACCGGCCGAGACAAAGAGACGGAGCTAGTGCGATGCGGGCTTGCCTACCTTTTCCTTGTCACGGGGAAAATGGGACACCTTGGTATGACTTTCCGCATGGTCACGTTTCTTAAGTGAGTAAGCTGCATTTTTCATCTTGTTTGCGTTCTTTGTCGCTTGTCGTTGTTGCGCATAGACGGAGCCGACGCGGAGCTATCCAAGATTAACTCGCAACGCCTCAGCATTGTACTTGGGAGGAGGGGGTTGCTGTTGCTGATGGCCCCCTAACTTTTACGCGTGCGGGTTAAAACATTGTGGCTTGAAGATAACATTTCCTTCCTGCGGTGCTGCTAGCAGTAGCGCGTAGGCGCCATATCTCACCCCTCCACCCCTCACCTGCCCCCTCCCGCCGCTCCGCTCTCCCGGGCGACAACCTGAGTACACAACATCAATCCCATGCGGGGGAGTAATAGCCCCGTGTTTGTTGAGCGTGTGTGGTTCCGTAGTGGAGTAATATTTACTATTTACCCGCGGTATAGCAGTAGTTTTGGGGCTGGAAATCTAATCCGCGGCGAGCACACCTCGGGGCGCCCTCCGACGCATACGGCCCCTGACGCCGCCCCGCCCGCTGAGGATGAAAAAGTTTTGCCAATTAAGGGACTTTGAAGGAGCTGTTTTGATTGAACTTGCCCTCCTGACCCAGCTCGAGACTATGCTTGACGCCAGGGTTGTGCAGCCCTTTCTGATTGAATGCGAGGAGGTATATGAGACCAAGATGAAGCCTCCAATAGCACTCCTTTTTTTTTCTGTCGGGAAAGGTCATGTAACCCCACTTCAGGGATCCTGGCACCAAGCTGAGTAGCCAATATCTGAAATGAAATGGCAAGTCGTTTTCAAAACTGAGCCTCCCTTCCTGAATCGGGTACAGACACTTTCGGGACGGCAATAGGACTCGACATGAACGCACCGGGCGAGATAACAAACAGAACGGAGTGGGGGGGGGGGGGGGCTCGGCTCGGCTTAGCCTGGGACCTCTTGCCCGCAAATATTTGGGGTTGACCTTGCCCTCCTGTGCTGCTGCTGCTGCTGCACCTACCGACCCGCCAATGTCCTGCCACCGTCTCTTCCACGCCACTGCCTGGCGCCCCGACCCGCGCCCCGCCCCGCCTCCGGCTGGCCCGGCCCCCTCTCCGAATACCCGTTCTGAGCGCGCAGTGTGTGTGTGTGGGGGGGGGGGGGGGGTAGTAATTGATTCCCTCACAGCTTCGGTGTCAAAACCGGCACGACAGGGCCTCACTGAAGTATGAGATCACGACGCCATGGTCATAAGGCAGCCCCGTAATTGCCCCGCGCAGCGACGCTATAGCAACAGCGTGTCATGGCTGCCCCCGCCTGCCTTTTAATTGTTTCCCTAAAGTGAAAATGAAGGTGGGGCGTGCGCGGGGCGTGCGCGGGGCGGGCGGGCGGCGCCGTGCCGTCACGACGTCCCCGGACGTGTGGCGGTACAACTCATCCGAACGCGCTGATAATTTCATTCTAACGGCATTGAATTATTTTTATTATCGTCTCGGGGCCCGGCGGTGGTTCCCGGCCGGAGGATGGCGCTGCCTGGAACGGGGGCGCGTAATGGGGAAAATAATGAGGTTCCCGCGGGGACTGTGTTTGGGTCATCCCTCGTCACTAATTATACCTGATCTGTCTCTCCCAGTCGGCCTGGCGGTGCTGCTGCTCCGCGTCTTCTCCAGCCCCCGGCGCCAGGGTTTCTTCTGCCACGACGAGTCGATCCGCTACCCCAAGCTGCCGGACACCATCTCGGACACCATGGTCGCCCTGACCACGCTCGTCATCCCCTCCGCCGTGGTGAGTAGCCGGACCGGCACGTCAGCGGAGCATTCAAGTCGTGCACCAAGTCGGCCACTTAGACATACGAATCATTTATTTCATTAGTCTGGCCATGCAAGCCATTCATTCGGGGCTCTCGTTCATTTACGGCCCTCATTCATTCGAGGTCCTCATTTACGGCCTTCATTCATTCAGGGTGTTCATGCAGTCAAGGTTCATGATTCATTCATTCATCGCATTCATTAAAAACATTCAGTCCTGCAACGCAGATATTTCTTCAAAACGCTCATTCATTCAAATCATGCATTCCTTCAAAGCATGCATTCCTTTCAAAGCATTCATTCAATGTGGTTTGCTTTTTTTTTTTCATTTCATGCATTCTGTCATTCAAGGCATTAATTCATTGAAATCATTCATTCAGTCATCTATTTAGGATTCATCTCGCTAGAGTCGTGTGGTGTGGGAGAGTGTGCCGCCGGCACGCCGTGTGTGTAGGCAGCCCAACGTGCTCGTCTTCCGCCCGCTGGGTAGGCAGCCCATTCTACGCGTCACTCGCGTGGGTTGCCTCTGTGGGAGTGTGGGGTCCCTGGCTGACTGGGTGCGCCCTTGTGATTCCAGATCGCGCTGTGCGAGGTGCTGCGCTCGGACAGAGCCGTCTCCAGCGGCCTCAGCTGGCGGGGGTCGGCCGTCCCGCTGTGGCTGGTGCGCGTCTACCGCCAGAACGGGGTCTTCATCCTGGGAGCGGGCTTCACCGAGGTGAGCAGCGGCGGTACTCCGACAACTCCGCTCATACATTGACAACCGACAATGCGTGAGAATTTCATGATACATATTAAGCATCTCTCGAACAACCCGACGCAAATTGAGGTGGAATTTTAGAGAGTGAAGGCGAAGGCTGACCCGGCACGCCCCTGCTTCTGTCCGGAACAGCTGACGGCGGACCTGGCCAAGAACTACGTGGGGCGGCTGCGTCCGCACTTCTTGGCGGCCTGCAGCCCGACGACGCCCGGGGACAACGCGCCGTACACCAGGCTGTGCGCCGCGGCCTCGGCGGGCAACCCCGTCTTCGTGGGGCCCAACGACTACTACTGCCGGGGGGGCGCCGACGAGGAGAAGGAGGCCCGCGCCTCGTTCCCCTCGGCGCACTCGGTGCTCGCCTTCTACGCCGCCGTGTACCTGGTGCTGTACGTGCAGGCGCGGTGCCGCGGGCTGCACGTCGGCCGCAGCCACGGCCTGTGCACGCTGCTGCGCCCGCTGGTGCAGTGGCTGCTGATGCTGGTCGCCTGGTGGATCGCGCTCTCCCGCATCGTGGACCACATGCACCACCCCAGCGACGTCCTGGCCGGGGCCACCATCGGCACCATCTTCGCCGGACTGCAGGTACGCTAGCGCCGCAGCTCCGTTGCTGCCCTTTCTCCTGCAATTTTTTTTAGATTTTTCCACGCTGAGAGTCATATGCGGGGGAAATCTTCCACGGGAAAAAATCGTCCGCCCAGTTTTGGATGAAGGTTCGTGTCCGGTTGTGGATGTGTCGTCCGAAAATTCCAAAACGTCTGAAAATGGATGGACGATTTTTGCCCTTGAAAAAGATTTCCTCGCACTGACCCTGGGGTGGAAGGCTTTTTTACTGGCTAAATTGAAAACCAAAAGTCTCCGAAAATCAACTACTTATTACTGTACTTACGGCCTCGCAGGTGTTTCTGGTTAGCGGTCTGTTCGCGGAGGAGAAGACCACCGGAGACCAACAGCTCGTCGCCCTGAACCCCACCAAGAACTACGTGTCACCCATCTGCGTGTAGCTCCGCCTGTATGTAGCTCCGCCTGCGTGTAGCTCCGGCTGCGTGTAGCTCCGTCCATCTTCATGGCCCCGGGCTGCGGCTACGGCCGTCTGATTTTCTCATTAAGATCTGTTTTCAACGACAGTATTATTATATATTTTTTAAACCGAACCGTTTGTAAGCGAAGCGGGAGTCTATTTCCGTTCAGCGTGAACCAGCGCCTGTGTGTTCTGAATGAAAATGAAATACGCTTCACACGCGTTCTAATTGCGAATGGAGATCCACACCTTTTTATCCGGGAAGCCGGATGAATTGGAAATTAGCAACATCAATTAATTGCCTTGCTTTGGACTGGTCTGTGCCCAGGGTAACCCCCCCCCCCTCCCCCCCGTTACTGTACCAGGAGGGTGCGGCTCCATTCTCTTGCAATAACTCACTATGACTTTCCCCACATCGGCCGAAGAGGAGGGCTGAATTTGACTGTGATGGGCCGCAAGCGCCAAGTATTTGTTGACTTTGTAAATTTTATGGGTTAAATTAGTGTAACCGTTTTGAGTGTGTTAGCGTTAGACAGAATAGATTTAGTAGTGATGTTCAGAGCGAGTTTATAAGTTTTACTTACATTATCTTATTTTATATTTTAACTTTGCACTCACCCTTTCGCGTGTCCAAGTATCTGCAGCTGGTTGACTCAACTTGTCAATCAAAATTTTGTAGCGCAAAAAGTCCCCAACCGACTCTTTGGTTGATGTCAAAGAGTTGTGTGTGCCACATGTAATTTATTTTAATTTTCTAGGTTTACTAGGTTTACTAGCTTTATGGCTTTGAGGACCTTGTCCACTGAGACAGCACTATTGTTTTCCGTCATGATTATAAATTATTGAATCCATCTGAAATAATGATTGATACTTTAGTTGTGTAGCTGTTCAATCTTTCTGTCGGTTGAAAATGTTTCCTATTTGTGTACCTTGACATAGAAATACAGTGACTTTTTGTAATGATAACAAAATGATGAGTGGAGCAATAAACATTTGCTATTACTGTGTTTCCTCAATATGAGTTTGTTATTTTATATCATGTTTTCCCACCATGCTCGTCGACGGACAGATTTGTATCTGAGATGATTTATAAGATGGTAGGCTTTTGGGGCGGGGGAAGGGGACTGCTTCCGCACAGCGGATCAAACACGCCCCAAACTGTATACCCACATCCAGCTGACCTGACAGTGTCTGCTCCCAGCCATTAGGCTGACCCCCCGCTAGCGAGCTCCTTGTGCCGTGGCTCTTGTCTGGCCTCACTCTCCGTCTCCAGGCCGCGAGTCTTGCCTCCAGCAGAGCAGCGCGCGCGCAGAGCAGCGCTGAGACTCCAGAGAGCCTCTCCGAGCTCAACTATCGCGTCGCTTGTAGTGCCTCCTCGCCTCGCCTGGCTGCGCAGCCCGCCCATAGACCAGCACCACCGGCCGAGCCGAGCAGGCGGGGCATAGCGTAGCAGGAGCGTAGCGGCCGGGCCCATCGCCCAAAAGGATCATTTACACGACACCCAACCCCCAGCCGGCAGCTCCAGGACACACACACACACACACACACACACACACACACACACACACACACACACACACACACACACACACACACACACACACACACACACACACACACACGTGCGCGCCGCTGCGCTGCGCGGACAGGACGTTGGCACAGGACACCCGGTGCCACTCGTTGTGCTTTCGCGAAGATAGACCGTGTGGAATGGACGCCCAGTCGCCATGGACACCGGGGCCGAGGCGGTGGCCGGCACGCTGAGCTCGCTGGGGTGCCCCTGGAGGACGCACGACCGCGGCACCAGCACGGCCATCGGGGCGGCGCTCATCACACTAGGTAACATCGTTGCCGCTGACTACCGTCCACGCGGCCTCATTTCCAGGTCAATATAAAATCATTAGTCTGGTAAATTCAATTGTGATTCGCCTGTATTCATTATGTTGACACGTCTCGGCGAACCTAGTATTCAGGTCGGGGCCTATAATAGGGTATTCCGGAGTAGAGCTTGACAGGAAACAAGAAGAGAAGAATCATAACGCGGATACGGAAGTTTACGGTATGAAAAGTTGCGCAGCACGTGCCGCGCCGTCAGCCACTCAATGGTTTAGAGTCTTCTCGCTGACGATATGTCATGACCATTTGTTAGGGTCAGAACTACTCCGTGTGGCCTGAGGATGCACGGTAGGAGTCTGCGCTGCGCAACCCTACCAAATGGTCGTGACATATCGTCAGCGAGAGCCAAGCCTCTAAATTTTTTAGTCGACTCGCGGCTGACGGCGCGCGGCGAGTGCTGCGTAACTTTTCATGTCGTGAACTTCCGCTTTTGTGATTCTTGTCTTCTCCTTGTTTCCGGTCAAGCTCCACTCCGGAATACCCTATTGTTCTAGATGACATACACTCGCCCTCGCCCATACTTGATTTTCTCACCTTGCGCTGCACTCAAATCGCACTCCGCAGTCGGGACGCTCGAGGGGAAATTCCTTAGCGTTCCCTGATTTGTGGCCGAACCCCCTAGCAATGTGTTCCTGTTCCGTCCAGTGCAGCCCAGGGCACCAAATCGGTGAGCCGGCGGGAAGGGTCTGATTGGCGCAGTCTGGTCCCGGCCGGAGTCGGCCGGAGCCAGTCCGCTCTTCGTCCCGGTGCTGTGCGGTGGGGTGCGGTAGTACAGTACACCCTCTGAATACTCTGCTCGATCATATTTAAGGGGTATTCTTGGCAACTCCTCTTGTCGCTGCTTGCTGTGTACATTCTAGCCTGCATGGATATCCCCTATCTTGCTCTGCTCATGGGATACTTGGATGAAAGCATTCAAGGCTCGCAGTAAAGATAATTTGCTTGGCAGAAAAAAGAGACTTAACTTCGCTTCCTGCGAGTATTTGATCCTTGAGTGAAGGAATCAGAATAGAGGGTGTACGTTACGGAACGTTACGGTACGTAACGTTACGTGAAGTTACAACGTTACGTGAAGTTACAACGTTATGTGAAGTTACAACGTTACGTGAAGTTACAACGTTACATAACGTTACGTAACGTTACGTGAAGTTACAACGTTACGTAACGTTACGTGAAGTTACAACGTTACGTAACGTTACGTGAAGTTACAACGTTACGTAACGTTACGTGAAGTTACAACGTTACGTAACGTTACGTTAAGTTACAACGTTACGTAACGTTACGTGAATTTACAACGTTACGTAACGTTACGTGAAGTTACAACGTTATAACGTTATATCGTTATAACTTATAAATTGCGGTACGGTACGGTACCGTACGGTGGAGTGAATGGGGACACAAGTGAGGAATTTGTGGACAAACGGCTGCTGAGGACGGGCCGGGTGGGGCTCCGCCGGGCCCCGCTGGGGGCGGGGGCGGCGGGGGGCCGATGGGGACCATCGGCGACCCTCACAAATCAGCGCCGCGCCGCCCCGCGTGGCTCCGACAGCAGCGAGGTGGGCACGGACTACCCCTGTCGATGCTCCACAGCTCCGCAGCTCCGCAGCTCCGCCCTGGCGACGCTCTCCGAGACGCCAGCTGGCGGGGCGACGCCACCGCCTCGCGCGGCCGTGTGACACCCGGCCGATAATTTATCTCTGCGGGGAGTGAGACTCCTGGAGTCGCGGGGCGGGCGAGAGGTGGTCGCCACCAGCTGCGCCTACACCCTTACGAGGCCGATGACCCCGTGTGACCCCGTATGACCCCGCAGGCGTGGGTGGCACCGCGTCCCTCAGCTGGCTGGCGCTGCACCTGGGGGTGGCCAAGCCGCGGCTGCCGACGCATCTGCTGCTGCTGCAGCTCAGCAGCGCCGCCTTGGTGTGCTCCGTGCTGGCCGGCTTCGCCTTCACCGGCACCTCGGCCATCGCGGGCCACTGGCTGTACGGCGCCAAGGGCTGCATCGTGCACGCCTTCATCCACCACGTGAGTGTGCACAGTGACAGAGGGGGCTTCACTTCGGGATAAACCAGTGGCCAAACCAGGAGCCTAACATGCAAAATGTTTAAAATAAATTTCTTTGAAATTTTAATTTTTGAGGCCTGCCTTTGTTGATACTGTGCTGAAAAAATCATTTCATATGTTATTTTTTTGCTGGAAAAACACTGAATAAAATCAAAAAGATCAACAATGGTCGGTGCAACATAGGGAAGTGGCAGCAGTGACGGTCCCCGAGGCCTACCTCCTACCCACTATCGCGCTCACATAGGCGGTGTCGCCAGGTGGGCGCGGTCGTGCAGATGTGGACGCTGGCGGGGCTGTCCGTGGAGCGCTGGCTGCACTGCCGGCCGCCGCCACCCCCTCCCGCCCACTGGTACGCGCGCGCCCTGGCGCTGCCCTGGCTGCTCGGGGTGGCCGTGGCGGCGCCGCCGCTCCTCGGTTGGGGAAGGTAATGACAGAGGGCCGCGCCCCGCACCGCCTGTCAAAATGCTCCCCGTCAAGGAGTCGTCGTTGGTTGCAGCTTCGGCTGCGACGCCTCGGGTGTGTGGTGCGCCGTCAGCTGGGGAGGCGGTGGTAGCGGCAGCGGCAGCGGCGCCTCCTTCGCGTACGCCGTCTTCGCGCTGCTTTCTGGCCGCCTCATACCCGCCACGGTCACGTGAGTATGGAGGAAGGTGACGGCCATGGTGGTGAGGGTGAACACTCGGTATCCCCACGCCAATATCTCCAATTCAGAAACATAATTCCTCGATTTCAAATACACACCCTCAATTCTGTATACTTGACTCCAGAATTTTTTCCAAGCAAATCGAAGATGATTGGTACAAGTATTTTCCTTAAGTACGGATTTTAGACAATACTTGGCTCAAGTATCGTCAAGAGGGCATGTATTTCGCACGATAATTGTAATGAGAAAAAATTGGCAAGAAACGCTCTCTGTCTCTGTCTGCTATCTAAGAATTTAGAATTGAGAGTGCAGAATACAGAGAACATTCGCTAAATATCCACGCTAACGTCGTGTCGTCCTTGCAGGCTGTGCTGCCTGTGCGGCAGCCGGGTGGCCGTGTCCAGTGCCGGTGCCGGTGCCGGCTCAGGTGCCGGGGGACTCCACTCGTGCAGCGCGGCCCGCAGGGCCAACTCGTCCCTCACGGCGGTAAGTAACGCTTTGCATCTGTCGCCCTGCGGCCTCGCGGCGCCGCCGGTGAGATCGGCCGAGTGCACACGCACGCGCACGAACACACGCACGCACACACACGCACACCCACACACCCCCACACACACACACGCACACCCACACACACGCACACAGCCACTGACGCTGCTGCCTACCCCCTCCAGGCCGGACTAAATTGTGCGGCCGGGCTTCAATTAATGCTCGCACACTGCTGCGCCGCTGCGCCCTGTGTTTGGCCAGAGTTCTAGTTCCATGGACATTGATGAGTGCCGCCCCTGGCCCCCTTTGGGCCCCCTTTGGGCCCCCTTTGGGCCCCCCCCTTTGGCCCATTTGGGGTTAACGGTATGCCGCTTGCTTACTTTGGCTGGATCAGGCCCCGGATCGGCCGGGCCGGAGGGGCGCGGTGCGCTGCGCAGTTGGGGCGGGTCGGGGACTCTCGGGGTGACCCGTGTGGCGACCGACTCCCATCATATCCACATCGCCCCCCGGCGAGCGGCGACGCCGAGCGCCTGCCAATGTCGGGGTAGGCCAGCCCGCACGACACGCGTGCATGCCGCAGTCAAGGTTGCCTACCCATCGGGCGCTCTGCACTGTGCTCTGCTGTCCGCAGGTGACGCGGCTTGCGGCGGCCGGCCTGCTGCTGCTGCGGACGCCCCGGCTGCTGCTGGACCTGCACCTCGCCGCCGTGGGGCTGTCGTGGGACCGGGCGCCGCTCGCCCTCGCCTACCTGGCCCCCGTTGCCGACGAGGTAAGGGACAGTCTAGAGATACAAGGGAAGAAACTTTGCCATCGAAATTTAGAAAAGTATCAAATGGGATGGGAACTGTTTCAGAGGTTCTAGCCGTTTTTTGGTTTGGCCATCTGCAGGAATTATTTCACAAGAAACTGAAATAGAAATCGAATACGAAATGATCCGACAAAAATGTCAAAAATCTCGAAAATTTCAGTCTTGAGAATTGACGCCCCAGGCGGCGATCATTGACCCGCCTGACACCTGAACGCCAAGCAGCCCGGCCCAGCAGCCCTTGTTGACGTATCCGGTCTCTAAAGGCGGATCACTGAGCCGAGAAAGGCGGACCTTTTCAGCACCCGCGAAGTCAGGCGGATCTGCAAAAAGATCTTCTCGCCCCCACAGCGATCGGATGGTGAGGAGTAAGGAGGTCTATTTGCAGATCCGCCTTTCTTCGCGGGCGCTGAAAAGATCCGCCTTTCTTCGTGGGGAGCTCAGAGATCCGCATACAGATACCGGATAAGTCGTTGTGCGACAGCTCGAACCTTGTCTTTTGCAGGCGAGCGCGCTGGTGTTGCCCTTGGCGTGCGCGCTCGTGGAGAGCCGCTACCGCCGCTGCTGCTACCGCTGGGGGTGCTCGTCGGCGTGGTGCGGCCGCAGGCGACGGCAGCAGGACGACAGGCCGACGACGTGACCGGGGGGACTTCACTTAAAAACAAAAATCAGCGTAGCGGCAAAAATACCAGAGAAAAAAATTAAATTAGGTTTGCCAAGTATGCGAAAATTGAAGCTACGACACAGAACGTTCAAAAATCAGAATCACGACAAAAAAACATCAAAATAGTCTGAGGGAAAACAAAAAATTAAGGTTGCAGCCGATATCATTTTTAGAAAGATATATTTTCTTTTTGGAAAAAAAATATCAAATTAAATCAAGAGAACCCGCCATGATTTGAACCGGTGTACATCGAGAAGGGGTACTGATGCCCACTCAGTCGTGGCTGCCGCCAGACGGCCACCCACCGGCCGCTGAACACACGGAATAAAACCGTTCAATTTGACATCACACCGTGGCACATATTCCGTTACTCTTTCCGAGGGGTGACATGCAGGTTTGCGATTCGTCCATAATCCGCGTGGACAAAATGGCGTTCGAAACGTCTCGTCCTGTCTCTTCCGCTATCAGAAGCTGTATGCGGAGTGAAAGACGCGGGACGAGACGTTTCGAACGCCATTCTGCTCGCATGGATTATGGTGAGACTCCAGGCGCCGCTGAAACCCCCCACCCCCTCCCCCAACCTCCTTGAAAGGCAAAGGCAATAAAGCAGAGCAATGTTATGAAACTGTTAGCAAAGCACCCAGACCTAACAAGACTAAGTCGGCGGCGGCGGCTGAGATCGACCCGTGCCCCCCCCCCCCCCCCCCCGGTCGGGCTGATTACCCGCAACGCGACAAGACGAGGAAAATGCCCTCTTCGATGACATGCAATGTTTCTCCAACACAATGTATAACCGCTGCGGGGGGAAGGGGGCTATTTTTCCTCATCCACAAGTCTGGAGACATGGGGTAAGATAGCTGGTTAAACACTGACGTTGGGACGGAATCACAGCAGGAGAAAATAACACCCTTAGCAAACGAGGAATTCAGCAAGTTTTGGATAAAGCGCCCTCAGTTGAGAAGGGACGAGTGATTTTTTTTTACCCTCTAGTGATGTTTTCCCTGCGTAATTTACTGACCTGCACTTACCATACAGCATTGGACGAGGGGCGATTCACTCGCCGAACCGGTGTACAGGGTACAGCTGTAGTGCGTATTACTGGGTCAGATTTTCTGATTGATGCGGTACTGCAGGACTAAAATGCCATGTGTTACGGTATTACAGGATGGTATTACACTACTACTACAAGGTATTACCGAGGTACTACAGGGGACGTGTAGTAGGTACTGCACAAGTGACTCGCATTGGAGTTACGCAGTAGTTTTCTCGCGTCCGTGCCAAAATATCTTCAATTTCGAGTGCACAGTCCCGACAGTTCGCAGCGGTCGATCGAGCTCAGCGCAATATGTGATAAACGTTGGTCCCAGAAGGCACAGGATCAGGGAAAATATGTGCCGAAATAAAATTCCCCACCTCGTCTAAGATCTCCGTAGAAAATTCTTCCCTGACGACCCACAAAAATCTCATTGAATTATGCTCGGTCTTCACCCTTTCGCTGGCTGCCGTACCAACACCATTCCCACCGGTGCCCTTTTGCTCTTAAATTTTTCAATGGCCGATCCCCCAACAACCAGCCGCCCAGTCCAGCCACGCAGGAGATGAAAGGGTTGGGCAGGGGGCAGGGCGGAGAGGTGCAGGGGAGGTTGGGGTGGCGGAGGACGCTGCGGTGAGCAGCGCGTCAATCGAACGAGAAATTAGCGTCGTCTCTCTCTCTCTCTCTCTCTCTCTCTCTCTCTCTCTCTCTCTCTCTCTCTCTCTCTATCTATCTATCTATCTCTATCTCTCTTTATCTCTCCCTCACCCTCACCCCCTGACCTGGACGTTATCGTGGTGGTGGGGCAAGGGAGAGGGAGGTTCTAAAGCCATACACACACACACACACACACACACACACACACGCGCGCACACGCGCGCGCGCACTGTGTGTGGGCGCGCGCCGACTCACTTTGGGGCCCTCGTACAGAGCAGCGGGGCCCAACAAAGCCCTTGCAGTAATACGTTCAGCACAGAAGAACGCTTGACGCCTCCGCCCCTCCACAACGCCACCGCCGCTGCTGCTCCTTCTGCTTCAAAAACGATGACAAGTGTTTTCCGCGTGGACACACACACACACACACACATACATACATACACACACACTGCGGGTCTACTGACGGCCTCGGTGCCGGCGCGAGAGACGCGCCGGTGTACTGATGTTGCACTTTTACTCTCCGCATCCGAAACCTCCCCGAGAGATGAAGTCTGCTTCATATTCCCCGCGTCGCAGCCCGGAACGCCAATAGGCGCCTGGTGGGTAGGCAACGGCGGCCCGTGCAGTGCGCGCGTGTCGTGCGGGCTGGCCTACCCTGGCCGCGCGCAGGCGCTCTCCATGGTGGGTACCCGGGCGGGTGGAGTTGTGTTGTGACCACAGCGGGTAGCGCCACGCACCGCCACGACTCCCTCCCCCGCCAGCCTCCCTGGGCCTGCCTCCGACCGGTGTGGCGGCGTGGCGTTGTGGCACGGCACAGCTCCCCCAGCCGCCACCGCCAGCACCGCCCGCACCCGGCACCGGCACTGGCGGGTCATATTGGAAGAGCTATGTTAATCCAAGCCCAGAGCTACCCTCGGAGCGGACGGCGAGATTGGAACGCCATATTCTCCCCTCTCTGCTCCCTGGCAGCCCCTCCCCTCCCCTCCCAAACATGAAGGATGGCTGAACCCCGTCATGGCGCGGCATGGCCCGTACACTATGTCAAGCTTCCTGTTTCCAGAGGCGGTGCTGTTGTATTCAAAGGCAGGAAGCAGTGCAGCGGCGTGCTGCCGTAGGAAAGTAGTGCTGCCAGCGGCAGCAGCGGCGGCGGCAGCGGCGGCGGCAGCGGCGGCGGCAGCGGCGGCGGCAGCGGCGGCGGCAGCGGCGGCGGCAGCGGCGGCGGCAGCGGCGGCGGCAGCGGCGGCGGCAGCGGCGGCGGCAGCGGCGGCGGCAGCGGCGGCAGCGGCGGCAGCGGCGGGTGGCGGTCAGCTCGGAGCCACTCGGAGCTCGGTGATGGGACGCCTCGTGTGACACCGTGTTGTGTTCAGTACCCCGAGCTCGGCTGTGCGGTTAACCGGTTAACCGTTATAACATTCGGTTATTTTAATAACCGAAGCATTCGTTTATATCTGGACACACAACCAGTTAGCCATAGGATTCCGATTAACCGACCGTTCAAACGACAAATTATTAAATGTTTTCGGTTATTCGAAATGAGCTGATCATATGGCCCAGTTACTAAAAAGGTAGCCGGTTATTTTGTAACAACCGGTTAACCGCAAGAACTTTCGGTTATTCCTGTAACCGAACGTGCGGTTATTTTCACAACAGCCGCACAGCCCTACCGGCCCTACCCCGAGCTCCATCTTTGCTTCTCATACCAAGAAGCATCAGGTGCCTTTGCGGTGGTAACGCGGCCTGCTTCTGATGTGTGTCAGCGGCACCATCATGCCCCGCGGGTCTTCATGAAATTCACCCAAGAGCACGCATTAACAATAGATTCAAACTCACGATAAGGGTGCACCATAAATGTGAGGTTGGTTGCCGTGTCGGGGCTGCGGCGCCGCTCGTGTCGCCCCGCACGGGCCCTCGGCCCCCGGCAGCCCCACGGAGCCTCTCAGTGGTGTCCGGATAGTTGACCCTGAATGGGTGTTGATTTTCCATACTAGCCGCAGACAAAGCATCGGCAACTTACGCTTGTCTTGCACTCTGGGAATACGCGGCGCGCCTCCGGTCGGGAAAAGAACAGAGAGCACTGGAGCGGCAGAGCAGCAGTGCGCGGGGGGGGCTGGGGCTGGAGCTGGAGCTGGAGCCGGCCCTCCACGCTGAGTTTGGCCAGTCCGCGCACAACAAACTGAACAACGGTGCGGTGCGGGCGGTGGGGGACGGCGGGGGCAGTGGAGGGTGGCTCCTGGACCTTGTCCTGGACCCACCACCAGCACCGGATCCAGAGGCTTGCCGAGGCCAAGCCCTGCTGCTGCCAAATAAGCTTTGGACTGCTGCTGGAGAGCCCCCGACCGGGGCGACCCCGGCCAACCACCACTACTTGTAGGGCAGCAGTGCGGCGGCGGCGTGGCCGGGCTGGGCGAGTGGGGCGTGACAGGGGACACAACCGCGGCGGGGAGGGGGAGCCCTTGCTATTTAGAAGGGCGCGCCGCGTCTGTCTCGTCCCGCTGCCGCGCCGTGCGTCCAACTTGAGGCGGGGAGAGGGAGGGGAGGGAGGGGGGGGGGGGGGGGTTCGTCGGCCACGTGCCCCTTCGTGGTCGTGGCGGCAGCGGTCAGGGGCGGGGCGGGGGTCGGGAACGCGTGTCGGCTGTCGTCTGTCGTCTGCATACGACGCGACTTTCCGTATGTCCATAGCGTCCGCGCGCACCACTTGGCGGCTGACCGCCCCCCCACGGCCCCGGCAGACACTAGACCCTCGTCGAACCGGACAGTAAGTCAGGGCCGGCCGTGCGCTCCGCGTAGCTCTGCGTAGCTCCGCGTAGCTCTGCGTAGCTCCGCGCCGTGCAGCCGCCAGCCGCCACCACTCCGTCAGCTGACGGGCCGGCCGGGACGGGACGAGGCAGAGGACGCGTCCGGCGGACAGAGTCGTGGGCCCTGGAGTCCGTCATTGGCTGACAGCCGCACGCAAGCACGGGCCCCACCAGGCAGAGGCTGAGCAGAGACCGGACCGGTACCGCATGAATCAGTGAGTAGCCATGGGCACCACCCACCTCCATACCTCACTCTCGCTTAGGAGAACAGAAGGGTGGCTGGCACACTCTCATAGAAATCGACTATAAAAATCAACTCGGCTAAAATTTTTAGTCTGTTTCAACAATCGATTCAACTAACATTTGTAGTCGATTCTGACTGCTGAGTCAAAATGTCGCCCAATATTTTTTTTTTGTGCAAGTGAAGTGCATTAAACGGGGCCGAAGTTGATGCTATGCCTCTAACAAGGTTGGGATTGAAAAAGAACGTTCGGCGCCGGAGATTTTTCAACCAGATTTCCTGATCGCTTAATTGGGAAACAGCGCAGTGGCAGCGCGCCTGCTTTCAAAGGCGCGGGTCGGTAGTTCGATATCTGACAGTGCGTTCAGTTCTGGAGACCGATCTTAGATTAAAAGACGGTCCCCGAACGAGAAAATTTAACGACAGCCTCTCTGCGAGCACTGACGTCACAAAAAACCCTGTGAGGTAGGCAAACCCGCTGCGCCGCTGCGCTCTGAAGGCCAGATCCAATAACACGGCAGTCGGCAGTTCACCCCGCTGACCCGACCCGCTAGGTCACCGGAGCTCTGTTGTGGAATGTGCGTTGCTGTGAGGGTTGTGAGAGGCGCACCAAGATCTCCATCCGGAACTGCACTGTACAGGCGTCCCAGAACTCTCGGATGGGCCGGAAAAACTCGCAACGTCGCAACTCGTAACCTCTGGTGTTAACCAGTTGGTTGTTGGCGGGGATTCCGCGTGCGGTGCAAGTGAGCGAACACGTGTGTGTGTGTGTGTGTGTGTGTTTTATGGGTGTGTGAGTTATGGGTGTGTGAGTGTGTTTGGGTGTGTGTGACGTCACGTGAGGCATGAACTCCAGGCGGGGGCGGCGGGGGCCGTGTGGACAGGACCGGCCCGGGACCGGATTGGTCTCAGGGGTGGCGGGAGGCAAACGCCGCTCGGCATCACGAGGCGCGAAGAGGCGGCCACTTCGGTTATTCGTTGATAATGTGAATGCTATGCCGCTGCAGAGGTAGAGCTCCGAGGAAGCGGCTGCGGTAGCCACTCCCGTGTATCATACTTCCTCTCCAGGTTCACAGGGAGGCGCAGCTTTCCCGCGCGCGCTTTGTTGAGGCCTTCATGCTCATTATTCCTGCGGCAAATAGTTTGCAATGTCGCGTAATTTTGGCCTATCCGACGCGTGCCGAGCCGATGTCGTCCGCAGACTCCCCGCGGAAACTAGGGGAAACAAGTTTATGGGGGGGGGGCTTCCCCTCCTCCACGCCAAGACCATCAGCGGCGATGCCTCCGCCTTCGAGCTGCCGGGATTAACGTAACCGGCTGGTTTCCTCCGTGAGGGCTCCGGGCCCTGGGCCCTTTTGGTTAATGATACGGCGCGGTGGTGCGTGAAGGGGCAAATAAGTTCGTTTGTAACAGCTCCAAACTCACACGTTGAAAATTGAAAATTGAGTGATTTTTCCCCCCAGTGCTTCTTCACTAAGAAAGGCTTAAAAGGAAATTTCTTCGTATCACAAACAGTTTTGAGGCTTTGCATTACAAACTGTGTCACAAACTATTTTCTTTCTATTCCGAAGAAATTCTTTGTGACGTACAAAGAAATTCTTCTAAACGCTTACGTAGAAAATAGTTTGTAAGCGTTCCGAAGAATTTGTTGAAAAAATTCTACGTCATGCTAAGAAAATAGTTTGTTACAGACTTCGTAATACAAAGCCTCAATATTCTTTACAACGATTTGACAGTGTTCTTCTAGTACGTTACGATTTCTATCGCACTTCGGTTTTGAGCTTGTCCGGAGTAAGCCAGTGTCTTTCCCGGACTTGAGTGGTCCACCCAGTGCTGCCAACCCGAGCAGACCATGCTCCCCTCAGACCCTCCTTCACTCGTGGGAACGGGCAGCACAGTGCAGTATAGTGGCGGGTCCGTCGTATACGCGGGACGCGGCCACGAGTCCTGCCGATGCGACAGTCCGCTTCAGTTTTCACCAGCAGCGTACGCGGCCTATGGGATCGGGCCTGGGCCTCGGTTACGGGGTGCTTGTCCTGGCAGCTCTGCGGTCTAGCATCGAGAACCCCCCACCACCCGCGCGGGCCCCCGGCTTTGTGCCCCCGGCCCCCGGTCCTCGAGAGGGCAGTCGCGACCAATTCTGTGGAAGTGGGCGAGGCGGCGACGCCGAGGCGACGCGCACCGAATAGGCCGAAATCGGAACGCGATACGCGCACGGAGAAAAAAGATCAGTGATCGCATCTAATTTTTAAGTTGATTTCCAGACCAGCAGTAAAATTTGGTTCTGAGCATGGTTAGGAGAACTACTTTAGTTGCACCAAACGAAACGTAACTTGCACAAATAGGTTTGTTGCAGGAGCAAAAAGTGACCAAACTTTAGTGATCAGAACCAAAATTTACTGCTGGTCTGAAAATCACCTAAAAATTTGTTGCGAACACTCACTTTTTCTCTCTGAATGCGCGCGCATTACTGTGCGTACACTTCCCTTTTGGGGGAGGGTTTTTGGTGTGCCAAGGGTTTTGTCTGCCTGCTCCCGCGATTTTCGTGGAACAGCGCCATATGCCGAATGTGATGACAGCTGTGGTAGTCCAACAACCCGATTGTCGTCGGCCTCACCGCGAGCACCGATCAGCAGCAGCAGCAGCAGCAGCAGCAGCAGCAGTAGTAGTAGCAGCAGCAGCAGCAGCAGCAGCAGCAGCAGCGGCGGCGCTGGGCTGGGCTCGGGAAGGAACATAACGCATCGTGCCGTTTCCTGGGTCGGTGAACTGCAGAGCGCACGGCACGGGTAGGGCCTGGTAGGGCGGCGCCCGGCGGTACCCGGCGGGGTGCCCGGTGCCCGCGGCGCACCTGTCCGCTGAGCTCGGGCCGCCGACACCTCACAACCGGGGCGAGTGTTTGTGGTCGAAGGGCGCGAGGAAGCGTGCCAAACGAGACGGACGAGCGCGGGACCGCAGCAAAAAACGCGACGCGTAACAGGTATTCGAACCCCGCGCGGTTACACGGGTCTGGGCCGAGTGCGCGTGTGTCCGTTGTATTCTTAGACGAGACAGTGGCCTTCCCTGTTGACTTTGAAGCCGTGCAGGGCGCCGGCGCCAAGGGGGAAACAACTCGAAAAATCGGTGTCTGTCGGATCACCACTACCCGGATTACCCGGATTACTCCGGATTACCCCGGATTACCCCGGGTTACCTCGGATTACCCGGATTACTTCAGATTACCCGGATTACCTCGGATTACCTGGATTACCCGGGTTACCCGGGTTACCCGGGTTACCCCGGATTACCTCGGATTACCCCGGATTACCCCGCATTACCCGGATTACCTGACGTCTGTCTGTCGGAGACCAAGGAGTTGTTTCCCCCTTGGCCGGCGCGCACGCGGCGCAGCACCCACGCGGCCATCGCTGTCAGGCTGCTCCTATCGTGCTCGGCTCGTGTATTTGTTCTGGGCCACAGAAAATGCAGCAGCGCTCGGCTGTCGTATATCCTTTATCTTTATGTCGCCCGAGGCAGGCCACAGGCTCCTCCGGCTCCTGCGAGGGGGACACCTGTATTAGGAGCACTGGGGTGAGGAGGGCTGCTCTGTAATAAAAAGTTGGTGAGCGCGCACTTTTATTAAGTTGATCTTCTATAAAGATCGAGCCGAAGCCTCTTGCGTCCCCGGCGTCTTACCGAGCCAAGGCGGTGAAAGTGATAGCACGGCATTAAATCTGCTGTACGAGACACGCTCACGAATAGGGTACTCCAACGAGACATTCTCCACACAGAGGAGGAAGGACAAAAAGAATGTTTTAAGTCGTAAGCTACCGCTCGGACAGAAAAGGTTAGTGGTCGAAAATGATTTTACAGTTGATTTTCAGACATGCAGTATATTTTGGTTCTGATAACTAAACTTTCATTAGACGAACGATTTTTTTAGTTGCGCGAACGAGGAGGGACGTTGCGGGCACTCATCTAAGTTTTTCTGCTTTTTGCTCCTGCAACGAACGTATTTGTCAGAGAAAGTGACGTTTGGATAGTGCAGCTGAAAATTAGTTCTCCTTACCGTATTTCAGTACACAGAACCAAAATTTACTGCCTGTCTTGGAAATCAACTTCAAAATTAGTTTGACACCATTAATTGTTTTCCTGCCGTGAACCGGGACGTGCGGGTGCACTGTACTTCGTGGCTCTTTGGCCACTCGGATTTTCCATACTCAAGCCGAGGCTGTTTTCCGACTTTGTCATTGTCATCCTCGGGGCGTCGCCGCGTCATCCTCTTCGGCGCCACCCTCCTCTTGCTATCGTGCGCGCGCGAGAGAGAGAGAAAGGGGGTGATCGTGCGTCCCTCTTGATAACAACGGCTTTTGTTCTGCCCAGCAGCAGCAGCAGCAGCAGCAGCAGCAGCGGCAGCAGTGTTCAGCGAAAAGCGGTGGCAGCGACGGCGGCAGCGACGGCGGCAGCAGCTCTTAGCTCCCTCTGGCTCCGCTGCTGCGCCGCATCATCAATATCGTGGGCCTTGAGGCCGCGCAGCTTCATCAGCTAACCTGCTGTCCCGGCTCAGCTCAGCCCAGCTCAGCCCGGCCCGGCCCGTGTGATTAGCAGACCGCTTATCTCATCATCTCGCCGGCATCTCGAGTTGCTGTTATCCGCACTCACGGCAGGACTCCCCTGTGAATAACGATCGGTCTTCATCGCTGCAGGTTTCCCCTCGCCCCGCTCCCCCTCCCCAGAGCTGAGCCCCCCGCCAGGCCCCGCGGCACCGGCTCGGCACCACAGTGTGGTCCAGGCCCGGAAGGACAGCACGGCACCGCGGCGGACGCCGACAGCCCGGGCACGCGACAGGCACCCGACTGGCACGCGACTGGCACGCTGCCCAACAGGTCCAACGCCCCGCGTCCCTCCTGCTTTTCTTGCGGCCCGCCCAGGTGCGGTTCACACTGTGCCATAAGAGAGTCGGCGCAGCGGTTTAGAGGCCTTACCCGGCCGATCAAGGCCAGTCGCCTGGCGCCGCCGTCGTAAATGGGTGTCATCATGTTGGCGGCGCTGTGCGCCGTGGTGCTCGCGGCCCGGCAGCTTGCGGCCGCCTCCCCCGCCTCGCTGACGGCCACGCCGCCGCAGCCGTTCGAGCTCGTCGTCATCCACACCAACGACATGCACTCCCGTTACGAGCAGACCAACAGGTGAGTGCCAGCAGCTATCCCTCAAGACTGCTCTGCTCTGGCCGCCATCATGACGGTCCGCGGCCATGGCGAGTATGACAAGCGACAGGCGTGAAGCGCGAGAGTCATCAGGACACGAGAGGAGAGAAGAAGAGATGATATTGGGCTGTCCGGTTTGCCCTCCTCAACGAGCCCTCTCGCGACGGACGCTTCCGAGTGCTTTGCACATCCGTCTCTCTCTCTCTCTCTCTCTCTCTCTCTCTCTCTCTCTCTCTCTCTCTCTCTCTCTCTCTCTCTCTCTCTCTCTCTCTCTCTCTCTCTCTCTCTCTCTCTCTCTCTCTCTCTCTCTCTCTCTCTCTCTCTCTCTCTCTCTCTCTCTCTCTCGCGCACGCCCGCGAATGCAAGAGGCAATTGAGTGAGGAGGATGGATTCCGCGTTGTCCCTTGGAGAGGAGAGGCCTCGGCCTTCGGCGGCGTGGCGACACAGTGGAAGCATTCATCACAGTACCGAGGCGAAGCGCACGAGCAAGGATTTCAATTTCGGCGCCGTTTTTCGGAGAGCGCGCGACTTTGAGGTTTGGCCGCCGCCGCCCTCGCCGGCTTGGCCGCCCCCGCCGCCCCCGCCGCCGGCCGGCCGCGCTGCGTAAGTTGGACGCGCCGCCCCGCGCCCAGATTGATGTAGTTATAAAACTTTAGTGGCCCGGCGGGCTAGCCGAGCGGCGGCGAGTGGACGTGCCAGCTGTGCGTGTGCATGTGTGTGTGCGACAGAAACAGAGGCAAAAGCTCCAGTCGCCGACACCAATTACTCTCGACGCCCCCCGGCGAACTCTGTCATGGACAAAATCATTATGGCGATGCGCCCCATGCCCCGTCGTGCCCCGGCCCCGCTGGCCCCGCTGGCCACGCTGACCCTGGCCGTGGCCGTGGCCGGGGTCGGGGACCGTGCACGTTTCCAAATCACGTAACACCCGGGATGTGGGCGATGAGTACGAAACGGAGCAGAAATAAGGCAGCCTGCACATATTACGTCCTGAATTTAGGAGGAAGGGGTACGACGAAAAATGTTGACCGGTGACGATGGGGAAGGGGGGGGATACCTGACTGTGGTGACGTAGATTTTCGGTGAGTGATTCCCGGAGCCCACTGTAGAGTAGGCCGAAGAAGACGAGGACTGTGATCTGCAGCCCGAGGACAGTCCACAGCAACTGAAAAAATTCCTGTTAGTAGAAAATGATATCTTTGAGTGACTTCAGAAGACTTGGACGGATTCGTTAATTCAATCGTGGCCGTTTGTAAAATTGTGTAGTTTTTTCTGTTGTTGTTGTTTTGCGTTAGCGTATTTTCTTTGAGCTTCTTTTACTAATTTTTCTTTGATTAGTTAACTGGATTTTTTCCATATTTATTTTACGATCTTGACTTGGATAAAAGGTATCCGTTTCAAAAACGATTACTGGGATTTAATTCACCACATGAATAAACCAACAGCACGTGTTCCCAACTCACTTTAATGAAAAACCTGAAAAACAACGTCATCAGGGGGAAAGGGGGGAGAGGGTCGAGCCGAAAATGACTGCCGATGTCGAGGGGGAAAGGAGGCCCCGAGGAGACCAGAAGTGGTGACGTTATATGTGCGCGCCGCCTAACGCACGGCCGACGCGCTGCACCGAAGCGCCTGCGAATGCCAGGGTAGGCCGGCCCGCACGACACGCGTGCATGTCGCAGTTCTGGTTGCCTACCTCGCGGGCGCCCTTCTGTGCGCTCAGACTGGCAAGAGTGGGTTTGCGGCAGCGAGTCTGTGACGCGCGAAGCTGCAGAGTTCGTTCCTCCTCTAGATGGCGCCAGGGAACGACGTCGCTTTGAGATATTATTTGAGTATTTTGGCCCGCCATAAGCAAAGTCTGGCTAAGCGCCTAAAACGAGCGCACCAGTCCACGGCGATACGTAATTCCCGGCGTTGGTCCTCCCCTCCCGTTGTTGCAGGTACTCCAGCCGGTGCAACGAGGCTGAGGCGGCGGCCGGCGAATGCTTCGGGGGCTTTGCGCGCGTCGCCGCGTACATCAAGAAGGCCCGGAAGGAGGCGCGGGATGGCGGCCCGCCGGTCATCGTCCTCAACGCGGGCGACACCTACCAGGGCTCCATCTACTACAACGTCTTCAAGTGGCACATGGCCATGACATTCATCAACCTGCTGAACTTCGACGCCCTGGTGAGCGCCACCGCCGTCGGCTCCCCGGGTTCGAATACTTGCCGTCGCGTTGGCCAGTTGTCACGTGCCCAGTCGGGGGAGCAGCACGGAGCTCCGCCGTGTACACACTGAGAAAAATTTTTGGCTCCGGGCACAGGACGTTTAGTTCCCAGGCCGAAAGTCTGGGAACGCACTAAACGATTAGAGCCAGGCACTAAACGATTAACGCCTGTGTCTAGAGTTTTGCTCCCGTGTCTATAGAGTTTAGACCTACGGATTAAACGTTTTAGATGTATGGTCCAGGTGGAACGCACAAAACTACCCTTTGGTCCAGGAGCCAAAGATTTTTCTCAGTGCACCCGCATCCGCCGCTTCACACGGACCTCGGGACGCACACTGTGTACTCACGCTTCCAAACCATCCGACACAATAATAGCTCGTCGTTCGCCATTCGGCGGGCTGAGTGCGTCTCTCTGTCTGGCTACCAGCTCCGTCTCTCTCCCGCCGCTGCATGGTGGCTAGCCTCTCCCGCGGACCCCGCACGCCGCCGCACTGGCGCGCTCTGAACGACGCTAAGCGACATTAATTCCGTCCGGTAATTCGGTTACTCTAACTTGGGCAGGACGGGGGTGGGGGGTTTCTCTGCGGGTCACCGCGGTACATGCATGGCTGCTCTCACTTTCTCCCTCCCCCCTCGTCCCCCACTCGTCCCCCACTCCTCCCCTACTCACTCCTTCCCCTCAAGCCCTCTGTTATGAAAATTGCTGGTTTCCTGAAATGTCGCGTTGCTGCAGCCGAAGTGGCCGGCCGGAGGTCTGAGTCTCTGCTCCGCTGGAGAGCCTTCGGGCTGGGCTCCTTCTCCAGGCTCTCTCCAGTCCACTCCAGGCCGCCGCAGCCGCAGCCGGGCGGGCTACACTCCTTGTTTCGAGTTTTGATCATGAGAAGAAAAAAAAGATGATCTGAATATGAGGGATGCTGAAGCAGCGGCGGCTGCGATGAATAATTTTCATCAAGCTTATGAAGACAAGAAGGGGCGAGGCGGGCGGTACCCTTCCGTAGGACGGTTATTATTTCCCTCTCTCACTCACACACACGACACACACACACACATACACACTCCCCCCCCCCCCCCCCCCCACACACACACACGCACACACACTCCGAGTTTTTGCTTTAGTCAGGTTTTCGTGAATAACAAGAACGGCAAGAAGCTCGGCATAATTTTCCATTTATTTCTGCAGTTATTCTTTGCCTTGTCTTGTGGCATCGTAGGCCTCAGAGACCTTCCGGACTACAAGCCTACAACGATGTATACTTTTTTTTTCTTTGACTCGTGACTCTTTGACTTGTGTGCAATGTCAAGCAAATAGACGCCCGTAGTTGGCTTCCCCCTCACTGATCCCCCCCCCCCCCGCACGGGGAGCCGATTCACGCGCCACAAGGGTTTTGAAAGCACACACCCTATGCGAGACTAAGCAGCTACCTGTGCGAGGCTAGAAGCAGACGCTTTGTCCATCCCATAACCTTACTTTTCATAATTGAAAGTATATATTCTCAGCTCAGTTTGAGTCTCGAGGCTTTCTACACTTTTCCATGGTCTCTGGCTAGTATAAGAGAGATAACATTTTCAATAAAAATAGTATATCAATCAGTTTAAATCTGCTCCCCGTGCGGGGGGGTGAGGCACGAGGTCATGATGGCGGGGGCTGGTGAGGTAGCAGTGGTGGGGGAACCCAACTACGGGCGTCTATAGTAAAGCATGACATGCAGCGGGCACTATGACCGTTTCTTCCACCCGCGACCGATATGGGGTCCCATTGACTGGCAGTCAACGATCGCAATCATACGACGAGGAGG
Organism: Odontothrips loti; assembly: GCA_038380765.1. Lineage (NCBI taxonomy): Eukaryota > Metazoa > Arthropoda > Insecta > Thysanoptera > Thripidae > Odontothrips > Odontothrips loti. The sequence continues at coordinate 16,278,134 of CM076253.1, forward strand.
GAAGGGCACACATGACACAGAGCTATAGACCTCCTTCCTTGTCTGGATGGACCCTCACCACCCCCACCGACCTCGCGTTCAGAAGCACATCTAGATTTGGTCCCCCCCCCCCCCTCTCTCTCTCTCTCTCTCTCTCTCTCTCTCTCTCTCTCTCTCTCTCTCTCTCTCTCTCTCTCTCTCTCTCTCTCTCTCTCTCCTCTTCTCCCTTCCATCTCCAGATACTATTTTGAGGAGCAAAATAGGGGAGGGAGAAGGACAGATAGGGAGGGAGCGAGACGGAGGACTAAGAGTACCTTGCCATCACTAACGCGTCCCCTTCCTTTTGAAGTATGGCGTCTCGACGTGCTCTCTCTCTCTCTCCCTCCCCCCCTGTACGCACGCACCCCGGCATGACCCTACGTGACACGCATGCCTTACAGTCCAGGACTGGCCGTGCCAGGCCGGGGCCGCGTCCGGGGTGACTGTTGTGGCTTTGACGGGGACCCTGCGGCCCTGCGTGGCTTAGGAGGCGTCCCGCCCTGCCCCGCCACGCCCGCCAACTCAATCTCGAGACGTTTGCCCTGCTTTGGCCGGCTTGCGCCGCGCACGGCATGCGCTCGCTCGAGTTGTAGTAGGTTAGGCAGGTGAGGCTAGGGTCGAGAGGGGGCAGCGCCCTGCGCCGGGGGCCGGCTATTGGCGGCCAGGGGCCGACCGAAGGCGGCTGGGGCGGCTGGGGGCAGCTAGGTGGCTGGAGCCGGCTGGAGGCAGCTGGAGCCGGCTGGAGGCGGCTGAAGGCCGGGGCCGGAGGGGGCGGCCGAGGGCCTCGTGGCGTTGGCCTGTCAACAATCACAGCAGCCACCTGCGAGACCCCCCTGGAGGAACCCCCTAGAGAATGCCTTGGGTGGGGGTGCAGCGCGGGCCTCCCCTTCGCGGAGAGAGAGAGAGAGAGAGGGAGAGGGGAGAGAGAGAGAGAGAGAGAGAGAGAGAGAGAGAGAGAGAGAGAGAGAGAGAGAGAGAGAGAGAGAGAGAGAGAGAGAGAGAGAGGGGGAGAGAAAGAGAAAGAGTGAGGGGGGAGGGGGCGAGAGAGTGAGAGAGTGAGGGGGGAGGGGAGGAGAGAGGGAGAGGGGGAGAGAGAGAGAGAGAGAGAGAGAGAGAGAGAGAGAGAGAGAGAGAGAGAGAGAGAGAGAGAGAGAGAGAGAGAGAGAGAATTTTTGAATTTGAATTTATTCCATAAAAAGGTACAGAAAGACTACAAAGTCTCACGAGAGTACCAGTGGTACAGGTAAATTTAAAACAAGAGAGAGAGAGAGAGAGAGAGAGAGAGAGAGAGAGAGAGAGAGAGAGAGAGAGAGGCAGAGAGTGAGAGAGTTAATTCCGTGGTCGATTTGCGCGCGGCTCGCCACAGCGGACATCGGCAGCGGCAGCAGCGGGGTCAGTCTGTTCCTTGCTTCCCTCGCCTCCCTGAGTTTGTCTAACGTCCACATTTTGTCTGTCACTCCGCTCACCTTCCTGCAGTCCCTGGGCAACCACGAGTTCGACGACGGCCTGAGCGGCCTGCTGCCGTACGTGCAGCAGGTGCGAGCCCCGACCCTGGCTGCCAACCTGGACCTGAGCGACGCCCCGGAGATGCGGCCGCTCATCAAGCCGTCCGCCGTCCTGAACGTGAACGGCACACTGGTGGGCGTCATCGGCTACCTGACGCCGGATACGGCGGTAAGTGACTATTAATTCGCTGTCCCTGCGCTGACGGGGACGGTCGGTAATCAGAGGGGGCGGTGTTGGTTAGGGGTTGGCTTGTTTGGCTTGTTCTGGTCCGTTCCGCGGACTAACGAGCGCCATAAACGGGACCGCAGCAAAACAGCAGGTCGGTCAAAACAGCAGGTCCCTCAAAACAGCAGGTTGGTAGGGCACCAAAACAGCAGGTCCTTTAACAAAACAGCAGGTCAGTAGGCTAGGTTGGCTTAGGCTCTACTAGGTTAGGTTAGGCTGGGTTAGGTTAGGTTCGGTTCTCGTGCGGTGCTCACGAACAGCAGGACCCCACGATCATGCCGACCTGCTGTTTTGAGGACCTGCTGTTTTGAAGGACGTGCTGTTTTGAGCACGCCTCGCCATGACTGTGCTCCGCCATGCGTAGCCCCCCCCCCCCTCCCCGCAGGACGTCAATCAGGTACATCGCATATTTCCGCCCGCCTTTCAGCGCGATTCGGTGAAGAGAATCGATCTTTATTTTCCTTTTTTCTGTTCGGGTCTGCGTTTGCAGTTCCTGGGAAAGCCGGAGCGCGCGCGCTTCGTGGACGAGATCACGGCGCTGACGGCCGAGGCGGAGCGGCTGCACAAGGCCGGCGTGCGGGTCATCATCGCCCTGGGCCACTCGGGATACCCGGTCGACCAGGTGATCGCCGCCAAGGTGCCCCACGTCGACCTGGTCGTGGGCGGCCACAGCCACTCGTTCCTGTACACAGGTGCGGTGCCGCTGCTGCTTCTATGCGGACGGGTGGGTTCCTGACCTGGACACTGACCCTTGACCTCGCTGACCCCCCAGGCGAGAAGCCGGACGTGGACAACCCCGTGGGCCTGTACCCGACGTGGGTGCGGCAGGAGTCCGGCCGGGAGGTGCCCGTCGTGCAGGCCTACGCCTACACCAAGTACATGGGCCAGCTCCGCATCCGCTTCGACGAAGCCGGCGAGATCGAGTCCAGGGCCGACGTCCAGGGCGCCCCCGTGCTGCTGGACAAGAGCATCCCGCAGGACCCTGACGTGGAGAAGGAGCTGGCGAGCTGGCGACAGAAGCTGGACGGCGCCGTCATGGAGCCCCTGGCGCGGAGCCTCGTCTTCCTCAACGGCTCCTGCAGGGCCAGGGAGTGCAACCTTGGCAACCTGGTGTCCGACGCCCTCGTGTACCACGTAAGCCTGGCGCCCACGACGACCCGCAGAGCACAGATAATCGCGGGCGGGAAATCTGGGCAATTTGAACGCTGCTGCCGTCCGGAGTCTGGCCAACGTAGCCTGAGCTGCCTGAGCTGCCCGAGCCCGAAGCTGAGCCAGAGCGCGTGCCGCTGCCGTTCGTTGTCCCCAAAGTGCGGCTTGGCGTGTCTGTTGTCCGTCAACTTGGATCATCATCCGCATGAAACGGTCGGCCTCGTGACAAAGGCACCGACACCGTCAAAAAAATACAAATAAAAAATATAGCAGACTACAAAAGCATAGAAAAGGGGGACGGGGGAATTTGGCCTTTAAAAACTTTGGACATTCGCAAGGGTTAGGGGAGGGGGTCGCATTCGGTACGACCACTCATACGCCGGGCCTTAACGCGCCCGTCTGATGCGGTGTGATGGCCGTGGTGATGACCATGGTGGCCATGATGACCATGTCGGGGGTTCCTAGCCGCGGCCGCAGCGAATAATGTTTGCCCGACTGATGTGTGTCTGCCAGAGGGCGGTGCGGTACCAAGGCCCCGGCTGGACGGACGCCCCCATCGGCATCCAGAACGGCGGCAACATCAGGGCGTCCATCGACTCCTCGGGGAACGGTGAGTGCAGCCTCCGGGTCGGCAGGGCGGCGGCGGCGGCTGCTGCTGCTGCTGCGGCTGCTGCTGCTGCTGCTGCTGCTGCTGCTGCTGCTGCTGCTGCTGCTGCTGCTGCTGCTGCTGCTGCTACCTTCTCCCTGACCTCGGCCCCGGCCGCGGCTCACGCTGGTCGGAGTGATGCCCCCGATCACGGCCATGGCCATGGCCACGGCCATGTGACTTGTCGACTCGATCTCGCATTCAGTCCCGGAGCCCGTCCCGTCCCACCCGAGACCAGGACCAGGCCCATCGTGCACACATACTATAGATCCCAGCCCTCGGGAGCCTAAGTCAACACCTCAGAGACCCGCCCCGCCCGGCCCCGCCCCTCCCGCACTCCTCGCCTCACCTCCCCGCTGACATGTCGTGTCTAATCGCACAGTGACCATGAGGGACGTGATGGAGGCGTGCCCGTTCGAGAACTACCTGGAGGTGGTGTACCTCGGCGGCGACGTGCTGCTGGAGATGCTGGAGCACAACGTGGCCAACTACGACCTCACCGGCCAGTACGACAAGGGCGCCTTCCTGCAGTTCTCAGGTGAGGCTTCGGCGGACACATTCATACGATCCTGTCCTGTTTTCCAAAGTGAAAAGTCGGGGATAGTGGTCGTGGGTTTGAACCGCGGACCTGTCGGTTGGAGTTCGGTCCGCAAACCCACGCGGCTAACGTGTCACGTTGTGCTTGCAGGCCTGCAGGTGACGTACGACGTGACGGCTCCCAGCGGCCAGCGTGTCGTGTCGGTCCGGGCGCGCTGCGGCAACTGCACCGTGCCCGTGTACCATCCCGTCGACGGCCGCGCCACGTACGGCGTCGTCACCAACAACTTCCTCGTCGACGGCGGCGACGGCTTCGACATGCTCAAGGGCAACCCCAGCCTGGCGCTCGGTAAGGTTTCGGATCAATGTCAAGGAGGACTTTCAGAAATTCACATCAATAATTTTTTCAAGTTATTTTTTTACAAATTGAGGTGAGAAAAATTCAGAAAGGCACGCTAAGGACGACACTATTTTTGTTAGAGTCGACTTTCTTGCTGCATACAATCAAAAGAATTAGCCATGATTTAGACATGGCGTGGCCCACTATCGGTGTCGGTTGAGGTCCCCGTCGGTCCCTCGGTATTTTCCAGGGTAGTTTTTATGCATACGCGCGCCGCCTCTGTTGGCGCACCGCCTCACCAAACACCTTATTCACCGCCCCTGGAGAGAAGGGAAAGTGAAAGGGGACACCGCCGCCGCCGCCCCCGACCCACCCCCGATCCGCCCCCGCCCCATCGCGCGTACACCAGTCCTGACAGTAGTGTGAAAATGCCGAGTGGTGTCCCCAGGGACGGGATACACTGCGGCCGGGCGGGGCGGCGCGGGCCGGGCCGGGTCGGCTCGGGTCGACCCGATGCTGGGGTCACCTTCCCCGCGCTTACCTTCACAACTAGGTATTGGGTTCTGGCCTGATTCACAGCCCCCGCCACAGCCGCCCCTGCCAGCCGTCGCCGTCGTTGCTACAAGGCGCTTAGGTCCCCCTGTAAACTACGTAACACCACTCAGCGTGTTAACCGCATTGGCAGTATTGGCAGTGTCCAATGGCGCAGTCCTTCTTTTTTTTTCCATGTTTGCTGCAGCTTTAATTCGCAATAGGTCAAGTTAGCAGGCAACAGGTGAGGTTAGCAGGTAGAAGGTTATATTAGGTTATACCAGCAAGTTAGTTTAGCAGGTAGCTGGCTGGTTAGTTCGTTGTTAGTATCAGGGGCGTGGCCAGGGATGTGGTGACCCCCCCCCCCCCCCCCCCCCGAAACCGGCGACTGGGGTAGACAAACCGCATAACATTCGCCTGAATGCAGGCAATTAGCAGTATTGCCAGAAAAGTAGCCAAAAAAGTAGCCCAAACACACAGGTGTAAAGATTGGGCCTACTTGCTCCTCCTGCCTACTAGGCAACATGTGGTCACGGCTGTTAACAATTTGCGTAGCATATCTCCCTCCGAAACACAAGTCTGGCTACGCCCCTGGTTAGTTTGTTAGCAGGTTTCGGTATTTGTATAAAATCCAACCATGTCGCTTTTCCCGAGGAATGTTACGTAACCTGTGGACGGCCCCCGAACTGCCAATTTTCGCCGACGTCGTGTCCCCGTCCCGTCCCGTCCGGAGCGGAGCGCCCGGCTGGTAGGCAGCCCATTAGACGCGTGCGGACGGCGGGACGGCACGCAACGGCAGGCAGCGGCAGCGGCAGGCCATGGGCAGGCCGGGTCTCCGGGTCGGGCGGGAAGTGGAACTGACTCAACTCGACGCAAGGAGGTGGCTCTGAAAATGGCCCTCTTCCTCACCGCTCTGCGGAGGGTCGCTGCTCGTTGTGTTTCTCTCTCTCTCTCTCTCTCTCTCTCTCTCTCTCTCTCTCTCTCTCTCTCTCTCTCTCTCTCTCTCTCTCTCTCTCTCTCTCTCTCGCGTGGACGGTGCCGAGAGACAGAGCGAGAGAGACGAGTTCGCGGACGGCGCCGACTCAAACGCCCTCGGCCGGGCCATCAACGGGGGTATCTCGGAGCAGGAGGGGCGCTGACGGGCCGCCGAGGGCGGAAGGGGGACGGGACGGGGGACATGGGCTGCTCCAGCTCCCCGGCACGGCTCGACTCGCGGCAACATTGGAAGTGAAAGTGCCGCCGTCGTCGGAGGGAAAGGCAAGCAGCGGGAGAAGAGGGTGGCGAACCAAGTATCATCCCCCCGGCTCCGGGTCCGGGCTCCGGGCCGGGTCCGGCAGCTCTGGCCCTTGCGTATACTGCCGCGCACTGAACCTGTTGGTCTTTCTTCAGCCTCCCGAGAGTTTTAAAACTCTGCGGCGCGGAGGCTGCGCGGTCGGCGGGGTTGGCCGGGGGGGGGGGGGGTTGATTGTGGGGGGAAGCAGGGGAGGCGGGGGCGGCGCACTTTCTGTGACAGCCGCGCGCCAAATCGCCGCTCGCCGCGTAGCCGCCATAACCGCCGGGCGGACCGCAGAGCGCTGGCTGGGCACGCCGCGGACCGGCGGGGGCCGAAAGAGCCGAAGGGGGCCGAAGGGGGCCGAGGGGGGCCGAGGGGGGCCGAGGGGGGCCGAGGGGGCCGAAGGGTTGCTCCGCAGCGCGGAGCCATGGTCGCCATGACGCGGGGCGGGGGGCGCCGGGCCGCAGTGACTTTCCGGCCCTTTCGGCCCGCCGGCCAAGGTCAACACGGCGATGGCGCAGGGCTGCCGAGGGCCAGCCCGACATGCCGTACAAATCGGAGAAGTGCTTCTAGACAGCTGTCCACTGGAAGGAGGCATGGCCCGAGCCCATCGACTGCTGTGGTGCTGGGTCCGGTTTGGGGGCCGTATTGCGGCTGCGGCTGTGCGGCCGGCTGCCGACCGGCTCTGAGTTTCGCTAATTCATTACTAGCGCGAGGGGGCCCCGGTGACAGCGGCGAGCGGCGGCACTTTTCGGCCGGAGGGGAGGGGGGCTGCGTGTGTGCTCACTTATCTTTTTCATTCAATAGAGGTCGCCAACGAGGCTCAGAAGCGGATGCTAAAGAACAAAAACACTTCCAGACCGGAAACTCTCGAGAGCAAGGTATGAGAAATGTTGATGTACAACGGCCGCGACAGATATGGGAAACAACCCCGAAATTCACTTAAAACGCAATTCAAGTTACTCATACCTGTCCTCGAGAGTTCCCGGTCTGGCAGTGTTTTTGCTCTTCAGCTTCCGTTTCGTTGGAAACCTCTATTCCCTCCCTCTGTGCTGCAGCTGACATCACGCCGTACTCGGCCATGGCGGAGTACCTCCGCGTCCACCCCGTGGTGTTCCCCAGCGTGGAGGGGAGGATCCAGTTCGTGCAGCGGTGGCCGAGCTCCGCCGCCCAGCGGGCCCTCGCAGGCCACTGTAGTTTAATAGCCTCTCTGTGTGTAGTCCTACAAACCGCACTCAACCGGTGATAGCTAGTTGTTTATTTATATTAATAATTCAATAAATTTTATACCAAATTAGCGTGCGCGTCGCCTCTTTTTCCGCAGTCTTCCCTCACACGCCCTGTTACACCAGATTAATCCGTGTGTACCGTTCAAACGAAACGGGCCACAACATATTGATTGCTCATCACAAACGGAAAAGATACTCAAAAGATGGCGCGAATTCAGAGGGAGTGCCTCTTCGAATCCGAACTCTGGCAGAAATTAAGGTACATGCATACCGATCCCATTTAATTGAACCATTCTAAAACAAAGCTGAATGGCGTCTTTGACCGCTGGGTGCGTCTGATTTTGATTATGACCCCACGAATAATGGGTGTCCACCCCGGCGAAGATTTGGAGGACGTAGGTTCCCTTCGCACACGGCCGAAGCCAATATACTCTACTCGCTATTAACTACAAGAAAAAGTTGAGCGACCAGTAAGATTTGAACCAAGGACATGTTGGTCTCCGACCTGTCCGCTTACCAATACGGCTACCGAGAGACTATGACGTTCCTGTACTGTAAAATTGGTAAAATTATGTATCGCCATATTCCGACATTCCTCTGGCTAAATCTGAAAAACGAATAAGTCGTCACTGACTTAATGAAGAATAAATCGTCACCGAAAATATTTTGGCGAAAACCGCTAGAAAAATATGTCTTCTTGAAGTTTGCTTAGATGTGACGAATTGTTAACCCTACGAATAAATACGAATAAACGTCGTAAAGTGCTTTTCTCTTTTCAAAAATGACTTTGCCAGCTCACTGGCAAGCTCGCAGGATCCATGCGCACGTCCTACCTTTACCCCTTCCACCTTCACCCCTGCCTCTGCCGTCCAACGTTCGCTGTCCTACCAGCAGCCCAGCAGCCAACATGGTATACTGCCCCCCCCCCCCCCACCCCTACCCCTGCCCGTGCCAAAAATTGTTTGTTTACCTTTTCCTGTCTGCACTTCTACTAGTTGTTTAACCGAATAGAATTGTTGTTTTTTGTGAGAGATTTCTTCATTTCAGTTGTACATTAATATCAATAGGAAATGTCATAACCCAATACTACGTTTACTAACTTAAAAAGATTAATGTTGTTATCTAGTATCAAAAAAACGTCGTAGGTTAGGTTTCAATGGTTCGAAAAGCAAAAAAGACATTAAATGGAGAAGTTGTGGAATCATTTTATGGTGTTTATCTGCTACTCTGTGCCAATCCCCGGTTTAAGGGACGTACTTACATAGGTTTCACAGTGGATCCGAACCGTCGGATCCAGCAACACAATCATGGCATAAGTAAAGGTGGTGCTTGGCGAACTCATAATAGAGGACCATGGTAAGTAAAACAAACATTGTCCATAACTTACTTCCCTGTTGAAAGCAGATTATTTATTTCATTTTGTTTATTTCATTTTGAACCTGCTAAATGTTTTTAAACTTCATGCCGTCTTCTCAGGAATATGGTTTTAACCATTCATGGATTCCCAAATGAGATCTCAGCATTGCGAGTAAGTTATATGAATTTATTTTTACTTGAAGTGTTGTTTAGTAATGCTCTGGAAGTAGTTTCAATCAGTTTTTGTTTGTTTTTTGTAGTTTGAATGGGCATGGCAGCATCCGCAACGTTCACGCCGTCTCAGACATGTTCCAAAGAAAAAATCCAAGGAATCAGCTTATGACTATGCGCTTCGTGTGGTGTCCGAGATGCTACGTGTAGGACCATGGTGCAGACTTCCTCTTACTATCAGATGGTTGCTTCCAGAACATGCAAAAGAGTTTCCTGTAAGTTGAATTTTTGCATTAACCATTTTTTAGAACTTAAGACGAACATTAAGTCTGACAATTTTATCGTGTTCCAGGTTGAAAGGAAACCTCCTTTGCATATGGCTATAACATCTGGACCAGTTGTAAGCAAAAAAGTTTCATCAAAAAATACAGTTAAAGAAATTGATGATGATTTATTTGATGATTGTATGGCAGTAGCATGCCATTTTTGCAGAGAAGAATGTAGTGAAGATGAGATAATGAAATGCCTCGTGAAAGACTGTAGTTTGGAGGCTCATTCCTTATGTTTAGCTGAGCATTTTCTTAAAGATGATCCTTCTCATATTTTACCCGTATCAGGCTCTTGTCCAGTCTGTGACACGAATGTCTTGTGGGGTGATTTAGTTCGTAAAAAGAAAGGATGCTACCAGCAATTAGGAGAAGAGCAAGATGTTTGCAGTTTGTCTGATTATGAAGTGGAGATTGGTGTATAAACAACACTTGTGTTAAAAGTGATTTAACATTGTATACCAATTTTTTGAAAAGTTTAGATCAATACAGGTATATTTTTAATTTTTTGTAATGAACTTTGTTTGAAGTCCTTCAATCTAGTCATATAGTATGTTTACATACTTAACATTGGAACTGTTTTGAAAAATTGTTTTTTTGTATTTTTAAGTGTTTTTCTTTAAAAATAAACGTAATCAATGATAAAATTCTGTTTATTTACAAAATAAATAAAGTATCCAGCTTTGACATCATTTCACAATAATAATACCAAGATTTTATGCTGGCTAACCAGGAGCGTCACGCGTCACATTAAGGTGCATAAATAATATGTACAATCACTTAAAAATTATTTTTGACAACAATTGTTTCGGAGCTTCCCCAAACTCTCAGTCTTATCCATTCAGTAACGAGTAATTCAGTGCAAAAGTTCAACTGCTCTGAACACCCATTTAGTATACCTGAAATATTTTGAACCTTGCTGGAATTATTGTTTTTACTGCACTGCTCAACCCGTTTTAAGACCAGTATTGCCCACCAGGGCCCTAACTGAACACGAAGTAAAATAAAGCGTCAAAAAAGCCTTCCAGGTTCATTTTTTTTTCTCCATTGAAAATGCTAACTTGGTCATGACAGCCAGCGGTTTTGCCCACCACGGTGCCGCCGCCGCCGCGCAGAAGCATGGACGGCGGGAGTGGCGGCCTGGGCCTGGGCTCCCGGGCCCGGCCCGTCTGAGGGAGCACTCTTTGTCGATTAGATCTTCTCTTTGTCGCCCCGTCCCGTCCTCGGTCCGATTCATCATCTCTCGCGGGCCATCGGGTCGGGTCCTCAAAATGGGCTGCTCTGTCTGCGCGCGGAGCCGTCCGTGGCCTGGGTCCTCAGCGGCTCGGCTATGCTCTCACCGCCCCGGAGACCTGCGGGGGGTCCTCCAGGTCCTCCCCTCCCGGGAAATCACTCACTAGCCTACTTCGTTATCTAAGCGTAATGCACTAGCTTTTCCCTCGGCGCGCACGGCACGGCACACCTCAGTAGTCGAAGCCGAAGCCGTCGTCGTCCACGTCGACGCCGGGCGGCACGAAGGCGCCGTTGAAGGCCTCGGACAGCGGCTCGTCCAGGCCGAACATAGAGGCGATACCCCAGACCATGCGCAGCACGAACACCCGCACGAAGTTGAACATCTCGTTCAGCTGGATGGGTGCTGCGGCCGCCGGCGCCGCTGTCGGCTTCTTCTTCTTTTTCTTCCGGGTGCCGTAGTAGTCGTAGTCGTCGTCGTAGTCGTCCCCGTCATCTTCGTACTCGTCGTCGTAGTCGCCCTTCCCGCGCGGGGCCGCGTGCGGCAGCACCTGCAGGGCCCGGGCGTGCAGCAGAGAGGGCACCGTCGGGCTGGCGGCGGTGGCGACCACGGCGTGGGGGCTCGGCCCGGAGGCGCTGGCGGCGACCTGGACAGAGAAAGAGACGGCGAGTGAACCCAGGTCACTGACACGGCGTGCCAAGTGGGACGGGGCCCCACCAAGTGGCGATTGCATGCGGACACGTCAGGACACACGGAACAACAACGGCGGCGCGCGGCGCCCCGCGTTGTAAATCGCAGCAGGCGGTCATTATATTTGTCGTCTCGCTTAGCATCCGCGCCGCTCATAAATGGCGGTCGGAGAGATCTCTCCGTCCGCGTCGCAGTCCGCGCGCGCCTTGTTCGTGCAGGCCACGCGGCGCGTGCGGGGCGCGTGCGGGTCGCGTGCCGGCCGCTGCTGCTGGCAGGGTGCCCTAGGGTGCCCCGCCCGACGCGGGCCGCCCGGGTATGCCATACGTACGTGATGTGTCTGGCCGGGTCACGGTGCGGTGAGGGAAGCACTCGACGCCGGCTGGCATACCGACCCGGACGGAAGATCGTATAAACACTGGAGAATGGCAAGTGTCCAAAGGGATCCAGTGGGGCCGGGCCGGGACTGGGGCGCTTGGGCAGCGTGACCTCCACTGAGGACACTTCTCCGCCGTTCTCCGCGTCGCCAGGGAGACGGCACGCTGCGGCAAGGCACAGTACCGCGAGCTTTTGGACCCATGCCTAGCAAAGCCAAACTTGAGCCACTTATTTGAGTTGGATGGGAGGGAGGTTGGTCGGTGGTGCGCTACGCCCCCTTCCCGCACCGAAACAGCTCTCCTGCTGCGGCCGGGCCGGGCCGAGCCGGGTTGCGAAAGTGGCTCGGTGCTCCTTCTGAAGCTGAGCCGAGCGAGGTGCCCCTTCAATGTTCATCACGGAGGCGTAGGAGGCGTAGCAGGAACCGCCTACGTATTTTCCCTGCATTTCACCCTCAGGCCGTGACTGTGGTATCACACACCGCGCAGAGCGGAATGGTGGTGGTGGTAGTGGTGGTGGTGGTGGTAGTGGTGGTGGGCGTGCAGGGGGTTAAAACGTCGTCAAGACACACGCGGCGTGTCAAGGTCGCATGAACAACGCAGCCGAACATCCTAAACCTGCGGCTAGTCTACATGGGTGCGCGGAACGCATGCGAGAGAGATAGGCGGCTGTCTGCGCGGATCCGTGAAATTGGGTCACGCACACACGCCCACACGCACACACACACACACGCACACACTCACACACATGACACACTGTAGGGGTCCCCGGGGATCCTGCCGCGTCGTGTACATAGCTCCCGACCCCCCGAGGCGCGTGGCTGCGGCATGGCCGCGCGGCGTCGGCGCGGAGGAGCGGATCCTCTTGGAGCCCATGTCCCATGTCGTTGTCCCCGCAGCTGCCGCAGCCCAGCGAGTCCCGGACCGATCTGTGGGGGCGCGTTCACAAATCACGTGAAGCCGGCCGCCTCGCTGAGCGCTGCGATAACAGCGGTGAGGTGATATGAGACGAAGTCCGCCAGTGTGCGGCACCGGTACCCTACGAACACGCCCAAGACGGCCCCGCAGTGTTGGCCGAAATAATACGTTTGCAATGAGATGTCACAACTAGATACTGTTTTGTTTGTTTGTTTTTAGCAGATGATACATTTATCATCACCTATAGCCTCAACAGAAACAATAATATAAAGATAATGTGTCAGCGGCTTGTACTCTCATGCAGAGGCAGGCAAGCACGCAGAAGTATTATACCGCATGGGGGGACCGCGTTCCGCCGTCGCTGTCTGTTGCCCACTCCGTTTGCTTATTATGGCCAAACCATGCGTTTCCGCCTCATACAACCTTATATGATTTTGATCGTAGCGACCAGCTCTACCCGGAGCGCTTATCAGATTTTCGAAATTCCAATTTCAAAAATTCGTCGCTGTATGCAGTTCGACAAGCATTGTTTCTCGGGTTCCCTGTTCCCGACAATCATTGCTTGATCTTGGCGCATCTGCTTGCACACACATTTCAATGCGCAGAGAAGGTCCCTGCCGCCGCCGGACGAGCTGCGTGGTTAGCGCGCGGCCCGGCCCGTAGCTAGTCGCTCGCGCTGAGCGTGCGCCCGGCCAAATAAACAAAGGGTCTTGTGGCACTCCATCCCGTGAAGTGCGTGTGCAAGTGAGACCTTATCGTCGTATGGTTCCCGTTCCGTTTGAAATGGTTTTTCGTGGACTGTATGCCACAGGCGGTCGTCGGGACTGTCGCCGTCAATTACTGCTCCAGTTTCCGATCATCTGCTTTCACGTTAGCGTTAGCGTTAACGTTTTTAGCAGATGATACACTTATCATCACCTACATCCTCAAAAGAAACAATAATATAAAGATAATGTATCAGCGGCTTGTACTCTCATGCGGAGGTAGGCGAGCGCGCAGAAGTATTATACCGCATGGGGGGCCGCGTTCCGCCGCGCCGCGCCGTGCCGTCCGCACATACCCCCACCTCTTCGTTGTGCCGAGCCGCGGCGCGCGGGCAGCGCGGGGCTCCGCTGCGTCTCTCTCTCTCTCTCTCTCTCTCTCTCTCTCTCTCTCTCTCTCTCTCTCTCTCTCTCTCTCTCTCTCTCTCTCTCTCTCTCTCTCTCTCTCTCTCTCTCTCTCGCTCTCGCTCTCGCTCTCTCTCTCTCTCTCTCTCTCTCTCTCGCTCTCGCTCTCTCTCTCTCTCTGCGTCATATTATGTACAACTATCTTTCTTTAAGCACAAGCGCTTTGTATATTTCATATTTCTGAACTGATCTGTTGTTTTACTTATGTTCACGCTTTTCCGGATCATTCGACAATTCGACTGCTCGCTGCAGCTCTCGCCGGATCGTCGCTCGGTCTCTCTCTCGCACACACCTTTCCCCTCATTGGCCGCGCCGGGTGGCCGACGGGTTGCCTATCATCCCGGCGCTGACCTTGCTGAAGCGGGGCGCTACAAAAGGGGCATCAAATACTTCATTTTTGTGACAACCCTCTTCATTGAGCAACACTTACTTGCGGCAGCACAATGGTATTTTAACATGCGCAATAACAATTAAAAGTTAAACGTTACCCACGGGAAAGGGAGAAGGGGGCGGGGGCCAGGAAGGGTATGGGCAAACACAACGTCACACCATGAAGGAAAGTAGGAAAACATCACAGTATCATCTGCTTTCATGACGGTTTTTGGATCGTCATTTTTTTTAATCAGAAAATTGAAGTTTTCATAGGTTTTGGTTGGTCATCTATACAGAAAATCTGTCATGACAAAATGGAAAAACTTCACGAAAATTTTCAGTCCAATTTTACAATTTTTTTCTTAAATGTTACATCCCTCTATATTTTGCACACGCACACAGAGGCGGCGGTACGTAATACTTGGACGACCCCAGGCAGCCGCCGGCAGCACGCGCCGGCAGGGTCGTATGTTGCCGCAAGTGGAACACGGCCGTGCTCGCATCGCGCGCGGCTCATTTGCAGAGCCTTTCGTGCCGTGCTGCGGCACACGCGGCGCTCCGCTGCCTTGTTCTGTTCGGCGGTGGCAGTGCGCGGTGCGGGTGAGACAGAGGCAGCCGGTGCGTGGAGGGCGTGGCGCGTGTGAGTGCGAGTGAGTGAGCAAGCGTCTCGGAATCCGCGCTGGGCGCCGCCGCCGCCGCCGCTGTTTGGCCGAAGGCGGGCGCGCCACCGGAACTTTCACACGGCGGCCACACAAAATCCATGCAAAGTCCACGCATTCTCGTGCCAGCCGCGGGACTCTCACCTGGGCGTTGAGCAGCAGCAGGGGGCTACAGAGGACGCAGGCGACAAGGCAGGCGCCCGACGACCATCGGGGCGTGCGGCTGTCGACGGCGCGTCGTCGGCGAGGTGCAGAAGGCCGTCGGTGGTCGTCCGGGGACGACGTCGTCGTCGGTGACCCCTGAGCCGGCGTCGTGGCCGCCATGCAGCTCCACCTGCCGGGGAGGACGAGGAACACGATGAGGTGTGCAGGGGCCGCCGCACTAACAGTGATTTACTGGGGCGCGTGCCCGCCAATGAAGGCCGCGCGGGACGTAAAGAGCCATTTACATCGCAGATGAATGAGAAGAACCGAGGCTGCCAGCCTGGTCATAAAACCGTGGCGGCGACTGCGGCACGACACGAAGATGCACTTCCTACGAATTAAAGCAGACCGCTCTGCGCTACTGCCGTGCCATGGCCGCTCCACGCTGCGAACGGCGGGGCGCCGGCTGGTCTGGTGCGGGCGGACGCGGGCTCGCCGTCGCACTCTTATCGCTTACCTGGGGCGTGCCAGGGGGACGTCGTCGGGGGCACAAGGACTGGCCAGTCCGGGAGGTAGGCGGCCGAGCCGAGCTGGGCCCAAAGTCCTGCGGCTGCGGACAGAGGAGGAACGCGGCGAGCCCAAGCACACCGGCCACTGCCTGCAGGAGATGCCCCGCCCGGCCCGGCCGCGGCCGCTCCCCTCCCTCCTCAGCCCATTTCACTGCCCCCTCCCCCTCCTCCCCCGCTGCTGCAACTACACTCTCTCCACGGTGTCAGGGGCAAGGACGCTAGCCGGCTCACGCCGCCGGCCCGGCCGCACCGCAGCCGCACTGACCATACGTGTAGAATCCGTCTCTGTCGCACTGATTGGCTCCGCGGTAAGCGGGAGCATGGCGGGAGCGAGACAGAGAGAGTCGGACAAGTGGTCCCCGAGCCAGCGGGGCCAGCCGTGGCAGCGCACAGGCAGCCACTGGGTTAAGGATTAGCCCAGTGACTGTGACCGGCGGGGGCGGGGCGGCTGCTGGGCCAGCTGGGAGAATGCGAATGTGAACCTGTAAACGACACCAGGAGCGAAGCGCTCGGTCAGACGACGGGGCGTGTGCTGTTAGTTTACAGTCAGGAGTCAGGTCCCACCGGGTCCCACCGAGCACGGGGATTAACACTCAGCGCGTTGGCCGCCTTTTTCTTAACGCGCAGTTCGTGGCTTTACGCGTCTTGTTTTCTTTTTTCGGAGGGCCTCTTTGCGCCTTTTCACTGCTCTTCACGAACAGAGAGGCGGTGTTTCGCCCCTTATAGCTGCGAGATGGTCCCGGACGTGCCAGCTGAGTGCCTTGTCACCGCCAAAGTCCAAATCCCAATCTGCCACCGGCGACATCTTGCCTCGGCCGCTCCCCGCGCCCACGCTACCACAGGCAGCCACAGAGCCACAGGCAGCCACAGGCAGCCACAGGCCTCAGACAGAGATGCCTCCGCCCTTCGTACTTCGCCGCGTCTCTCCACAAAGTTGTTGGTTGTTGTTGTGTCTCTGGTGCGGCGGCGATGCCGCGAATTTCGCGGCAGACAATGACGGCCACTGTCGTTTTGAATCTGAACCCGAATCCGTCGTCAAGTCCACCCCGCCGCGTCCCGTCGCCACGGGCCTCGCTGCCTGCTGGAATGGGGGCGGACAGGAGGGGGCGCAGGCGGTCACCTTGCCCCAGACCCGACCAGCGTTACCGGAAATCAAAACTGTTTAAAGTAAAGCAAGACAGCTTTATCTCACCGCCTATGTCTGATGGGTGTAGCGCCTGGTCGGTAGGCAACATCGACTCCTGCAAGCACGCGTGCAGTGCGGGCTGGCCTACCCCGGCATTCGCAGGCGCTCCCGCCCGCCGACATACTTTAGGGAACGAGGGGAACATCCATAAGCCACGTAACGTTAGAGGATTTATATTGTTCTTGTCCAGACCGCAGGGGCGGGCGGTGCGGAAGAAGCAAGGTTTTGTTGGTACGGCCTCAGGCTAAGGCCCAAGCCGAGGCCCAGCGAGGCTAGGCATCAAGTCATTTCAGTGACCCGTCTCAGCAGCTGGCACCCGCTGTGCTCTCCGACCAGGTTCGCACGCAGCCCCCAGACGATGATGCACCTTCACGACCACGCTGACGATGTGGTGTGTGTTTCGGTTGGCACCCGTATAGAAAGCGGGCCACCATGACTTCCTGTGCGACCGACTGCAAAACGGCAACGGCAAGCGACAACGGCAACACCAGCGGCGGCGGCAGCGGCGGCAGCGGCGGCAGCGGCGGCAGCGGCGGCAGCGGCGGCAGCGGCGGCAGCGGCGGCAGCGGCGGCAGCGGCGGCAGCGGCGGCAGCGGCGGCAGCGGCGGCAGCGAGCGGCGGCAAGCGGCGGCAGCGGCGGCAGCGGCGGCAGCGGCGGCAGCGGCGGCAGCGGCGGCAGCGGCGGCAGCGGCGGCAGCGGCGGCAGCGGCGGCAGCGGCGGCAGCGGCGGCAGCGGCGGCAGCGGCGGCAGCGGCGGCAGCGGCGGCAGCGGCGGCAGCGGCGGCAGCGGCGGCAGCGGGGCTGACTCACCGCCCGTCTCCGCCGCGCCACACGCCGGCGCACGGCACACGGCACCCAGGCATGACAACGGCGACGTCGACGTCGCCTCTGCTGCTGCTGCTGCTGCTGCTGCTGCTGCTGCTGCTGCTGGAGGCGAGGCGCTCCTAATCCACCTTGTTTACATTTCCGTTTTTCTCTCTTCTTGTCACCTCTCCTTCTCTGGCTCTATCTGTCTCTATCTGTGTGTCTGTCAGTCTGTTGTGCAGCTCTCTCTCTCCTCGCCCCCCTCTGCTCTCTCTCTCTCTCTCTCTCTCTCTCTCTCTCTCTCCCTCTCTCTCTCTCTATCTTGCTCTCTCCTCTCTCTGACCTTGCTGTCTCTGTCTTTCGCTCTGTCTCTTTCTCTCGTGGTGACAGGTCCCCCGAATGGCGGTGACGACGATGACGTTGCAACAGGCCGGTCAGCCCCTTCTCCCCGCCTGTCCCCCACCTGTCCTCCGCCGCCGCCGTCCCGTTCCGCACGTCCGCCACCCACCTCGTACGTTCGGCGATGCAGCGCATGAAAGGATGAAAGGGGGCGGCCTACCTTCGTACCTGCCAAGCTGTCCCAGGCCGGGTACCCGCTGCCCCCGGCTGCCCCCGGCTGCCCCCGGCTGCCCCCGGCTACCTCCGGGTGCCTTTGGGTCGGGATACCCCTAGAGACCCAGGGTCCATGCACACTTAACTTGGGCTGTTTCGGATATATAGGATCCGCACCGAGCACTGGCGCCCGCTGACACTGCAAGAGACCCACCGTCCCCTTCCTGCACCCCTCGCCTCTCCCCCGGTCCGATACTAAACCCACCCCGCCGCCCCTGTTGGATCCTGGGTCCTGGGTGCCGCAGGGGGGCGGGGCCACCGGGGTCAGTCAGGCCGTCGAACGCTGACCGCCTATTATCCGGGTGGGCTTCATCCCGTCGTCGTGGGTCCAGTTTTTGCCTCCCTGTGTTTTATGCATGTGAGTGCGAGAGAGAGAGAGAGAGAGAGAGAGAGAGAGAGAGAGAGAGAGAGAGAGAGAGAGAGAGAGAGAGAGAGAGAGAGAGAGAGAGAGAGAGAGAGAGAGAGAGAGAGGGGGGGGGCGTCACACGAAAAGCGCAAGTGCAGCAGCACACCCCAGAGGCTGTCGTCTGATTGATTCGATTGTTTGAGGCCGCAGTGAGGCTGCCGGGCTGCTGTCGTCGGCTGGGCTCGGCTTCGGCCTCCTGTCTGGCCGTGCTGGCAGGTGACAGGGACAGGCGCGCCGCTGTCCGGACCGGTACGGTCTCCTATAATAGAGTCATCAACAGCTGTGTGCTGCGCGCATGGCCACGGCGTACAGTGGCTACGGCGGCGGCGGCAGCAGGTTTCGTTCCGTGTGGGAAGAAGAGCGACTCCTGGGCCGGGCTTTTGTCAGCCGCTGCGGTGCCTGCGGTGCCTGCGGTGCCTGCGGGGCCTGCGGTGCCTGCGGGGCCTGCGGGGCCTGCTGTGGGGCCTGTGGCCTGGGGCCTGCGGCCTGCCTGCGGTGCCTGCGGTGCCTGCGCCTGCGGTGCCTGCGGGGCCTGCTGTGGGGCCTGCCTGCGGGGCCTGCTGCGGGGCTGTGCCTGCGGGCCTGCGGGGCCTGCGGGGCCTGCGGGGCCTGCGGGGCCTGCGCGGGCCTGCGGTGCCTGCGGGGCCTGCGTGGGGCCTGCGGTGCCTGCGGGGCCTGTGGGGCCTGTGGGGCCTGCGGGGCCTGCGGGGCCTGCGGTGCCTGCGGGGCCTGCGGGGCCTGCCTGCTGTGGGGCCTGCGGTGCCTGCGGGGCCTGTGGGGCCTGCGCTGCCTGCGGTGCCTGCGGGGCCTGCGGGGCCTGCGGTGCCTGCGGTGCCTGCGGGGCCTGCGGGGCCTGCGGGGCCTGCGGGGCCTGCGGGGCCGGCGGGGCCTGCGGGGCCTGCGGGGCCTGCGGGGCCTGCGGGGCCTGCGGGGCCTGCGGGGTCTCCAGCACTCCATCTTACCTGCCTGAGTGTCTCTCCACCCGGTCCGGTAACCCACCCAAACACCACAGCACGGGTTCATCAGGAATGGATTATATTGTTAACAGGTGCCGGACAGGACCAGCCCGAGAGCGTTTAAGTCCACCGCGGGAAACAGGATCCTATTCATTTCGGTTATTTTGAAGGCAGTCACTGGCAGTAACTACGACTGGCTTTCTTCGAGCATTGGTTACCTTATGCTAGGCTGAAAGTTTCCTAAGCTGTTGAAGTTGTACAATTAAATGTGAAAAGTTGAGTAATGTCACAAGTTATAAAAGTTTTGTGTTTTGTTTTCCTTTTTTTCCCCGCCTGCTCTGCAACCTCCGTCTTATTCCCTATCCTGTCGCGCGGCCAACTGCATGGGACAGGAGGGTGAAAACTCCCGCGTCAGCGCCGGAGAGCACGCAGATGGGGCGCCGAGTGTGTGTGTGTGTGTGTGTGTGTGTGAGAGAGAGAGAGAGAGAGTGTGTGTGAGTGTGTGTGTGAGTGTGTGTGTGAGAGAGAGTGTGTGAGTGTGTGTGATGGTGTGAATTATGCAGGCCGAGGTGACAAGGTCACGGCAGTGGCAGCGGCTGCATCCCCACTCATTATTTAAGCAGTCCAAATCTCTGAGGTGAGGGAGAAGGCAGGATTCCCCACACGGTCTTGTGGTCCAGGGGCGGCGTTCGCGCGCTCTCTGAACCATGTTATGTGGATTAGAATCGTGATTCCGGGGGGGAAAAGTACTAGTTAATTTTTCCTTCTACGTCATGTGTGTAGCTTAGAGGAAGCAAAAGAACGAGTGAACACCTACCATCATCGCAATTACTCTGAAAATTCAGATCAATTGTTTTTGTCCCTGCCTCTGCCTGCCTCCAATCACCTTCCATGGGGTCAAGTTTTCAAAAACAGCCTCTTCAAGTACCTTCTCGCCCGAACTGCCCGACGGTCATATGACTCTTTCGTTTCTCAGCTTGTCCGCCTGCCCGTACATCCGTCCGGATGAAAGCAACAGGAACTCGAATGGCTGAGACATGGCGGCAATCGCGAGAGATCGCCGCGTCGTAAAGTCGGCTGCGTACGGCGCCCGGCCTCGGCTGCCTCGGCCCGGCCGGTGAACTGCTGTAAACTGTCCAGCCGGCGGCCGGCGCCCCGTGGACTGGTGTGGAGCTGCTATGGTAAGTGGGTGGCAGTGAGGGGCCAAGTCTGTGACCAGAGCCCGCCGGGACCGTAGGGGGGGACCCTTGGGGGACCCTTGGGGGACCCACCGCATCTGGACGTCGTCCAGAAAACACAGAAACACTCAGCAAAACGGAGAGCTCTCTGCTCTGGATGTAGGCGGCGGCGGCGGCAGACCGCAGGCGGCGGCGGGCGGCACGGCGGGGTGGACGGACGGGCGTGCATTATGCTGGAACGGGACGGCCGCGTATGATGGACGTGAATACAGACAGCACGTAGTAGACGTGTCGAGGGGAGAGGGGGGGGGGGCTCACTGGCGACGATTGACACGGAAAGAGAGAGAGAGAGAGAGAGAGAGAGAGAGAGAGAGAGAGAGAGAGAGAGAGAGGGAGGGGGGAGGGGGAGAGGGAGAGAGGGGGAGAGAGAGAGAGAGAGAGAGAGAGAGAGAGAGAGAGAGAGAGAGAGAGAGAGAGAGAGAGAGAGGAGAGAGAGAGAGAGAGAGAGAGAGAGAGAGAGAGAGAGAGAGAGAGAGAGAGAGAGAGAGAGAGAGAGGAGAGAGAGAGAGAGAGAGAGAGAGAGAGAGAGAGAGAGAGATACAGTCGGCAGAGAAAGATAGGGACACAGACAGCCCGGCAGACAGGGGAAGGGATGGAGAGAGAAGAGACAGACAGACCGACCGACAGAGACAGACAGACAGGACGGCAGATAGAGAAAGGGAGAGAGACAAACTGCCTGACTGACCGACAGAGAGAGAGAGAGAGGGAGAGAGAGAGAGAGAGAGAGAGAGAGAGACAGAGAGAGAGAGAGAGAGACAGAGAGAGAGACAGAGAGACAGAGATCTAAATATTTTGGTGTCTAATGCGAGTGTGTGTGAGAGGGGGAAGGCACGCGCCAGCACGCGCCTCTCCTGTAAGGTGTGTTTAGTGGGGCAGGCCGGCAGGCCCAAGGGCAGGCCGGCACGGGCCGGCAGACCACTCGGCGCTCTCCCTGACGTCACAAGCATGGAGGCAGGGCCCCAGTGCCCCAGGGCCCCAACCTGGACGCGTCCGTGCCGCTCAGAAAGACTCGCTATGTCGGCCCTGCTCTGCCGCACATCTCAGCTAGAGCCACTCCCGGCCACTGACTCGGAGGCGGCAGTCTAGTGGATTCAGATTCACACCTCTGAGAGAACGCAAACAGAGAGTTTGGCGGAGTTTGGCCGCGTGTCATAGCGAGGCTTGAATTTGGGTCTTCCACCGGCTGTGCTGATTGTGAGTTTCTCGCTGCTTTTATGTGAAGCGTCATCAGCATACACTGCAACAAAATTGTTATACCGCCTTTCCGTAGGCTCTTTTCACCAGGGTACGGAAA
>CM076253.1:16302556-16457556 GCA_038380765.1 Odontothrips loti
GTCATCATACTGTCGACATTATTTCCAGGTTGTCAGAGTTCGCTTGCACGCAGAAAAAAAGATAAACGTTCGCAATTCATAGTTAGTTGCTCCAAAAAAGAGGCTCGTTGTGGGCACTAAACTACTTATTTTCTGCGTTTTGCTCCTGTAACGCGCCTCTTCGTTGGAGCAACTGAAAAATAGTTCCCCCCATGAAATATTAGCTCTTGTCTTTAAATCAACTAAAATATGAGTTGCTACCACTAATCTTTTTTCTCCGTGTGCAAAGCAGCCCGGCTCTCACAATAACCTCCGGCCTCGTGTCGAAACATTCGATGAGGTATTTGGTCAGTTTGTGCAATATCCTTGCACGTTAAATTACGGTAGGCAGGACATGTGGCGACGAGGCCTGTGCGACTGCAGGCGCCTGACCCGCAGGTGCCTACGGCGATGCCGGTGACGGTCATGAGGCGGCCAGGGCGTCGAGCTGGTCCTGCCGGGCCTGCCGCATGGCCTCCTGCTGCCAGATGGTCATGAGGCGGCCAGGGCGTCAAACTGGTCCTGCCGGGTCTGCCGCATAGCCTCCTGCTACCAGATGGTCATGAGGCGGCCAGGGCGTCGAGCTGATCCTGCCGGGCCTGCCGCATGGCCTCCTGCTGCCAGATGGTCATGAGGCGGCCAGGGCGTCAAACTGGTCCTGCCGGGCCTGCCGCATGGCCTCCTGCTGCCAGATGGTCATGAGGCGGCCAGGGCGTCGAGCTGGTCCTGCCGGGCCTGCCGCATGGCCTCCTGCTGCCAGATGGTCATGAGGCGGCCAGGGCGTCAAACTGGTCCTGCCGGGCCTGCCGCATGGCCTCCTGCTGCCAGATGGTCATGAGGCGGCCAGGGCGTCAAACTGGTCCTGCCGGGCCTGCCGCATGGCCTCCTGCTGCCAGATGGTTACCAGGCGGTCCCACAGCGAGCGCTTGTTCAGCTGCCGCACCTCGACGCCGTCCCTGTCGGGCACCGGGGTAGACGGGTTGTAGCTGACGACGGGGGCCTCGGGGGTGGCGGGGGCGGGCGACGGGAGCAAGTCGGAGGCCAGGTCGGCCGCTGAAGTCCGGCTGTGCGGCCGCGGCTGGGCGGGGCTGTCCGTCCAGCGGTCCCACTGCTGGATCACGGCGTACAGCGCTTCGCCGGGGCACTCGGTCTGCCTGGCCTGGCGGTGCCCGATCAGCTGGTAGTCGGCGGAGATGCGGCCCGTGTCCACACCACACTTGATCAGCCACTTGGCCGCGTCCAGCATCTTCTCTGGCGGACTCTGGGCTGCAATCAGAACCAAAGCGGGGGGCCTTGTCAGCAAGTGTCTCCTACACTGTCGTGTCGTGCAGATATCCCCAGGACCATTAACGTGCCTCCGCCTCACTTGACTTGGTTTTCACTTTCGCTTCGCAGTTCGTACGGCGTCTGGTTGTAGGCCAGTCGGTGCCCGGCCGGGCGGGTGACGGCGGACTATCAGCCGACAAGTTCAACAGGGGCCACTGCCTGCCCAGCTGCCCAGCTGCCCAGCTGCCCAGCCCATGCCATGTGTGTAATCTGACGGCATCATTAGCTGGTTCGCGTTGCCATGGCAAAACCTTCCCTTTTTTTAATCTTCACTGGCTGCTTCCGTTCCTGACGAGACCGGCGCGGCAATGCACCTCATTTTTAAGCCCTGTTTTATTTTTTATTTTTTAATTAATCATTCACCTTTTCCTAGAACGCACGCCTTTAATATTCTGGGGTGGTCACCGGGCTCTGGCTCTGTGCGCTGCTGCTCCAGATCCAGATGCGAGGCCAGGCCAGGCTAGCTCGGTGTACCTTCCACGACAGATAGCGCAGCGCGCAGAGGGAGAGACGAGGCAGGCCGGCGGCATGCCGGCAGCCGGGCGGCGTTATTGTGGGATGTACTCTAACCTCGACCGGCACGGCACGGTCCGACTCACCACCCCCGCAGCCCACTCTGCGCTCCCTACACACTAAAGTCCACCACTGACGAGAACCGGGGGGGGGGGGGGGGGGAGGGGGAGGGGGTCGTAGCGCTGCACATCGCCCTGCCCTGTTGCCCCGCGGTTCGAGTGCCATGTCCGTGCGCAGAGCTCTGCTGCTCTGCTCTGTCGGTACCGGGAGGGACCCTACCCACCACTGTTTACCGCGCCCTCGTATCGAAGTCGAAACGCTCATGCTGCTCTTCATTTCCGTCCTGCTTTCCTATTCCCTGTCCCGGTGGCAGGGGGGGGGGCTGCTGGGGGGCTCGTGGGGCCCTGGCTACATCCCCCCGTGACTCACCTGACCAGTCGCCGATGAGGGTGATGCCCACGCTGTCGAAGTTGTACGGCGGCGCGTGGGCGCCCACCCTGTTCCAGCCCCTGCCCTTGTAGACACGGCCGTCACCGCCCACGGCGAAACTGGAACACAATTAACATCCAAAATTAACAGAAGAAAATCAAAGTTCGAAAAACAGTCGCCGCGCAGGAACGAACAGGGAATCTTTTTCGCGAACGTCCATGACTTTCGTCGTCGATCGAAGCGAGTTTATTACCCGTTCTGTTAAACGCTGCACTTTACATGGCGGGTTGGGATAGTGCTTGTGGTGATAGTGATGATAGCGGCTTATCTCCGAACAAAGTAGCAGCGGTGGTTGCATCACGAAACGAAGGCTCAATGGTCACCCGCTCTTGTGCGCGGCGCCTTTCTCCACACGTCTTACAAGAATCGGTACCATAGGAGAGATAGAGAGGGGCAGTGCGGGGATGGGAAGGGGGAGAAGGACAGAGCGACAGGTGTCGATAGCACAGCACTACACAGAGTCGCCCCACACGCCCTTCAGCGCAAACGGCACACGATAAGGGAACAACAAAAAGGAATACAAGGTCGACCAATATTCCCTGCCTCTCCCTCTCCCTCTCCCTCCCTCCCTCGCCCCCTCTTTCTCTCTGCTCCCACATTTTTCAGCTCTGCACCGTGCCCGACGCGGAAGTGTGGAGTGGGCACAGAGTCCACCATTGTGAGGCTACACCAAGCAGAATGAAAAATTCACGGCAAACGCGGTTGTCTGGCTATTAAATTCATAGCGATACATGAGCTCTCTGTCTATTTCATTTGTTCGACCGAGGGGAATAGCATTTTTTGCCTCCAACACAACATCATTGTTTTTAAAGCAACAACTAAAAAACACCTAGCTGCTGCCACCCGACGAGGAATGCTGCTGAAATTATGCGCCAATACTCGATATTCTCAATTTTCGACATCGATGCGATTTCGTTCCGACACGGCATTCTCCTTCTCCTCACCAACCTGTAGCCGATGTCGTCCCACTTTCGGTCGTCCATGTGGTATCTCTGCATGGAGCGCATGGCGTTCGCGCAGTCGTCGCTGGTGTAGCAGGCGGCGGGCTGGTAGGTGTGGTGGATGACGACGGTGTGCACGGGCGTCTCCATCTCCTCCACGGCCTTGGGCATCCTGGCGCCCCACTCGTCGCGCGGCACGATCCGCGGACACACGCCTGTAGGCAGACAGACAAGGACGCGGGTTCAAATACCGTCAACTTTCCTGCCGTTTCTAACTACAAGAAAATTATGAAACTTTCAACACAAAACAAAGTCGAAAAAGAATCGAAATTTTCCTGAAATTTCTGAAAACTTTCTAAAAATTTCCGAAAACTTTCTAAAAACTTCCGAAAACTTTCTATAAAAATTTCTGAAAATTTTGAGAAAATTTCGGAAATAGTATAACATTTTTTTTTTCGAGAATTTCTGGGACACTGGAAACACTAAACTTTCCAGGGCAAACTAGAGAGGCTCATTTTCAGAAGGCTGTTGAATTTTCATCTGGGGCGGGGTGGGGCGGCGGGGTCCGAACGCATCCCTGTGCCGGCGGCTTCCGACAAATCCCAGAGTCATTGGTTTGGTTCAGGGGGTTACCGCCCAGTCCGCTGGGCTTGCAAGTAAGCCCTCCCGTGCGCCCCTATGGCCCCGTGAGAACGCCCCCCCCCCCCTCGCTGTACCCGCATGCTTTACTGTGGGGACACGCCAGCGCAGCCCCCAGCCCAGGCCAGCCTAGGGCACATGCCGGCCTGGCTTTGTCATATCAGCGGGAGCCGGGAGGGGCAGAGAGAAGACGGCCAAGTGCCAGAGCCTGCACTGCCCTGCCCCTGAAGAATTCCCCGCAGTCAATACCCCGCGCTCGAGCTCTCCTCTCTCCGCTCGAGCGTAACGTCACTTGTGAGCGCCAGCGCAACACCGCCACCGCAGAAAAAAGATTAAGGCCGGTTGCAACTCAATTCTTAGTTAATTTCCAGACAAGCAGTGAATTTTGGTTCTGAGAACTATAATTTTGCTGGGAGAACTAAACAAAGAGTTGCTTTGCGGGCACTAAACCAGTTTTTATTTTTCTGCTCTAGGTTGGAGCAACTAACGTTCTGCGGGTGCAACAAAAAAATAACTCCCCAATCCAATTTTAGTTCTCCGAACCAAAATTGGCAGCTTGTCTGGAAATCAACTAAAATATTTGGCGCTGATCTGTTTTATCAACAACACGTACCGCGCTCCCCGGCGGCCGCGCACGCGCACAGCGCCAGGACGAAGGATGCGACGAGGACCTGCATGCTGGGCCGCGGTGGTTGGCACTGGGGTCCTGCGGGCCGCCGCACTGGGATATCGTGTGTTAGGACCCGGCGGCCGGCCGGTTCCGGGGGAGCGGAGGAGGGGGAGGAGGGGGCAGGTGGGGGGGGGGGAGCAATCACACCAGCGGAGCGGCGACATCCGCGCGCCATGCGAGGTGACGACGCTATTAGTCTGATACCGCAACAAACACTCCATGTGTCACGTGGCAGGATGACGTCACGAGTGCTCCGGGGTCCCCATGGCGCCCGCGGCCACACAGCGCGGCGCCCGGCCAGACCGCCAAAGCGCTAGAGCCTGAACCCGTCCCGACCCCTCCCACTAGCAAAGCGAAGACAGATGGACTGGAAACGGGTATGAGAAATCATCCTTATACATCACCTCGAAATCCAGCCGTCAGCTCACGTTTTGGGGGAGATTCGTCGGCTGAAATTCACGAGGTTCAGTTCACACAGCTTAAATATGCTAGACGGCGCCACCGGGCCAAGCTTCTCATGACAAATCTACGGTTCACATCGTAGAAAGTAGCAGTTCCGGCCCCCGGTCATGTAAAAGCGACCCGAGCGCGCAGTTTCTCATGGTGGTCGCCTGTGTTATCGGAACGTTGACGGCGCTGCCCTGCACACCTGCTAAGGTCCCACGACCCCCGACGCCCCCGGCCAACAGCCCTGGCCACCCTGGCCGCCCTGGCCCCGGGCGTGGCCTACTCCAAGGCGGCCTCCCGTGCCGTAGTCCGTCAAACTTGCTACACTTGTTGAGTCCGGCGGGGTGGGTGGTGGGCGGCTCCCGGGTGGCGGGTGGGTGCGGGGGGGGGGGGGGAGTCCCCCAGGGAGGCGGGACCGGCGCCGTCGGAGGACGGCCGCCATTAGGCCGTTGGCGCCGTTGGCAGACCTTCCCTCCGCCCGGGTCCGGAGGTCCGGCCGGAGGGGGCGTTCACACAGTACATGACGCATCTCGAAGGCCGCGGGGTCGGCCGGCATGAAGATGACGCGCTCCTTCACCCGGAGGCGGCTGGAGGCGGGACTGTTATGACGGCCCTGCCGGCCGCTGCCGGGCCTCGATAAGGAGCCGTTTCATGGCGGTGATTTGGCGAGCGGCGAGCGCAAACACAGGCGCGGGGACCGCAACAAAACACTTCCGTTCCGAAGAGACCTTTTGTTTTTCTACCGGTTTCATTGCGGTCCTGAAAGAATAAAACTTCACTTCTTTCAACCAACTGTTGGTTTCGATGCCGGATACTGTGGCGAGGGTTGGGTTTTTGAATAGAGGTTTCCAATGAGACTTGGAAACGGAAGTAGAAGAACAAAAACACTTCCAGACCGGAAACTCTCGAGGGCAGGTATGAGAAATTTGAATGGCGTTTTGAGTGAATTTGGAGTGGAGGTTATCGGCGCCGCCTTTGTGCATCAAAATTTCTCGTACTTGCTCTCCAGAGCTTCCGGGCTGGGAGTGTTGTTGTTGTTGTTGTTGTTCTTCTTCTTCTTCTTCTTCTTCTTCTTCTTCTTCTTCTTCTTCTTCTTCTGCTTCTGAGCCTCGTTGGAAACCTCTATTGGTATCACCGAAAGTTTGGTTTCCAGTGGGTTTGGTTGTCGTCTCCCCTCGTTGTCGGAGCAAAAGGTACTGTTGATACGATGCACGTACCCTGATGGTACGAGATGGTCCCTCGATGGGATGAGACGGATATTTAGGGGAGGACAATGAGAAGGGGGATAAGTAGTTTAGTTACGTTCCATTTGTTGGGTTTTGTTCTTAGTTCAGTTAAGCAACGGTTCAGTTTTGTTTCGTTGCAACGAAGCTGTGTTGATCGGGTTACTTGAGGCATTGTTTCGCTTCCCATCCCTGTGCGTCCCTGCGCCGGTCATCAACGGCCTGACGGGGGGCGTTTTGCTTTGGCGGTCCGTCCTGCCGCCTGCCGGATCCTGCCTGAGCAGCCTGGGATGGGTACCACTGGGTACCTTTCCATGGCCGACATGACGACAGCGTTGTGCTGTTGTTGCTGCTGCTGCTACTGCTGTACTGGCTGCTGCTGCTGCTGCTGCTGCTGCTGCTGCTGCTGCTGCTGCTGCTGCTGCTGCTGCTCATCTGTTCTGCTCTAGACGATCATCAAGCAGCCGCTGGCCGGCCGGATCTGGCCGCATGGACCAGACCGGCCGGCGAGCCGAGCAGGGGAGTCCCCGGCTGGGCGGCAGTGCTCGCTGCGTAGGCTGACGATCTCGTTTTCCTGCGCGGTCCGTACCGCGAACAGCAGCAAGCGGCGGCGAGCGGCGCGAGTGTGACTCCGACACGACGTATGGCGCTGATGTGTGGGAACGGCCGGGCTGCTGCTGCTGCTGCTACATTACTGCTAATGCGGCTGCTGCAACTACACTACTACTACTACTGCTGATGCTGCTACCACTCCATCCACTGCTGCACGGAGATCCAGCGACGCGCCGCGTTCTTGGGACCCACGCCGCCGTCATTCACCAGAATCCGAGAAGCTCACGCGTATTCCCTCCCTCCCTCTCACCCTCCCTCCATCCGCCTCCCTTCCTCCCTCCCTCCTTTTCCCTCGCTGAACCCGTCCTCTGTATGCAGATTATATAGTACCCGAAATAAAACCGCGTTCATTCTCATACAATGTTGGAATCATGGAAATCCCGGGGTTCAAATACCGCAACATCGCGGGGCGCCTCGCTTTGCCTCGCTTCGTCTCTCCGGCTCGATCCACCCGAAGTGAGCGGACCGGCCGCGGAGAGAGGTCCACGTGACAGCACCACTCTACAGAAAAGAAACATTTTTCCCTTTCAAATCTCCCGCCCCTTTTCGCATTGCAAATCCCAGGAAATTTTGGTCGCTTGCAATACTGACGGGACGCGAACTCAGGGCGGCCAACGTGATTGCACTCTCAAAAATGCATGCTTGATTTAAGCATTTTTTGATGCTTGTGGTATTTTCTTGAATCACGAATAACGCATGAATTAAGGCGGTAAGGATGCTGAATTGAAGAAAGTCCCACAAGAATCAAATATGATTAAATCAAGCATGCGTTTTTGTGAGTACAGCTGGCTGCCGGGGGGGCCGGGGGTTCCCCTTTCCCGGTTCCCGACCGCGTGCTACGCAGGGTGCAACCAAAAATAACAGTTATCAGAAATATGCGATACTGTGGCCGCAGCGTGGTAGGAATGAGAGGCTTTCTGCTGCGTTCTGCTGGTTCTGCGCGGTCTGACTGTGATAACGGGGGCGGGGCTGCGGGGGCTGCGGCAGTGGGGGCCTCGATGCGATGGTAATCTCTGAGGTGTGTTACACAATCGGACATGAGGCCGGAGCATGGATGACCCGGCCCGGTGTGTGAGTGGAGTGACCGGACCACTGTTGTTGGTCCCGCGGCGCCCGGCCGCCAAATGACACTTGACAGCGTCAGACCCCCCTGCCCCGCCCCGCCCGATATGAACACAAAAGGGAACCCCCGTGGGCTTAGTTGACTAATCGACCAGAAACTACTTTTTTTTTTTTTCTTCCCTTTACTTTTTGTGACTTTCCGTGGTTGTTGGCGCACGGCACGGCGGCATGTCGACCTCGGTCTATTCTGTTCCATCAGCCGGTTCTGTCCGGTCAATTTAGGTCGCTTCCGTTATACTCCACTCCTCGCAGGTTTGCAGAGTGTGGCGTGGTGGGGGCGCAGCGGGGTGCGCGCAGAGGCGTCACATTCAGACTGCGGAGTCAGGTGGGTGGCGTATGACGTTCGTCACGTCTGCGCCAACTTCAATGTGAAAATTAATTCCTTTTTTCCCCTTTTTTCAGAGGATGGGGCGATTTTTTTTTCATACAGCAGTAAAACCCCGGCATAGCGTCGCGCCTGCAAGCGTTAAACGCAAACTCCCGGACTACCGACCACCGGCAAAGTTTGTAAAAGCCACCGCGTAGCTAGCGGGGCGGAGGGCGAGGGTGAGGGAAGGGCGGGAGGGGGGGGGGGATGCTGCGGGGCAGGCGGCTCAGAGCGGGCGGGGGATTTGTGATGCCTCCTCAAATCTCGGCCGGGAGACTAGACTCACTTGGCAACGTATTGCTTTTTTCCTCATTGAGTCGGCGTAGATTAAGAGTCGGTAGGTTTTTATGCCTTCCAAGACAATCGAGTGATGGCCCCACCACCCGAATTAAAGCTCGGACCCACGATTAGACAAGGAGATGGAAATTAGTTATTAAAGATAATGGTAGGCCGGTTTGGACCAGGCCGACACACTTGACTGACATGACACGACTCGCGCTGCCTGGGTGGGCGCTGATGGCACCTGCTGGGTAGGCAATAACGACTTTTGCATGCACGCGTGTCGTGCGGGCTGGCCTACCCTGGCGCTTGCAGGCGCTCGGCGGCAACAACGCCAAACGTGATTCGTTTTTATTTATTTCATCTGTCGCATGTGGTACAAAGGTGACACCTGTACACAATCGTACAGTTACAGTGCAATGTCCAGCCTGCTCGACTGATTTTGATATCGATTAAACGCCCCCTCTCCGCTTCCGGCCGGCCACCGCAATACACAGAAAAAGTATTAGTGGTCACAACGATTTCTTTTTTTAGGCATGGAGTGACATTATAGTTTCACCCAAGATCGGCCTTGTTTTAATCTCCAAAACCGAGAGTTTCTTGTTAGAAGTTGTTTAAACCAAGCGCACAGTACTAACACAAGCGCGCCTTACGTGATTTCTCGTGATCTCTCCAAAAATGCAGCAAACAGTCTCAAAACCGAGTTCACATTCAGCTTTCTAACTCCATCGAATAGCGAAAGAAAAAGACAGAGCTACCGTTGCTCGGATCGTCAGCTTGCTTTTTCAATATCATCTATCCTTCTCCCACCACGCAAAATAATCGACCTCTTCCTTTCTTCTGAAAAAGACCACATTGTTGATGTCCGAGCCCGAGCTGAGTCGAGCCTTCCTTCAAAGGGAGGCAACTGAAGAGTCGGGACTGCTTCGCACCCCAGAGTACACGCAAGAGGCAAAACCCCGAGGGCGGAGCACTGTCGATGTGCCGACCGGTCGGTGCCAGTGAGAACCGTGAGAACTAGGAGATCGCGGCCAGCCAGCCAACCAAGCGACAGTGAAGCCTCGCCACAGCTCCCCTCCCATTTCCCGTTTGACATAGTGTTTCCAGTCACCGTACCCCACGACTATTTGTCGTACCCCGAATACCACGGTGTCTGCCAACGCGCCACCCGTCTGTTCTCACCCCCCCCTTTAAAACAAGTTATCGATCCGAGTACAGAACAATTCTTGCATGTTCTCGGTCTGTGTTCTCGATCCATCCACAAGATCATCATCTGACGTTGTCTTGGTCAAGAACCTCCCGACTCGCAGCATGGTGGTCAGAGTGCGGGGTTCGAATCTCGGTCAGGGCGGCAATATTTTCTTTGACGAAGGTATCTTATACCGTTGGCTGAACCCAGAAAGCAATCACACCCTCAATTCTGAATACTCGACTCAATCAAATTTTGATGCTGAAGGGGTATTCTTGGTAACTCTCCTTTATGTTGTATTCTAGCCTTCTCGCAAGGATATCCCACACCCTGCTTTACGCATGGGAAACTTGGATGAAGCATTCAAAGACAATTTGCTTGGCAGAAAAATGAGAATACCCTATACTTCACGCGAGAATTTGAGCCTTGATTGAAATATATTCAGAATTGAGGGTGCAATGGAACACAATGCCCTCGAAATTTCAAGTAAACTAAGCTTTTAGGTTCGTCTAGAACACGTTCTCAGATATTTTTTCTCTCGGCGGCATTGTAACACCCGAGTACATTTTGTACTTATTCCGAGATAAATTGATTCGAGTCAGTAATATTGTTTTCGTCTCAAAATTAAAATGCTCTGGACAAAGTTGAGAGAGATATGTTCTCCTATCGAGATCAATGTCCTTGTTCCGAGAACGGGCTTTTCTGGGTGTAAAAGGCGAGGAACCTTCCGCTGGGTTTTACAGTGGATTCAACGGTAATTCACAATGAAATTCGTTGTGACGATTCATCTTTTGTTCTGCGTGCGCGGCTGACGCTCGACTTGTCAGCCTTATAAATGTACCCGGGATACGACACGACACGGTGCGCGGCGCTGCGCGGGCTTAGGGTGTCTTCACTCTCGAAAACGAACGCTTGGACTAACGCAAAATGGACCTTAAATGAAGATTCTTGGCAGAGTTTCTCAAATCCAAGAACATATGATGCTTGTTGAAAAAATTAGAAGCCTGTTCGAAGCATAACGAAGCTCGGCGCCAGTGTGACGAAACTTGAATCAAGCGTAATATTCTTGAATCTCGCACAGTTCTGCTTGGAACAAGCACATTATGCTTGGCGGAGAATTTGCGGTTTAAGCCTAGAAATTGCTTTGGTTAAGCATTCTAGTTTTAGAGTGTCTTACATACGCAAAGCGGGGAGTGTCAAGGAGAGGGAGGGGGGGGGGCAAGGTCGTTGCTCCGATCCGATTCCATCCCAAACAGAACAAATCCAGCCAGTGGCGGGATCAGCGCAGCAGAGCGCTTTGGTTGTGGGACGTGATCGAGTACGCGTCAGTGGGCACGTCTCGTGGCCATACCACTCACGCTTCGCGCGTGAGTGCGAGCGAGTGCGCACAGGCCTCGCGCATCGCACAAATGCTGCTCAAATTTGAGGCGCACGCACAATGTGCTACCAACTTGGCGATCTGCGATGTACCGCTTTTTGCCTACTTTCAGGCGGGTTGTAACGCGAATTGCCTACGTTTCGGGCGATCACCCCGTCGCCCCCCCCCCCTCTGGATCCGCGCTTGGCGAGTATCTGAGCCTTGCGTGAAGCATTCGGAATTGAGAGTGTACCCGCGCACACACAAAAAAAAAGAAGCCGCCGGGGGCATAGAATCGAACCTACGAACACTGCGGTCCCGCGCAGCGACTCGCTACCCACTGCGCTACAGCGTCACTTCTCGTTCGACATACTCACTCGCTACGGACGCGAAGCGCAGCACTGCCATCATCCAGTCCACGAGCATCCTGGCGGGCTGGCGGCGGCTGTCCTGACGAGTCTCGGCGGTCTACAGACAGAGGCTGGGGAGATGCTGCGTGCACCGACTGTGGTCCACTACGGCCCGGTCAACGCTATCGGCACAGGCCCCGCGCATTGCCACTGCCCTTATCTTTTGGCAGCGCCACGCCTCGGGGGCTGATGCCGGGCTGATGCCGGCTGATGCCGGCTGATGCTGTCCTCGTCTCTCTCGTGCCCTCGCCTACCCTCTACCTCCCTCGCCCCCATCCCTCTCTATCCCTCTTTCTTCATGTCTGTCAGTCAGTCAGTCTATGACTATCGTCTGTCTCTGTCCCCCCCCCCCTCTCTCTCTCTCTCTCTCTCTGCGTTATGTTTCCCTCTCTGCCAATCACTCGCATCGCTCTGTCTCTCTCACAATTCTTGGCGGGACGGGGCACGGGACACGCGAGGGTTCTCACCCGGGGCGGGGCCCGCGCGTGCCAACGATGGCGGAGACACATTCGCACCAGAAGCAGGAGTATGTCTGCCTCTGCCTGTCTGTCTGTATCTGTCTCTCTCTCTCTGTCTCTGTCTCTCTCTCTCCCTCTCGCTCTCTCTCTCTCTCTCTCTCTCTCTCTCCTCTCTCTCTCTCTCTCTCTCTCTCTCTCTCTCTCTCTCTCTCTCTCTCTCTCTCTCTCTCTCTCTCTCTCTCTCTCTCTCTCTCTCTCTCTCTCTCTACACCCTTTCCCCCTCCAAATCTCTTATTACATATAGACATCACACACAGCTGCAAAATGTATCATAGGTACCCCCCTCATTTGCTAATAACCCAACACAACAAAACATAAAAACCGCAGAGGCGGAGATAAAGAGAAACCTTACAATCACCGTGACGATAAAGAAGTCAGCGGAGGTCCCCTCACCATTGCAACTTATTGTCTCATTTCGCCTCCCTAGGTTTGATACACCCCGTTCGCCCCATACATGTGTGCACACGTGTGCTACGATAGGAAAGTGCAGTCTGTGCTGCGTTCCGCCGTAGTGCGGGCGTGCCGGGGCGTGCGATAGCGCTGCACGCCTGCCGGGGCCGGGGTAGCAAGCGGGGGAGCGTGCACGTGTTCGGTCACACAGCTCCTGATGACTTCCAGGTCATCTCATGAAATATGTATTTATGCATGCATATCTTTGTTTTCCTTTCCTCCTTAAACCCACTTTTGAGGTCCAAAAGAGGGGGAGGGGGGAAATACGTCTCCAATAATTGTTTAAATTGTTTAAATTTTCAAATTCCTTTTTTGAAAATTTCTGCTTTTGTGCAATTTTGTAAAAAAAAGTTGACATCATCTTAAATTTTGATTTTGAAAATGTCAGGACAGCACATACTAATACGAGGGTACTGCCAGATTATTTTTTTTAGTGAGGTATATTGCGTATTTAGTATTTGAGGGCTTGCCCACGTACAACGGTACTCCGATGACAACAGCTCTATGACCCGTCTGGATGTGAGAAAACGCTGGAATCGCTCATTTTCGCTGCGTTTATATTGCAGAGTATTTGTTTTGTTTGCACGCATGTTTTCCACCCGTGGTGTGACCGCGACAGAGAGGGGAAGGGGGATACACCACTACAATGTCACCGCCGATGGCGCCCCGCCCCACCACCACACTACGTGGGAGATGAGGCAGACAAATTGTGTGTGTGTGTGTGTGTTTTTTTTTTCAGAGTAGTGGGGGTGGGGGGTACAGTAAGAAAGTAGAAGAATCCGGACGAGAGCCGCGTACACGCGGAGAGGGAGAAGTTAATAAACGAAAATAAGAGCATGGGAATCTGATAGACGAGGGCGCGGTGAAGCGAGCCGTCAGAGAGTTCGTGTGTCTGTGAAGGAGACTTTGTGTGTATGTTTGGTCCCGCTTTGTAATCGAAAAGTTCATCTCTCTCTCACTCTCAAGGACACTGGCCATGTGCGAAACACGTGGTCAGCTGAAGGGGATGGGGACTTGAGGGCCTGCTTGTTATGTCGTAGAGATCATTATTGTCGACGATTGTGGAATCGTGCGAAAGTGAGCCGGTCTCGATCATTATTGGCAGCACGCTCACTGCCCCCCCCCCCTCCCCTCATGACTGGTGAGTGCGGCTTAACGACTGCAGAGGACCAGAAAGGGGGGGGGGGCATTCCCCCGTCCCCTGTGCTGTCCGGCAAGCGCGGGCCTAGGAGCAGCTAGCGCCTGAGGCGATAGGCTGGCCCGCACGACATACGTGCCCGCAGGAGTCTACGTTTGCCTACATACCAGGCGCTAGTTCGCTGCGGCTGGACGGGGGGGGGGGGGGAGTGGGGGTACGGCTATGAGAGCGTGCCAGATAGGACCACGGGTTCTTTTTTTCTGTTTTCTAGTAGATGATGCTTCAGTTTTAACTCGTTAGGTAGGTAAGGTAGCGGGTAAGGTTAATCGTTCCGCCTGTTTTGTTTTTTTTTTGTCTTTTTTAAGGGTCTTTTTTTCGGCAAGGGCCGGCACAACCGTTGCCTTTCCAAGCACACCACACCACGCCACACCACAACACGCCAAGCCGGTCCGCGCAGCATATCGCTCCCTCACGCCATGGCTCGCGCCCGACCCTTATCAACGACTCTTTTCTTCTCCCAATTACGAAATTCGCGGACTCGCGCTGTGCGCCGCTGGCTACCGCTGGCTGCCGCTGGCCCGCGGTCCCAACCACATGGCGTGGGCCGGCGGGTCAAGCCGGTGAGGGCGAGCCCCCAGCAGCCCTCCCCTATACCCTCCCCTCCCTCACTGCCCCTGTACTGAACACACAGTGTGCGCCTGGCTGCTCTCAGCCGTACAATCACCAAATGTTTTCGTCTGGATTTGGGGAACATAGGTCCCCTTCGTATACACGACCGAAACCTCTGTACTCTACCCGCCTGGGTCTGTAAAGTTCGCGACGCCGGTAACCAGGTGTATCATTGGCCCCGGGCAGTTTCGGTTTTCGGCAGTCCCACAGGGCACTATCTCCGTCTCTTTCTGTCTCACGCGTCTGGCCGAGCCAGAAAGAGACGGAGATAGTGTGTTGCGGGACTGCCTAAAACCGAAACTGCCCAGGGCCAATGATACACCTGGTATGCGTGTGTCGCGGACGTGAGTGCGAGAGTGAGTGAGAAACTGGCCTTGGAGCGGGCTATTTTCAAACCGCAATTTATGGTTTCAAAAATGATGGGCCATGGGCTCATGGTCTATCGACCGTACGTGACAAAACCGACATCGTACCGGCTTCCGCCAGGACCCCTGCCTTCAACTTCGGTGATCTTACGGGAACCAGTGTACGGCTGCTAGCTGGCCCCGGAGCACTGTGCTACAGCCCGCTACCCGACCCGGCTAGCACCACCGGACGGATCTACCGGCAACCCCTAGCCCACGCCACCTGCGCGAGGTCCCTCCCGCCAACCCCGGCGAAGATTTTGGGGGTTTAGGTTCCCTTCGTATTCACGACCGAAGTCGTTGAACTCTGGTCGCTACACACCGAGCAGTAGCTCTCCGAACCTGCCAGATTCAGAGGGAGGAAAACAGAAGCTTCGAACCTCAGAAGTTTCCACACATCTCCCGAGTCTCCCCCCGGGAATTTTCCCGAGGCATTTCTCTCGGGAACCACAAAGAGGGCTCGCGGTCGAGCCGGAGACGAACAGGCGTGGAGTGTCTAAAGAACCGGGCCGACCCCAGGCCGGGGATGACGACAGGAAATAAAACCACTTACGTCGCCTTGAAGAGTGTTTTATTCTTGTTACAAAACATAAGGTTGTTTATATTTTTAGAATTCACAGAAAAATATAGAACCAGAGAAATAAATTTGTTACACTGTCACCAGCACAGCTCTAAACCACAATTTCGGGTTAAAGAGTAGGAAATGATAAGAGTAGAATATCACCATCCCTACAGAAAAGGGAAGTTAGAAACCTCTCAATTTCTGACACACAAGTTGGTGCATTAAATAAAATGGCACAACTAAATTCCATTGATTGTTTCAGAATTGGCAAGAATGTGATAAGTTACTTCCATATCTAAGGCACAAGAAAAATATTTCCAGCATCAAAATAACTGTCCTGGTTTAAATTTTCTAAAACTCTACAAGTAAATAAACACAAAAAAAATTGTTGTTTCCTGAAACAAAATAACAGATATTCTTTTGTAAAAATTACATAGAATTGAAACACTTAAAAGTAATGAACAAAGAGAATTGCTTCAAAGTGAAGATGAGTTAGGGTGGGAATTAACATGAAACATCAGTCAATGAGATAACTAAACAATTTCTGAGTCATAAAAATATTTGGACGGATGTGAAATGCAGCATATTTCTGAATACCATCAAACATGAGAGTTACATCCGACTCCATTTACACATATACAATGTTAGGCAGATAGTGTTTAAACTATACTATCACAAGTTAGAAAATTACCCTGAGAGGTATGCTGCTGTACACATTGACATGCATTAACCTCAATTGTTTACCTACAGGAAAGCTTGTTACAAACTAAATAAATTAGTGCATTCTTACCATACATTACTAAGAAGTTCACAAAATCAGTACAAAACAGTTGCAAACAACTTTTTCGATTGCAACTGTTTGAGAGCTAACCTCAGATTATTCTCATGATTCTACACAGGAATTTCCAGAATTCAACAACCTGGTAATTACTGGTTTGATTTTCCTTTTCTGAATATTGTTTCAAATGATATGACTAGCCCTGCCTTGAGTTGGTGCACTTCCAACTTCCAGAGCAGCACAACATTACAGAGATCAACAATGCTCTTCTTCCTGGAACTCGAATACACACTGTTGTTTTTATCACATGGGCTAAAACCATCCAGAGGTAAAATATCCATGCAAAATTTTTGGGCTGTAAGAATCATAAGATACTGCAGGAAAGTTTCTGACACACCCACATAGCTAAGTGATGTACCACAGAACATTTACAGTAATTGCTTGCCCCTGGATGGATTTTCACAGCCTTGACTTATTTCAAAATACTCAAAAGCTAATTAAAGGAATGAGAGATGTTATGTTTCTCAACATAATAATTTAAATACAACACAAGCAAGATCTCCCACAGAGATCAGTCAAGAGAAATTTCCAAAAGATACCATCCACAATCATCTACATATAGAAACCAATTTAGAAAAAAAATAGCCAAAGCTACCAATTACTCAATAACCTCCCATAAAACAAGGCACAATCAATGAAGATTATATTTTGATTTCCAATTGCTAATAACAATGTGAGGTAAGGAGGTAAAGAGTGCAATACTATGTGACACAAGGGCAATTAGTCTTCAATCATGAACATAAGACATAAATGAATGTAAAGACTAAACCAATTTTTTAATGGCCTAAATAGATCACTGTTATACCTTGAAGACAATTAAATACTGTACACAAGACGAGCATCAACACAGAAATTTCACTGGAAATCAACAGGAATTGTGACAAAATGTACACAAGTCTCACAAAAACTTGTGCATACACACGTCCTAACTATCAAAAATGGTTAGAAAAGAGAATGGATTGTTAATATGATAAATTAACTGCAACAGATTGATAACAATAAAATATTTGTCAACCTATGCATGAATGACAATTCAAAAGTAATTTAGGAGAGCAAAATACAAATTTTCTTTTTCACAAAGTAATAGGGGAATTCTTTTTCTAAAGGCACAGTACATCACAATGCATAATTGTAGTTGCAAAACCTTGGTCAACATTGAGCAGGTGAGACAATGTATTAGGAGGTAATTTTTAGAAATTATTAGAAAAGTACATGACACAATGCCGCAGGATTTTGATCAGGTAGTTGAACTCTTCACATTTACACCACTACAGAACTGGTATAATTGTGCCAAGAGATTTAAACAGAAACTAGTGAAGAGCATCAAAACCAAGCATGGATCATTAGGAACTTTCCATGTATGAGGTAGCCTTCCCTTGCCAACTATGACAGTTTGACAAGAATGTAAAGAGTTAGAAAACCTGCTCTTCAAATGCTTAAATTTTTAGAAAAAATAACTATAGATTGATGAAAAATAATACGACCCCAGCAATTATCGTAAGACTAAACTGCTACTGATCAGTATTCACAAGTTTAATAAAAGGGAGAAATCATGCTGCGAAGGATTAAAAAAAAAAAATTCCAGCTTATGGAAGTCACTACTTAGGAATACAAGCATTCAAACACATTCACACACTCACATGAACACACAAACACAATAGATTAATTATTACCTGTAGATACAAGTCTGTTGATCATTTACTGTCTAAAGGGTCTAATAATTACATATCACATTCACATTGCTTACTTTTCAAATCTTGTTAGGAAACATCAATGCTTCACTAGAAAAAAACAACAAAAAAGCTTGGAAAGCATATATGTGAACTATGAAAGAAAGTTAATTAGCTGTCAATTAATGGCCAATATAGGACTTGCATGCAAAAATTATTTTGTTGTCCTGAGATTTCTCTACCGGGTTCCAATTACAGGTGAAATTTTGAACTGGCAAAATTCAAACAGTTATACAACAGTACAACTAACAAAAAAAAAATTCAGTTGTCCAACGACTGCATCAAAATGGTGATCTCTCGGAATGTGTGCCCTAGTTTTCCTTGTACAGTCTGTCGTTTTAAAAGAAATGAACGTATGGATTGTAAGCTTTCATAACATTTAATACACTTGTTGTACCTGTAACCAAACACCAAAAGGATTACACGACTGCCTGTAGTTTCAATACTATCAAACAAAACATTTTCAAAATATTCTGTACCTTTCTTCACGAGATATATCAACACCAACAGTGTGGATGGGTGCTTGGACATTTGTTTTGATGAGAGAAGAAAAGTTTCTTAGAATGAGCCGAAGAGCATTACATCCCACAGTCATGTACCTGTAAAAACAAAATAATAGAAAACATGTCCATATGCAATAGAAACAAGAAATGTAGCAGTAACTTACATTTCGTATTTACTCTGAAGAAGTTCGTGAATTGGATCCAGCAAAGAAACACAAAGATCTAGATTCCAAATTGAACTGTGAAACAAATAATGAAGTAAAGCATAAGCTAAAGAAAGAAAAGCAGGATTTCGTAAGACCATTTTATGGAAAACTTACGGCCGCAGTATTAAGATGCCAAGTAAATCAACAACAATTGCGAGATCGTTCATTTCCAATGCTGTATCTACAGCCACCTAGAATAATTAAAAGACACAATTACAAATTTTCTTTGGCAATCTTGTTCAATATTCAATTATGCCAGTGTCATATCTACCTTCAGGTCTTTGTTGTGCCACAGGGAATAAATTATCTGTAAACTACGATGTCTACCATTCATCACTGTCATCATAGATTCATGTCCACGCATGATAGACGATAAAACTTCCGCTTCAGACATATCTAAATACTGGTGCTGTTGATAAAAATTAACTGACCTCTGCAGACGATTCTATTGGACAGACAGGGATGAAAAAATGAACATACTTCCGAGCAAGGTAACCTAATCAAAGCTAGTTGTCTAAAGATTTACACACCACATCTAACCTGACCAAAACAGACATACAAAATAAGCCGTTTGTTAACACTCACTGGTAAAAATTCTTCTAAATCAAGATTTGATGGTTTATCCATGGACATTGGGATGAAGTCCTCCATTTCATCTTCAACAGTGTCAGGTCTTTGCCTTTCAAGTACATCAACATGAGATGTTTCCTGTCTTCGGATGTTTTCGTCACCAGTTACTTTACTACGGGGGGCTACCATGGGTGAGGCTCCTTTGGAGGAAGGGGTAATGCTGGAGTTCTTGCCAAGGTATGACACTGGAATATCACTGCCCACATTAAACCCTGGGGTAATGGAATGTTTGACATGAAAACCGCTTGCTGAGGTATTAACATCAGGAGGAGAGCTAATCTGTTTTATATTACCAGTGCTTGAGCTATTTGCTACAGCACTATTCCTGTTTAGAGAACTAGACCTAGAGTGCCCAGCATTTGATCTGTTAAGAGCTGGCTCAGATGGACTGTGCCTTATACTGCTAAGCCTGGAAAAAAAGTAACAAAACAGTTAAATTGTGGACACATACCTGGCCCACTAAACAAAGTAGAAATGAAATCTGCAGAAGGTGCTACATATAGTATTCAAAACTTACTTTACAGGAAAATCATTATCAAATGACGAGTGCGTCTCTTCCCTGTAACTCATTCGGTGAGTTGTCGCAGGTGTAGGTGAGCTGCCTTTCGATCGAGCCGAGCCAGATAAAACAGGACTATGTTTTTCACTTCTCTGTCTAACTGGGGAAAGTTGAGAAGGCCTAGAAACATCAAAAACAATTAATATCCCATTACTTTTCGGATGTGTTTGCCATTCAAGGTTAGGTAATGAGGAGGCTGACCTTCGTTGCCTTGGCTGGGGTTCTGGAATTTGGTCACCATATGAGTCATCCTGAGGCAAGATGTGAATAGGCTGTGGATCATAGTAATCTGGAGTTTCATTCAGGTCCAAGCAGTCAGCTGTGCCACTTAACATCTGCTCTGCAGGCTCAGGAGACTCACGAGACACTTTCACAGGCATCAATGG
This sequence comes from Odontothrips loti, assembly GCA_038380765.1. Classification (NCBI taxonomy): domain Eukaryota; kingdom Metazoa; phylum Arthropoda; class Insecta; order Thysanoptera; family Thripidae; genus Odontothrips; species Odontothrips loti. The sequence continues at coordinate 16,322,752 of CM076253.1, forward strand.
CTGCAAAATTTGGGGCATTCCAATACCTGAAGAAGAAAAAAGAATAAGGACAAAAAATTAAAGAATGAAGGGTAATGATGTTTGCACCCAATACTGTTTCTACCACAATTACAACATGAACTATGTTACCTTCTTGCAATGATAATGATGATGCATTTGAATGACTAGTTGAATTATGAGAAGCTGTATCAATGCAATACAAAAACAAAACAAAAATTGTATTATAGAAAAGTAGGGAAGGTATAGTCATGCAGACTTTTAGAAAATTAAACAGTGAAATGAATGCGGATGGGCATGTTTCTAACAACCAAATCTAAAAGCACACAAATACAAACATACTCACCATCATCAATAGGAGCAGGGAAAGGAATAGGAGGGGGGCTGCGATTCACTGCAACATTTTAAGGATGCAAACTAAAAGCTACACCACATACACATCCCCAAACTAAATTGACAACATACACTGAGATTCTAAAGAATTTTATAGCAATAAAGGACGGATTTACAGAATATTCTGACCATTTACAGTAGAATATTCTTGACACATTTTCAAGTTTAATATATACCAAAGTTGCGTGACAGTTTTTCTACACAAGACTAAAATAAAAACTCTACATTCTAAACACTATAGATGAACTTAAAAAGAGGAAGAAAAAAATGTTGAAACTCAAATCCAAAGCTGTGTTTTAAAAAACTTCAGGCACACTTGTCTTGCACAGCAAAAAACCCAACAAGCAGCCACATAACAATGAACTATCTGAACTATCAAAACCAACAGTCTGAGATCAAAGCTTACTCACATGATCTATTAGGCAAAAAAATAGCCTCATAATCTTTAACATCAAGGATATGGGACGATGTATCATCTTCTGGATCCGTCTCAGATCTCTCTGCTTCCTCAATAGTGCGCACACTCATTCTAAACATTAAATCATAAGATTATAAGCAAGCAAAATTATTGTATTCCATTTCAAAGTAACACTTAAATGGTTGATGGAAGTGAAACTCACGGAGGTTTTGAAATGTTTAGTTGGGTTTCTTTGCTGAAGCTTTTCCTTGCACTTTGACCATGGCGAAAAGGAGATGAATTAATTGAATCATTAGGATTAACAATTGGACCCCCAAAGGGCTGGACTTTTTTTAGGTCCACTACAAACAAGGCTACATTCATCATGTGGAAAGATGCACCAATCTAGAATAAAAGAATAGTGAGTTGTACATTGACATTACTACGGGGTCATCTGAAGAGCCACAATCTGTCTTACCAACTGATTCTGAGCAGTGGCAATATCAGCCACTTTTCCCCAACCAACTGGCAAAGAGTCATATATTCTGGAGGGTTCCCAGCCACAGACTCTTAAGCATTCTTGTGAGGCAGCAAACAAGCATTCTCCCCCTTGACTAAAGTAGAGGCACCTTTGAAAAAATATAAAAAATTTAAAATAATGTCAGCAAAGTTGAATTGAAGTCAAGACAAGGAACTGAGGTGCATATTACCTTACAGCACCACCATCTCTCTCTGTTGAGGACACAAGTTGAAAACTTTCCAAATCCCAAAAGTTTACAGAGCGGCCTGCACTTCCAGATGCTAAAAGAAATTCATGAGGGTGAAATTCTACAGACGTGACAGCCCCTGAGTGCTCTGAAAATTCTTTCAGTACTTTTCCAGCACGAATGTCCCACAGCTGCATGTAGAAAAGGAAAGGAAGAGTAAGTGAAATGTATTTCTTGCTAACATGCAACACACAGTAAAGAAAAAGATACCTTACCCTCACTATTCCCTCCTCTCCTCCAGAAGCAATCCATTGTCCATCTGGGCTAAACTTAAGACTATTAACAGTAAGTTTATGCCCATAGGTGAAGATGCAACCTTTCCTTCTGACGTCCCATAGCTAGAATAAGTAATGGAAAAGAAAATAAGTGTTAACGACAGTATGTCAAGAATAATATGCAATGAGTTTTATCAATTTAATCTGAGATTTTACCTTAATACTTGCATCAGTAGAGCCTGATGCAAGAAAATCTCCATAAGGATGGAAATCCATGCAGCGGATTGCAGACTTGTGTCCAGTTAGCGTACGGACAATTTTTACTGCTTCTAAATCCCATATTTTCAGAGCTCCAGTCTGTGATCCTGCGCACACCAGTTCCTCTGTGTGCCCAAACCTCACACATTCAACTGGTGTTGTGTGGCCACTGAGACTCTGTAAAAGAAGAAGAAATATGAACATATGACACAATGTTGAATATACACAACTGATCCACACAATTAGAATTACTCACAATTATACAGTTGTGCTTCCCAACAGCCCAAAGGTTTACTTTTTTATCATCTCCTCCTGTTACCAGCACCCGTCCAGATTTGTGGCCTAGGGCAAGGCAATTGACATTTGCAGAATGTGCCACAAAGTCTTCTGAAAGATTAAGAATACAGGATTTGAGACTGTGGTCACTACACTAATCATTGCTGAACACGGTAAATGAACAATGGTCAAATTATGTCTGGAAAACATATGACTAAATTCAAAATAGAAGGTCTGTAAATAAGAACAACAAAACACAATAGGAGAATATACATCTGAGACCAATAATGGGAAACTGAATTGATTTCCAAAGTATTTGAAAGCTTTAATACATATTTAAATGATCGGTTAAAAGGCGAAGAAACCCAAATGGTTACACTGACAACAACTTAAGCCAAAGTTGTGCTGAAATGCTTCTACTGAAACCTAACCCATTCAATCAGATCTACTACCATTCAGAATAATGCCAGCTGCATAAATGCTTTCAAGAGCTCTAAAAAAAGAAGAAAAAACAGCGAATGCTCTTCAGGGAAGATACGTAAGTTAAGGACAGTTGGAGGAACAGAGGGGAACCAGTATTATCTCGGGATGCATGATACACAATGCAATATAAAACGCATAACCTAAAATGAAGAACTTTCTTTCATTTTTCAGTCTCTGAAGACACTTAAAGGATTAACATTAACTTACGGAGTTTCCAAGATCGCTTCGTTGATATTGCCATGGTGAAGAAAATTCCTACATTAGAGTTGTTTACAGGATCAGTGGTTTCGTCTTTTTCCTTGACATACTAAATCGACACCTTTTTGGACAACCATCTGTGCTGTGTCTTTAGGTGGGGGAGGGACGGGAGGGACCGAGGCCGTTGCCATCCGCGTCGTACCACTCTAGTTTACTCTCAAATCAAACAACATCCACAGTATCACACAGTCTGTTCATAAAATAACTTTCAACAAAAAACCTAAAGCAGTTAAACTAAATAAAAAATAAAAGTCACCTAATATCAATTTCACGAAAAAAGTTGCACGCTTCGGGAAATGATTAGTTCAATCTGAATTGTGATTTTGTTGCAAGTTGGTGTTAATCGGGGCACAACAGCGCTACGCCGATAAAAGTTATCTCTCTTCTTTTGTACAAACTAGGCATGACTGTGTGTGCGTGTGTGTGTGTGTGTGTGTGTGTGTGCGTGTGTGTGCTTGTCAGTGCTTGTGCTGCTGACTGCTGTTGCTGCGACCGCTGTCTGAGCAGTTACACTTTGACTGAATTTTACTGTCTAACCTGGAGTAACATATGAGAGGAATATATTTGGCAGTTTGAGAGATACAATAATAGTGAGAAAATGCCCAGCTTCAAAGGTAAATAGTTTGATATAGCGCCTTTGTTGGGATCGCCGAGTCCTTAACCTTACTCGTATTCTGTTGAATCACCCCGGCATGGACATAGTGAAGTGTGTTTTTCAAGTTGTCTTGTTCAATAGAAAGCTTCTGTTGACCGAGCGGTGGCATCTGGTTTGGACGTAGAAAGTGATTGTGTACTCGGGATCATATTGTGTACTTTTGAAGATATTCGCCTATTTCACCGCCCATTCATTTATGTCATTGTGTGGAGGTTAGACGGCGTTATACTCTCTCTAGCTGTCATCCCAAACGCTGTTTTTCAGTTTGACACTTAAATTGAATATAATTGAACAAATTTGAATTCACGGTATTCTACATTCCTATCTGCATTCTTACCCAGAACACATGAAAGCCTGCATCACCCAGGTTTTTTCAATTTTAGTTTTTTTTTTTTGTGTGTGTGTGAAGACAATGAGCAATCATTTCTTCTCGACATCTGTCAGCTTGTTTCCTGGGGTTTTGGCCTCATGACCCCTCATCAGTCAAGAAACGCCTTGTTCAAGGAAATAACTTGAATGTATAGTAATATAATAACACTCTTCTGTGTTTCTGAGGACATTTAATTTGTTTTTCTTTACACTTTGCCTCTAAGTTTAATTGACTATTAAAGTTCTTTTTTCATTGCAGTAAAAGTTAAGTGGGGAAAGGAGATGTTCCCTGATGTGGAAGTGAACACAGATGAAGACCCATTGCTTTTTAAAGCTCAGCTGTTTGCCCTCACTGGAGTGCAGCCAAGTAGACAGAAAGTTATGGTGAAGGGAATGACACTAAAAGATACAGAATGGGGAACTTTGCCCCTAAAGGATGTGAGTATTATACATGAACATTAAACATGCTCATTAAAATTTTTCCTAAAATAAATTTTAATGCCTCTCAAACTTCTGACTTTTTTTTGTCGCTGCAGGGTGTTATGGTCCTTTTGATGGGCAGTAAAGAGGAAGATGTTCCAACAGAGCCAGCTGTAAAGCCTGTATTCATGGAAGATATGAATGAATCAGAACTTGCCTCTGCAGTGAGTCAACTTGCTAGTGCAAAGTTAAAAATATTTACTCTTTTTTTAAAATTGTATTTTTATTTTTCTATTTGCTTTTTAGATGGATCTGCCAGCTGGTTTAACAAATCTGGGAAATACTTGCTACTTGAATGCCACTGTGCAGTGTTTAAAAACTGTACCTGAGTTGAGGGATGGTTTACAAAATTTTGAAGCAAGTAAGAAAGATGTTTATTTCAGTGATATGTTGGCTCATCTTATCAATGTTAATGCTGCTTATATTACTCTTGTTTTTTCTCTCATGTGTATTAGATGTTGGAGGAGGTGCATTTGTTCCATCTCAGTCAATCACCGTTGCTCTGCGTGATCTTTATGCTATGATGGATCGTGGTGCTTCATTTTCCCCTGTTGTTCTTCTTCAAGTTCTTCGACTGGCTTTTCCTCGGTTTGCAGAGAAAGGAGCTGGTGGTGTTTTCATGCAGCAGGTACATGATTTGTCAAAACTTCATTTTGAAATTTATTTGGAAACTCTATTTACCCTTTCTCATCACTTAAATTTTTCTCCAGGATGCCAATGAGTGCTGGACTGAACTGGTGCGTATGCTCCAGCAAAAGCTACCTTCAGTACCAGTTGAAGGCTCATCAAAACAGCCAAAGTCAGTTTTTGAAAATACGGGACAATTTTTAAGTTTTTGTTTTCTTGGACATAATTTTTTATACATTTGTATTTATATTTTGTATTTAGGTCTCTCATAGAGCAGTATTTTGGCGGACGATTTGATGTAGAATACAAATGTGATGAAGCACCAGAAGAAGCTCCTGCAAAATCTGAAGAGGATTTTCTGCAGCTCAGCTGCTTTATTTCTCAAGATGTTCGTTACATGTTGTCAGGTTTAAGATCGGTAAGAGTGCCATCCTCTTTTGTTGAATTATTTCTGCTATGTATCCTCCAAATATAGTCTTAAGTTTCAATTTTGTCTGTTGGCACCTTTAGAAACTGCAAGAAAACATTACTAAGAATTCCCCTACTCTGGGCAGAGATGCTGTCTATACAAAAACTGTAAGTAATTGCATAATTGCACAGTTCTTTTAATGTATTGATCGAATGGCTTCCTGTTATAGACGGCATTCTTTTATGTTTCAGAGTAAAATTAGTAGACTTCCAGCTTATCTAACTGTGCAGTTTGTTCGATTCTATTACAAAGAGAGAGAGTCAGTGAATGCGAAAATCTTGAAAGATGTTAAATTCCCGATGGAGTTTGATGCGGTTGAACTATGCACAACAGAACTTCAAGAAAAACTTGCACCTATGAGAGATCGCTTTAAGGTGAGTTCTCTATTCATTTTGTGGTTCTGGTCTGTGGACATGACATCATAAATTACATTGTAAACTAATTCCCTCTGTTTGCAGCAACTAGAAGACAAGAAAGTTGAGGATCAGCTGAATCTTAAGGACAAAAAGGGGGGTGACAGTAAAGTTAAGACAAAGCGGGAGCCCTATTGGCTAGAAAATGACCTTGGCTCCAATAACTCGGGATATTATACTCTGCAAGCAGTTCTGACACACAGAGGGCGTTCATCATCTAGTGGTCACTATGTGGGATGGGTACGACAGAATGACAACACATGGCTGATGTGTGATGATGATAAGGTGACCCCTGTAACTGCTGAGGATATTCTGAAACTCTCTGGTGGTGGTAGGTACCTTATGAAAGCAAACCTTTTTACTTTTGATTTTTATTGTACTATTACATACTGCAATTATAATTTCAGGAGACTGGCATTGTGCCTATGTTTTACTGTATGGTCCTCGCATCCTGGAGATTCCTGAGGGTACTACTCTTGCCCCACTCCAAGCAGGAAAAGTAGAAGAGAAGATGGAAACTGAAACTACCAGCAATACTCAAGAATAATGTTATATCACTTTCAAAACTATGTTGAGCATTTGTAAATGAAGTTTGTCAAACATGTGCCTGTACAATTGATTTTATTTATAGCTTATGAAAGAAACATTTTCTCTAGAAGCACAATTTTTTATTAACCACTTAGTTAACAGTAATTGCTCAAAATTCCTGAGGATTAAATTTGCAAGCTCCTGTAAGAGTGCATCCACTTAAGACCTACCCCTAAACCTGTTCTGTAATAAAATGAATCCAAGCAAAGCTCGATTTTTATTTTTTTTCTCACCTTTTATTACTCCAACCGGCTGACAGCCAGGCTGGCGCCGGTGAGTATGCAACCCATCGTACGCTACCTGTCCGTTGGATGTTCTGCGAAAGAGCGTAGACCTCGTGGACTCTACTAGGCAAAGAAATAAGCTTGAACCGTAGAATTTAGGCTTTTAGGCCCTTCGCTCCAAAACTGTTATTTGGTCATAAATTCGATTCATAAACCATTCCTTGGTTCCTCCATAGAATGGGGTGTGTTCTGACGTGCAAAATTCAAACACCTGAGATTTTTCTCCTGAGTTTGCGAGTACTGCATGACAGAAGACAGTTCGCCCAGGTAAAAACCTGATGACGAAACGGAAACCGGCGGAGTAAGTAAGAGTTGAACCCTGGACCGAGCGCTCTGGGAACACGAGCTGCCGAGCCGATGCCGCGGCTATGGTCTCTCGGAGACGAGAACAGAGTGATGGGCTCGGCCACTGTTAAGTGGCGTCCTTATATGCGGTGCGGTAATCCGCCAGCATTTCTGCAAAACGTCGGCCTGTTCGGCCACGCCCCCGGCGAGGGAGGCTGCTTTCGTGGACGGCTCCCCCTCGCACTCGCCGGCATGCCGCCGGAGACCTGTTGTATCAGTCTCGTTTTCGGACGTGCTGGTGGGCGTGCACCTGTGGTGCGGTGGTGGCCCTGGCCGTGACCGAGACCGTGGTGGCTGTCCGCCGGCCGGTGCTGCCGGTGCCCACGGCAGGGCCGCCCCGCCAGTGACGTCACGAGAGCGTGGCTGGGTGCGCAGGCTGGGCCAGGCCGGCGCCGGTCAGATCCGGTCAGGCCTTACGCATAGTAAGAATAAGATTGGGTGTCACGCGTCTCAGAAATGAGCGACCCCGGCCCGACGAGGCATCGAGTGTCGTACATTGAGTACGTCCGAATTTTTCCTCCTATTCCTGAAACCCCTGAAACCGCGCGACGCGGCACCACCGAGCGCCTGCGGATGCTAGGGTAGGCCAGCCCGCACGACACGCGTGCAGGAGTCGATATTGCCTACCCAGCAGGCGCTACATCAGTGCTGAGGCCTAGAGTCCTTTCAGACTGGCCATAGCATAGGTTTGCGATTGCGACGACCATCGATTGCAATTTAAGGACGCTCCACAACCGGTTCCGCTGCAGAACCGACCCGCGCCAGACCTCACTACATCACTGCATCCTGCCTGGAGCTGCAGGGCACGATGCCCCCCCCCAAACCCCCTGCAGCCTGTCCGCTGTCCGTCTGCCCTAACCATCCTCAGCGTGACGCTCGGCACGACATGTTGGTATGGCATGACACGCAGAAGAATGGCAAGTCGAGAACCCACAGGACTCGCAGGACCTCGCCCAGCCTTCCTCCAGCATCCTCCAGTCCTCCAGGCCGGCCGGCCGACACACGGCCATCATCTGTGCTCATCCGTGCTCCAGCCAGGCTCCAGCAACAAAGGAGGAGAGACAGGGGAGGGGGGTCATTGCCAAGGCCACGGCCACAGCGTAACGCCCAGGCCCAGGCATGTGCAAGCGAGAGAGAGAGAGAGAGAGAGAGAGAGAGAGAGAGAGAGAGAGAGAGAGAGAGAGAGAGAGAGAGAGAGGGCGATGTGGCTGGAAAGATGAGTCTAAAAAAAAAGAACAAGAGGTAAAATTATAATAACAGTATGGATGTTATAAATTATTTTAAAGAATACTTTTTAAAATACAACCTTGCGTCGTCCAACAGGCTGAGCGCACCCGCCCCATCAGAACCCTGTGCACCGTGCACATCACAAATTCACCCACGCAACCCGCAAAGGCCTTGGCGGGGGGGGGGGGGGGCACAAACCGCGGTGTGACTGTCCTTCTTCCGACGCTTGTCACGTCGGTACCGCCTATGATTGCATCGCGGCGAGCCTAACTTAGGCGTGGTTAAGAGTGCCGCCGCCGGGGTAACCCGGGGTAACCCGGGGTTGTCCGGGTAATCTTCAACCCGGCCACAAGTTTTAGGAGTTGTTACCCTCCCTCGCGCAGAGCGGATCGGAGAAGGCAGGGATTATCGCACGAGGATTCGGACACTGTGATTGATTTTCATCTCGCTCCTGACCACACCTTCGGGTCCCGGAGGCACTGCGGCGCAGGGAAGCAGGGAGGGAGGGGGCTGCGCGCGGAACACCGGCCGCCGGCCGCAGCCCGCAGCGTGCTGTGGACTGGACGGTCCAAACCACCACGGCGGGGTCCCTCGGACGCAGCCCGGCCGGGGGCATCACCGGCACCGACGCCCGGCCGGCGAACGACGCCGGATTTCGGCGCGGGGCGGCCAACGCGGGCGGGGTCCAGTATAAAACGGGCCGGTCCGGCCCAGACAGTGTCAGTACGTCTTCGTGCAACACATCAGCCTCTTCTCATCTCGAAGCTCCCAGCTCCACCACCCCAATCACCATGCAGGCCATCGTAAGTACAAAAGCAGATATCGTTCGAAGGGTTCGTGGCGAGTCATGATAGGATAAAATAAAAATAATCTCGGTACACCACGTCAACTCGTGGTTTACCACGTGGTGTGCCGAGATTATCTTTATTTTATTCTACACAAGCAGGCCTTCGGATGGTCTAGGTTCGGCCACCGGGTCTGCTCGCAGCAGATGAATGAAAATTCAGCCCAGTTTAATGGCTCAGAACCTCTGCAAAAAGATTCCGTCTGGTCTGTTCGACTAGCTCTGCTCGTGTCCCCCTCCCGTCCCTGCTGGTCCCTGCTGCCTGTTACCCACTGCTACCTCATGTGCGCCGTTGCTGTTGCAGGTTGTCGCTCTCTTCGCCCTGTTGGCCGTCGCCTCCGCCCTGCCCGTCGACCCCGCATCCGCACCCGCCCCCAAGGGTGACCTGAAGGGCTCCGAGTCCGTGTACGTCGCCTCCCCCTACGTGGCCGCCTACCCCGCCGTGTCCACCTACCACGCCGCCGCCGTCCCCGCCGTCAGCACCTACTCGGCCTACTCCGCCGTGCCCGCCGTCGGCTACGGCTACGCCGGCTACGCCGCCCCTGCCGCCTACTACTACTAAGCGACGATCACGGACCTCAGCAACCCCGCCAAAAAATCGTGTCTTCAAAATCGAACAGAAATGTTTTTTCCTCCGCTGCTCATACTTTGGTAAATAAATCCGTACTTGCATCTTCACTCATTACGTCCTTATTAATAACCTCCACCGTGTCTGCAAAGGTTCAATGAGCCTCTAGAAACGATTTCAGACTAATCTTTGCCCGAAAATTCAGTGCGTAACGCTTTATCTACTCCGAAAATTCACCGGCCGTTCTTCCATTACATACGAACTGAATCACGACGATAAGGTACGTCAAGATGGACGAGAGTACCTGGAATCAACAACAAAACGCGAGTTGCTAGCTATCGTAAATCTGAGCAGACAGGACACGGCCGCTGGCATAACGCACCGCGACCATGGTGTGCATGTCGTAGTACAGGAAGTTGAAGATGCCGAAGCGGTTGTCTTGCATCTGAACCTGGCGAACGAAGCCCACGACCTGTGGACAACACACAATATTTCGCACTGTTCGTCTCAGAGCTCCGGCGATCCGATATTTTCTACCCACCTCCACTTTTACGCCCGCTGGCACGTCCGTGCTGCCAGTCAGCAATCCTTCAAGAATTGTGCAGATTCTCCGGCTCTAGAAACGTAGCGAAAACTTTCGTGGGTATCGCACTCACTGCCCCAAACAAACGAGTTGCCCACTCTCCCGCTTCTCCTCTCACTTGGTTCCACAGCCGCTGCCCCATCACGCAGTTGAGGCAGAACCGAGCGGACAGCGCCGCCCCGCAGATGCTGTTAGAAATGATGCTCCCGACGGGCACGTCCCGGAAGATGCCCCGGAAGAACGCGAGCGCCACGAACACGCTGAGTGTGATCTCGAAGACGCTGGCCACGAGCCAGCACAGGTTGGGCCAGGCGTACGCCGAGTTGGAGACAAGCACCATGTCGTGGATGAGCTGCTGGCGCACGCGCAGCGCCCTGAGCGCACTGGCGGCGCCCGCCGCGGCCTGCGCCTCGCGGACACCAAGGTCCTTGTGACGCCGGACGGCCTTGGCGACGGCGGCCGAGTCCAAGGGCCGCAGCTTGCCGCCGCAGCCTCCCACCGGGCCCAGGACGCCGTCCGCCGTCCGCCGCCGCCGCCTTCTCGGCCCTGACAGCCCCACCAGTCGGTCTGCCTCCTCCTGGACGGCGTCGGCGACGTCGCCGGTGCCGAATACCACTGCGACCATGACAGCGAAGAAGCTGTCCCCTATCATGCTCAAGGCGGTCGTGGGATGCACGCCCAGGCCGTAGAGCATCACGGTCGTAACAGAACTCTGGTAGGGCCGGCAGGATCGAACCGAGTCAACGGAGGCTCAGAGCACAAAGCACACAGCACAGCCTAGAGCACAGAGCCTAGAGCACAGAACAGAGCACAGAGCACAGAACAGAGCACAGAGCACAGAGTCTAGAGCACAGAGCACAGAGTCTAGAGCACAGAGCACAAAGCACACAGCACAGCCTAGAGCACAGAGCCTAGAGCACAGAGCCTAGAGCACAGAGCCTAGAGCACAGAACAGAGCACAGAGCACAGAGCACAGAGCCTAGAGCACAGAGTCTAGAGCACAGAGCCTAGAGCACAGAGCACAAAGCACACAGCACAGCCTAGAGCACAGAGCCTAGAGCACAGAGCCTAGAGCACAGAACAGAGCACACAGCACAGAGCCTAGAGCACGGAGCCTAGAGCACAGAACAGAGCACACAGCACAGAGCCTAGAGCACAGAGTCTAGAGCACAGAGCCTAGAGCACAGAGCCTAGAGCACAGAGCCTAGAGCACAGAGTCCAGAGCACAGAGCAAGGCACCGACCTCTCGCAGCATCACAGGCGCCATGCTGATACTGTTGACGACGGGCAGCGTCAGCGTGGCCAGGTTGGCGGCCGTGCCGGCGGCCAGCATGCCGCGCCAGGAGTGTGCGGAGGGCGGGCAGGCCGCCAGGTACTGCAGCAGCGCGCGCGACAGCAGTCCCTGGTGGGCGCGCAGGACGATCATCACCACCTGTGGGCAGCAGCAGCAGCAGGAGCAGCAGCAGCAGGAGCAGCAGGGACCGACTGACAAACACTCAAGCACATTCAACACGGACCCATGTAGAGCAGGGAAACTATCGAACCCTGACCTGGACGAAGACAGCAGCCGAGTTCTTGGTCAGAACCATCGCCATGAGCAGCACCGTGATGATCTTATCGTCTACGATGTCCTCGGTGGAAGTGCTGGGCACAAAGTATAAAACGCTGAGCTTGAGGAGTATCAGGATCAGGCAGAGGGCGGTGGCGTACGCCGTCCAGGGTGCGGACGGGGCGGGCGGCCAGCCGCTGCAGCAGTCCAAGCCGGCCAGGCGGAGCAGCAGCGCCGTGCCGCGCCACCGCCACACGCAGAGGCTGCGGCTCCAGGACCACCCCGCGACGACCACGGCGGTGGCCTGGAGGGGCAGCCCCAGCCTCACGGAGTGTGCGGCGCACATCCTGTGCCGGGTCGGCGGTCGCGATTGGCGGGAGCCGTGCTGCCGTGCACTACGCGCAGCCTGCGGGCCCGAACCGAACCCTGGTCGATCCCGGATTGAAAGCACTAGTCTGTGCAAACAGTACATACAGGATTGGGGGGAGGGGGCTCTCCTACTCCAATCATTCCATCGGGGAGAGCGCCACTTACAGAGCAGGGCACGCGAGCTGAGTTCAACGCAGCCCTCCACCAGGATAGGGGTTCAGTCCTAGGTGGATTATGCTTCTGGCTTGCTTGGCTTGCTTGGCAGATAAATTAGAATAACCTATACTTCCCGCGAGTATTTGAGCCTTGATTGAAGAGTTCGGAATTTAAGGTGCGTCCTCACTGTAATTGCCTTGAGGCCGCATTGCTTCGGTAGACTTATTTCCTGGCGACAGCGCAAGCAAGGGGGATATTTCAAAATGACAGCTAAAATGCTAGAATCCGATCCCAGGCGTGATTTTTGGGACATCCTGTAACTTGCGTTTGCTCTGCAATAATGGCTATTAGCGTGGCTAACCCTCCCTCCCGAACGATCAGCCGTGGGTCTGGGCCCAATGGGGCCTACTGGGGCCCACTGGGGCCCACTCGAGCCACCGGGGACCTGCTAGTGTGATGTGTGTTTAGCCCGGTTTCCTCGGCTGACATGCGGTTGGCACCACCACGCCCGTGTCAAAGGTCGATACTTCACAGATCTTTCAAATACCACGTGATCAATCTAGGGAGGGGGTTCAAAAGTGTCAGTTAATTGGTATTGAAAAGGCCCCTTAGCCCTAGTAGTACCATGGTTCTGGTAACCCCCCACCCCCGTCCCTCTCTGTCTGTATCTCTCTCTCTCTCTCTCTCTCTCTCTCTCTCTCTCTCTCTCTCTCTCTCTCTCTCTCTCTCTCTCTCTCTCTCTCTCTCTCTCTCTCTCTCTCTCTCTCTCTCTCTCCCCTGCTTGATGCTGCTTTGATGGCTGTGTGTAGTGTGAATGAGCCGGGGAAGACTTATAAATAAATAAATATCGCTAATCAAATACAGTTGCAAATCACATTTTTATTATTCCAAAATTAGCATTATCACAAAATTGTCGTACGCGTCCGAATCCAGGGGCGTGGTCCGTGTCAAGGGGAGGGTCGGTGTCCAGATGGTGCCGGAGTGTTAGGCGTAGTAGCTGTAGGGGGCAGCGGCGTAGGCGACGGGGGCGGCGTAGCCGACGGCAGGCACGGCGGAGTAGGCCGAGTAGGTGCTGACGGCGGGGACGGCGGAGTAGGCTGAGTAGCTGCTGACGGCGGGGTAGGCGGCCACGTAGGGGGCGGCCACGTACGCGGTCTCGGAGGTCTTCTGGTCACCGGCGGAGCGGGCGATGCGGGCTTCGTTGCGGAAGATGGGGAACTTGGGCCCGGACTTGGGGCTGTCTGTGTAAGCGGAGGCCACAGCCAGCACGGCGAAGAGAGCGACAACCTGCTGGGCCAAGACATGGGTCACAGATCCAACGATGAAGAAAGGTAAACGTTTCGCAGCACAGCGTCTAAATAATGGCAAACACGATTTTATTTTCATCTGTATCCCACGCGATATGAATTAAAATTGAGATTTCAGAAATACCGATATCAAAAACAAAAATGACTTATAACCCGAGCCGGCTGATACTTACGACGGCCTTCATGTTGGTAGGTGTGGGGTGCAGCTTTGTCTGTGACTAACTGATGCCTGTTTCCGAGTCACCGCTCGTATTTATACTGGGCCAAATGTCGGTCCCACCGGGACGCCCGCCAGAGTCCCCCCCCCCCTCCCTAATTCAATAGAAGACGCTGTATTTTTCCAAGCTGCTCATTCTCGAATGGTGACGAGCGAATCACCTCTCTGTGATTTTGATATTGTTGAACCGTCACTTGGTGGTCCGGGTCTATGGTGAAGGATAAGCAAAATGGGCTTTGCAGTGTTTCGGTTTTTCTGTGTCTGGTCAGCCGTGTCGCCATCGTCATGTGGAAGGGGTGGAAACATATGAAAATAACACCATAGAGAAACAATTGTTGTTGGCAAAATGTATTTCAATAATTTAATTCATCCATCGTGTTTTTTTTAAAGTTTTCTTTTTTAGTTTTGCATGATGCGTCGCGGCGCCCTCCGCGTTGGCAGTGAGTCATCAGTCTTTCGGTGGGGTGGGGGGAGGCCAGCGGGGCCGCGGCCGCCTCTAGTAGTAGTACGACGGGTAGAGGGACGGGTAGGCGCCGAGGCCGTACTGCAGGTTGTAGGGTGAGTAGCCGAGGCCGGCGCCGGCGAGGCCGAGCCGGGGGATGCTGTAGGCGCTGTAGGCGCTGTAGGCCGTGTACGGGCTGGCCAGGTACAGGGTCTCATCCGTCTTGAGGTCCTTGGCGCCCTTCTCCTGTGGCGGCACCATGTCGTGGGGGTGCGCCGGCATGGGTCCGCCCACCGGGCCGCCGTGGATGGGGCCGCCGGGGCCGTCGTGCAGACCCATGGGGGCCATGGGGGGGCCCGGGGGCGCGGGCGGGCCGGGGTAGGGCATGGCCACACAGGCCGCCGCCATCGCCAGGAGCAGCACCTGCAGCACCAATAACACAATTGTGATTGGTCACGAGAGTCGACTTGCAACAAAATTCAGAGAGCACAGGTGCTTCAGAAATGGGACTTCGGCTTCGGCGTCACGGCATACACGGTGCCGTGGAGTCGAAAAAAAAAGCACCGAGGATTTATGCCGTCGACTGTTCGCGTTTCTTTCTGAAAACAAGTAATCCCGCTTAGACACGATTGATTGCCCGTTAATTTTTCTTGAAACTTCGTGGTTTCTCCCGCATCCAAAAGCCGAGTGAAGTCCTGCTTCGGCTGAAGCAGCTGAAGCAATCGACGCGAGCTGCAGAGAAATGCACGCAGAATTTCTTTTAGTTGTCACTTGAAATTTTTATGTTGATTTTGGGACAAGCAACACATTTAGTTGTGAGAACCCAGATATCGTCGGGGCAACAAAAACAAATGTCAATGTTTTCACTCTTTGCTGACCCAACTGACTTTTAGATGCCCCATCGAAATCTTAGTTCTCAAAACTAAACATGCTGCTTGTCCCAAAATCAACGACAAAATTCGTTGAATGACAACTATAATTAGTTTTTCTGCGAGCGCGCGGTCAAACACTTTTCCACTGAAGCGCTCGGCTGCGCTCGGCTCGGACACCCTGAAGGCCCTACAGCCCGGGCAGGCTCCGCGGCTCCGCACCGGTGTGCTGCTGCGTGCACCACTTTGTGCACCACCAATGCACCACTATACTCACGCAGGTCTTCATGTCGTTGGGGCTTGCTTGCAGGTCCACACTACACAGTGCTATGCCGTCCGGACGATTCCTTTTATACCTTCCCGGGCTGCACTTTCCGCCGGTGCAGCGGCTTCATTGCTGGCCCCGCTCCTCCTCACCCCGCCCCGCTCCTCCTCACCCCGCCCCGCCCGCCAGTGCACTGAACCTAAAAACCTGTTGAGGAGCTCCAGCCCCGCCCCGCCGCCTTCGCAAGTTCGTGCCCACGGACAAAGGCCTGAAGAGCTGGTTCGAATACCCGCTCTGCGGCCCCTTTTTCCTCTCAACGTAAACAACCATCTTTTAGCCATGTCCCTCGCGCCTAATGGGTAGGCAATATCACCGTATGCACGCACGCGCGTCGTGCGGGCTGGCCTACCCTGGCCACTGCAGGCGCTCCGCGTCGAAGCTCTCTAGCCCCGCAAACATGACTGCAGAAATTGAGGCAAAGACTGTGAAATTCCATGAGAAAAATAAAACGAAGGGAGGAATGGCAGTGGCGGTTGTAATGGATAAAGGGAGAGAGGCGGGGGGGGGGGGGCACCGCGTGCAGAACAGTGCATTGCTCTTGCACTTCCCGACCTTGGCCGTGACGCCGGCGGGCTGTGCTGGTCAGGCTCACTCCCGACTGACCGGTTACCGGCGTGGGACCCGGCGGGACCCCACTCCCTTCTGTGCCTCGTCCTGCCCCGCCTAGAGCCCAGACTAACGT
The DNA here is from genome assembly GCA_038380765.1 of Odontothrips loti. Lineage (NCBI taxonomy): Eukaryota > Metazoa > Arthropoda > Insecta > Thysanoptera > Thripidae > Odontothrips > Odontothrips loti. Next base: position 16,339,164 of record CM076253.1, read on the forward strand.
CCTCCTCCTCTAACGTATCGCGGAATTTAATTTTAATCAGATGTTCACTCACCCCCCCCCCAGTAACGCCCTGCTTATCGGATCGCGCCTCTCCTCTCACAAAAACTCTGCTGTATATCATCTCTCTCTCTCTCTCTCTCTCTCTCTCTCTCTCTCTCTCTCTCTCTCTCTCTCTCTCTCTCTCTCTTCCAAATCTTATCAAGCAGGACCTCTCTGTACTCTTACGCATCTTAAGCAAAGAAAAGGAATCGAGAGGAGGCAGCAGATTGGAGCATCTCTCTCTCTCTCTCTCTCTCTCTCTCTCTCTCTCTCTCTCTCTCTCTCTCTCTCTCTCTCTCTCTCTCTCTCTCTCTCTCTCTCTCTCTCTCTCTCTCTCTCTCTCTCTCTCTCTCTCTCTCTGTCTTCCACCACTGGGGGCAGCGACCAGAGTCTGTATACGTCTTGCTGGCTGGAATCGTCGAGACTCTTTTTCTTTCATCCGTAAGAGAAGATGTCCGGACCTGGGGCGGATGGGAGCGAGGGAGGGAGGGGGGGGGGGGTGCGAGGGGGGCGAAATTTTGGTTGCTCGGATGAGATAATACTCTAATTGTAGTCAGGGGCGTGGCCGATCGCGGCGGACACTCGCTGGAGGACGTCTCGCAGACATACCCACATACTTTTACGGCGGTCCATAAAGCTCGTGCAAATTTTTAATTTTAAAGACACTCTCATAACGATACGCAGAGAAGCAAAAAGGAAAAAAAAAAAAAAAAAAAACTTGGAAACAAAATTGTCTGTACTTCAGATCAGACTCAACTGAACCGATCATTCTTAAGTCATCTAGCTAGCTGAAATTTGCCAACTGGCTCTCATTGCTATACATATGCGCGAACGCTTCATGTACCGTAATTAGTATTCTCAGTTGTGAGTGTATGCATGTGTATGTGTGAGTGTGTGATGAAGGAGCCGTGCCGGCACGGCCCGCCAGCCACACCCGTCGGCTTCGGCACCACGCTGCCGCCGCCGCCGCCGCCACCACCGTGCCCACCGGCCACAGCGCCGCACCCGGCCACCGCTGCCGCCGCCGCCGCCGCCACCACCGTGCCCACCGGCCACAGCGCCGCACCCGGCCTAACCCGGCCCGGACTGCCAAATAGCCAAGGCCACGAAAGAGGATCCCATGTGTAATGCGGCGCGAGCCCAGCCCAGCCCAGCCCAGCTCGGCTCAGCCCGCGCCATTCAGTCTCGCCCAGCCAGGCGCGGACTGGACGACAATCATGTGATAGATTGCTCGCCGAAAACTAACTAGGTCCAGCCGGGCCCGTGTGCGTGGTGACGGCGGCGGCTGGGGCGGCAGGCCAAGCCAGGCCAGCCGTCTCCGAGGCGAGACGCCACAAGTCTCGGGCGAAGCGCCATGTCTTGTGGGCTCAAAGAAGCGAGCCGAGGCGAGCTCTGGACAAAGACTGGGCCACAAGCTATGGATTCAAAACTGACGGGCTTGATGGTTTGTTGACTGCTGGTGACGAAACCCTTAAGCCACTTTTTGACCCCCTCCCCCCTCTCGTGACTTGGCTAACCTAACCTTACCATGCATTAAGGATAGGCTCGTGACCATAGGCTGACCCGCCCCCCCTTAAGTTGGTCATGTAGTTTATGAACGTCCCCTGATCGTCGCGGCTTCCGTCAGGACCACCCCTGTCTGCAACTTTGGTAATCTTACGGGAACCTTTGTTTTAAGGCTGCCAGCAGTTGGCCCCGGGGCACTGCTCTAGAACTCGCCACCCGCAAAGGGCCCACAACTCTGCCCCAAAGGGTACACTGATTGTATTGATTGTCTCTATTGTTGTTACTACTAATTTGCAGAAAATTCGACACATAAGTCAAGTCTGTTAATGGTGTTTTACGACCGTTTTTGAACTGTAACGACATACTACGTCGCTCTTACAAAAGCGATATTTGGCCCCAATTTCGTCGCTCTTGATAGGGCGACGCTTAAAAACATCGTCCGAAAGGGCAACGATTTGAGAACGTCGCTCTTAATTAAAGGGCAATGTTCGATTATCTAATAGAGCGACGTCCAAAAACTGTCGCTTCAAAACAGTGATGTTTTTAGAAAGTGTTGCCCTTTTAGAGCGATGAGTTTTCACGTCGCCCAATTAGAGCGACATACGTCGCTCTTTGGTTTACAATGTACCCCTACGATGTACATCAGCCATACTTCTAGAGCAGTTTTTAGAGTTATTAATCGATAATTGGCTTTTATTGTCTCAAAATGTGTTCAATGATAGTCTCGAGCTGTGGACCCCTCGGCTACCCGGCTAGCGCAGGACGGTACAGAATACGACGAAGGGAGGGGAGAGGGAGGGGGAGGGGCCATCCCCTATACAATAGTTCACAGTTCGCTCTTAGGCGCCTTAGGCGGCGTGGCGTGCCTACTTACAGGCTGAATGCCGTGTGGGCTGCCTACCTTCCGGGCGGCGCCCTAGGCTTGAAACCCCCCCCCTGCATACGCGCCTGGGCGTGGCGTGGTTACTCGTGGCTCCCTTATGCATTTTGCTTATTGTCTGACGACGACGCACGGCGCCTACAACAGCAACAACCTTCCAGAAGGATGCTGTGGACACTGGGAAGGAAGTAGGGAGGAGCGGCGGGCGTTCCTTGTTGGTGGGAGGAGGCGGTGTGTTTAGTGCGCGGGAGGAGCGTTGCTCTGTTCTGTTTGTGTCGACTCGATGGTTTGTGGCGAATCGGGCAGACAACGTGCGCAGGGCAGGGCAGGGCAGGCAGGAGGAGGGAACCCGAGGGAACCGGATCTGGAGCGGGCGGCCAGCCGCGGTCAGGCGGGCGGAGGCCTAGCTGCTAGGGCCTGTCTGGGCTGGACTCCGGACTGGACAAGGGGGACAGAGACCCTCATTTGTCTCATCGCAAACCTCGGACATGCAATATATTTGTGAGCTAAAACTGAAAACCACGACTAACGCTTCGCTGCTCAGCACTGCAGGAGGAGCTGATTGGTGAGCCAATACCATACCAACGTCATCTTCAACAGCTTCTGCAAAGCATCATGACACACCATGAGAGCACGGTATTCAGGGGCTGGTCGAAACATACTGCCACCGAAACAAGTTAATTTTATTTTTCGTCAAAATTTTTAAAAAAGGCTTATAGCCTCACCTGTTTGTTTGTTTGGTTGTTTTTTTTTTTTTGCCCGGAAAAAAATTTGCGTTCCAAATTTTGACATAATTGATATCGACCGATAGTGGAGGTCTAATGAAGTGCTGGAGTACTCAGTGGTCTTGCTTACCTTCTGTCTGACCAGCCACTGACCGGACCGGACAAGTACCGCCAGCGCCCGCATCGTAAGCACGCGAGTATCGTTGACTGCGGGCGGCGGCTGAACCCTACTCAAACTACCGCTCTTCTACGGTCTCTAAAACCGATTTAGTGTTATTTCGTTTTCCAAAAAATTATGATAGTTATAACATCTTCAGTACCCTACCAAAACGTCCTCAAAGTGGCATCCCTTCAATACACGATGAATGGGCGTCTTCACCGACATGGCGAGCCCAATACAATTTCTTCTCCTGAAGCCTGCTTCTTCCGATCACCATGTCGAGGGGGTCTCACGAGCAGCTGTAGCAGCATAGCAGCCTAGCAGCCCAACGGGCACCAGTGTCATATGTGTTGCCTACTCCCAGCTCTGCAGGCGTTGTGGGGCTCACGGCCACTGTGATTTCCCGATTCCTCTTTCTCGCCCCGTCTTGACCGGCCAGCCCCCTCCTCCTCTTACCGCTCCTACCTCTCCGGTTGAACTCCGGTCTATCAAAACATCGAAGAAATTTACAAATTACTTGGAAATTCAACGATGTTTAAGTTTTTGCAGAGCCTAGCTGACTTTTTCAGCTACTGGTACTTCCGATACCTGATGGTGACAGAACTCTACATCGTAGAAAGATGGGAACAGAGGGTGACAAGTATCCTTTCGAGCAGTCGTTCGTAGGTTAAGGGTTTGTGTACCGACACGTATATAATTGTGCGAGCGCGTTCTTTTCGGTCCGTCTAACCTGCATTCCTTCACTTTACGTTTGATAGTCTAAAGATAATTCACTGATTTTCTCCATGTGATCCACGAAATAATTCTAAGCAACAAGTATACTCTGGGTGGGGTTTACTGTTTCTTCTTCCTACATGCCTTACAGTTCATTTATTTTGCTATAAAATTTCATTTAATATACAATTTTCCTTAACATTTGATTAGATGTAGGATTTATTGTTTTGTTCCTGCTCCTGTCATACTTCAATAGCGCTGTTCTTCTCAGTTTTACGTCTTCTTTTTCCAAGTATGTGACTATGACATTACTAGGCGACACACCAGAACTTTAGCATGCTTTGACATGTGACCAATTTTCCTTTTGCAATTGTTAGACGAAACGAAATCAATCTCCACTTCCCAATAACGAAAGCTCGCCACTTGTTATCCAGAATTTGACGTCTTCTGTACCTCTTGTTGTGCTGTGAATCAGGTAGAAAACATTGTCAGAAATATGTGGACTAAGATATTTAAGCCTTCCCAATTACTCCTTTACAATAAGTGATTTCTATTAATTTTTGTGAGATTTTATATGAAACATTGTATTGGATTTATTCAGATGTAAACTTATTGTTGTGAAATCATCACACTCAATTTTCTAGACCTGTTTTCTTTTTTTAACCTCCTTTTTAGAAGGGTTTGTTTAATTTTATCGAAGTTTTATGCTCATAGCAGCAATGCAGTTGTAAAAGTTGTCTACTAGTGTTGTGTGCTGGATCTTTTACTTTCAGAAGTATAGAGCTTGTTCTTGGTTTTCCTGTGCCTTGTCTATACTTCTAAGGATTAAACTTAGCAGACATACCTGTTTTCTGATCTCATGATTTTTTTCTATTTATTTGAAGGACAGAGATACTTGTCTGACTTAAAAGGATGGATTGCTGGTAAATATCCTTGTTAGATTTGGATTCTGGTGAAAATCATGAAGGTGTGTCCACGGTTGAAATATTTTCATCTTTGAAATGATTTATTTGAGTAAGTTCTTGATGGTAACTGACATAGTAAGCGTCTAATATCCTCTTGCCATGTTTACCATATTATGTGCCTTTGTATGATATTTGTAGATTTTGCACCGAATGCATAATTAAACCCCTCTGGCTGTGCAGTGTACTGTTTGGTTCCTCTTAACCAATGATTTTTGTTATCTTGTAGTATGATTTATGCTTCTGACATGGTTGGAATTGGTTTATCAGGACATTCAAACATTTGTTTTCTAGAAGAACATCTTTAATGTCATTTGTTAAGTGGTGTAAAAAATAAGGACATAAATCACAGTTACTACTACAGAATAAAAACAAAACTTTCCAATTGTCAGTCTAGTAACAAATACTGTATATGATCCTAAATGGGGATGATCTTGTTCCAGAGATAAATAAATAAAATACTGAAGAAGAATAAGAATGATCATGTTACAGTCTTTCCCCTGCCTTCCTGACGAACCAAAATTAAAATGTGATATAAATCTATAGACATTTTACTTTATTTCTAGAGACTTTAATGCTGCACTAGCTGATACATGGTACATCTATGGAAAATGTCTTCATACTTCCACAATACATTGATTTGTGTCAATAGACCAAATGATTTGTTTGAATAAAATGTCACTCCAGAGGTTTTGACCTGACGTCTGATTGTCCTAAATTTTATAATGCACTTTCACTTTCTTTAACAATAATCAAATCTAAAATCAATTTTATCACAGTCTGAGTTGTCATTATTAACAACAGGTACAATATAAATGGCATCAACATAACTTATCAATACATTTGTTCAGATGGTTTTCATTACACTAGAAAACTTCTGCATCAGTCCATCAGTCCAAGATATTTTTTGACCGGTGAGCTGTCCTACATTGTTGTGAGCACTAACACCTACACAATTATAATTATAAACATCATTTGAGCTTAGACTTCAACATAAACAGCTAAGGCAGTAACACTTCTAAAAATTCCATATAAGCTTCAGAGCCCAAAACAGAAGAACAATTATGTTTCAAATTGACAGAAAAGAGTAGAAAGGGTATGATAGTACACCCATAAAGTCTGTGGTAGTCAAAGAACCATTCTTGATGCTTTGCCTTACTTCGGTCTAATTTTTTCATACATGAATTGTTGAGATCTTTCTGTTGTATACTGAGATGATCTATTACTTGCACTTTGTCCTAAAGTTCTTCTTCGCATGAAATGGAATTGAGCAAGGGCAAAGTCATACAGCTCCTGCTCCATCTGCCATACCTTAGACTCCTGAATTTTCTTTATAGTGCTTGAAGATGGGGGAGCTTTCTGAACTGTTTTACGGAGGTGAGATTTTTTACCTATGATAAAAAATTGAATATTTGTTAGGACAGGCCTTCTCTTATAGCATTAACAGGAGTAAAAAAGGACACAACACAACTGCCATATCTTACTGTTCAAATAGTGTTTGGAGGCGCCTTCAAAAAAAGTTGGAAGGGTAACTTCAAGCATACGAATGAAGTCTTCCATTTCCTCAGTTACACCCACAAGAAGAAAATGGTTGATTAAATTGCGCTTAGCTTCATCCAAAGCCCATTTATTTCCTGGTTCCCTAAAACACAGACAACAATGTAGAATATTCTGGCATACATACTCTTTCCAAATTCTAAACAAGACATTTAGTTTCATTAGATTTTTGCGATGTGAATGGAAAGAGTTTCATACATACCAACAAGCAGCAGTGTGGCCACAGAAAAAGGGAACTTGAAGCCACATATTATCAGGATGACAGTCTGGTTGTCTCTTTGAAACACACTCATCAAAAGTCTGCAATGCAAAATGTTTGTTAGAGAAGAAGATGTTAAATAAAATTATCATTGGGTTTTACATGAAACTCATACCATTTTGTCACCATGTTTACGACGCACAAGATATGGGCGAAAGTCATCTCCATACCTCAGAAAATAATAATAAGACACCAGGCGATCTAATGGTCGACGGATTAAATTAATCCACACAGGATTTGTGTTGATCCCAAATCTTTGCATAAAAGAAGGAAAAATTGAAGTTTAGTCATTAGATTACATGCTGGGATTAAAAAAGAAAAAATTCAGCAAGAAGGAAATATAAAACAATTGATTTACCTGGCAAAATCTACAAATGCTACATGACCATGGTACAGTGCAGGTTTGATGGCATCCCACTTGCTTACATTGTAGGCAAATTTAGCCTGTAATTAAAGACAATATTATGATCAGTAATCAGAAACAGGCCTACATTGAAAGATACTACACTGAAGTATTACCTGGTTGGCTAAAGACAGAACATGCATGTTTCCAGTTACATTAATGTGAAGAACATGGTAACTGTTTTGCCTGCATAAGTCATAAGCAACATTTATGAAACTTGTGGAACCAGTTTTTGGTACACGGTTGTAGATGACAACGAAGTCTTCACGTTGCTTCAAATTTACATTAGGTATCTCTACTAATGGACCACCACCAGCACCACCTCCAATAATTGGTGCACGCAAGGATGATCTTTCATTTGCTTGCAGCTGTGCTCTTATCAGGGCCACTTCAGAAACTGAAAAGAAATGATCAAACAGGTAAAGGACCTTAACACAGAGGGAAATGACATTTCAGATTTGATTATGCCAAGGTGAGAAATTTACCTAGTTTATCATTGTTTCCTTCTAACTGCAAGACATGCATTTCAAAATAAAGCATAAAAATAACGAATAATAATGCACCAATAAATAGTAACACATTACTGCTCATTAGGCCCTTTCTCAACATTGTAAAATCAAATCCCTCTCATAAATCAAAATTTAATTTGTATTTTATAGTGCTTGAAGATTGCAAAATTGACAATGCATGGCACGATAGCTAAACGCACGCCAAGAGTTCAATATTTCTTCCATTCATAAAATTTCTAAACCAAAACATAACCTGAGCAGGACAGGCCGAGAATAGTGGTCTGGGACACTATTTGCAGCTGGCTTGACAGCAGACAGTGGCGACAAAAAGACGCGTATGTTCGAAGTCTATAAACCGCATTGCTCTTTTAGAACTAAAGATCTATGGGAGTATCTTTTAAAATTTCAATTTCAAAGAATTTATTCTTATTGTGACTTTTTCTTTGTCTCGTAGCTAGTGGTAGTGGTATGAGTGCAAAGTCGTCTGAACTTCCGGAATCAACATTGTCTGCTCAACTTCTCTTATTTTTTGTTGTTGTCAGTTAGTTGCAGTTGTCACCAGTCACAACCACTTACTTTACGGGACCAAAAGTCCTCATTTATCTAGTCATATCTCGCCAAGAAATAAAATAACTGTTTGACTATTGTGCGGGTATTACGAAGATTCACAACTTCAGTTTCGTTATGGGTCAAGGAAAAAGTCAATTTACTGAAGAGGAACTGCAGGACTACCAGGTATCTATCTTTCCTTGTCCATTGACGGTTCTGATCTGTAACATTCAGATTTGAACGTGAACTATTTACCTTGTGGATACGGTTGCCGCATCTACTCTGGGCAAGGTTATGATCTTGTGCAATCCCCATTCAATTCTAATTGTTTTGTCTGTTATTTCAGGATCTCACCTACTTCACAAAGAAGGAAGTTTTATAGTTAGTATATTTTCATTTTCACTCTGCTTATGATTCAGAAATACCTGTACTGTGAAAGCACCCGTCTATTTCCTTGCAGCGCTCATCAAAAATTCAAAGCATTGGCTCCAGAAAGAGTTGGTCACAACAAAAATGCCAAATTGCCAATGTCAAAAATTCTCTTGTACCCAGAACTAAAAGTTAATCCATTTGGAGATCGTATCTGCCATGCTTTTAGTTCAAGTCATGATGGTGACTGTACCTTCGAAGATTTTTTGGATATGATGTCTGTGTTTAGTGATGCTGCCCCCAAAAGTGTTAAAGCTGAACATGCCTTTAGAATATTTGGTAAGTCCTGTTTTTTAGTACTGTTATATTTTAAATTGCAAAGAAAAAAATTAACGATTGAATACATAATTTTTTTTAAACTTCTGATATAGATTTTGATGGAGATGATATGCTTGGAGAATCAGACTTGCATCAGGTTGTGGAGCGATTGACTGGTTCTCAGAGACTAAGTGAGTCTGACATGAAGCACTTAATTCAGAACATCCTAGATGAGGCAGATCTGGATGAAGATGGTGCCTTGTCTTTTGCAGAGTTTGAGCATATTATTGACAAGTCTTCTGATTTCTGCAGGTATAATAATTATCCCTCCCTTTACAAGCTAATGACTGTGCAACAGTGTAAGATTAACATGTTTCTCTTTGCTTTGCAGCACATTCCGAATCCGTCTTTGATGCTACAAGCAGCATCCAAAGTTAGGATAACAAATTCTTTTTGACTAGATGTAAAGACTCTTACTTCAAAATTCACCCCACTCCATCTCACTGCTGCATTAATTTTCCCCTTTGAGTTTCTCCACAGCTGCATTCAATTTTTGTTTTCATTTTGTATGTGTATGGAATATGTTGATGTCAGAAATGTACAATACATACACCAACAAAGTATATCTCTTGTCAAGTAAAATGAAAAATTGAGGAAAACAAAATATGTTTGTTTATTGCCAGATCTCTCTTAACAATTTTATCAGACATGACCATCAGATAAATTTTTCTGATTTCAAGGTATTTTTCTGACGTGAAGCTATCTTCATCATCACTGGACACAGAACCTTAATACAATAGCTGTCTTGGCTGAATGAATGAGGTCTTAGGCAAGTGCAGTGGTTAACAGATTGAAAACTATGCTATTAACATTCACCTTAGATTATCCATTAAAATAAGGTAGTAATTCAATGTTACCACATAAGTGGAAAAATATAAAAATAACACAATTTTGCAAAACAAAAAGAGGCTAACATGAGGTTCTCAATTTTGGACAGCTCACAAAGAGATACAAACACCACACCACAAATAATGATAAGATTTTCTACGAATTGAGATATCCCCTGTAAAAAAATAAAAGAAAAGATAATAGTTATTAGCACTTTGTTCCATTACATTTAAAACAAGAAAACCTCCATAATAGAGCATTTATGCAGCTATAAATGTAAGCTACTTACGGGAGTTTAATCCTCATGAAGATCCAGCATGAGCAGAATGACACAATAACAAATATGAAACCAATAGCTATGAGCAGAATGCGATTGAACTTCGGAGTTGACGGGCTGTGTGTTTGATTAAGGACAATGAAGCCCAAGCCTCCCATGGTGAACATAAATGAAGACGTCAGGCCTTCAATGACATACTGCCCATTAACACGGTGAGGCATGATTGCCACCTAAAATATTGACAACACAACACAGCATAAGATTCATTTCATAAACATGTCGACCACCAGCAAGCGTGTACTTACAGTCCTGGTACCACGTTCATCCGTAACGGAACCGTAGCCTGGCGTCTCCGTTATAATGTCATAAATTACCCCTACAAATAGAGCAAGCATTAATTTCACATTCTTATAGGTGAAAGGAAATGTCTCTACATGCAACTAGATACACTAAAGAAATGGGATGACGAGACTTAGCCATCTAAATGATTTTCTTTATGCATTTGATTTCTAGTTAACGTGGTAGAGAAAATACAAATGAATGAACGATGGAAGTGCTATCAAACACATCAAATAAAGGTGCTATTTTAAAATGAAGTAAGGTTATCTGAAGCTTACCTCCCGTCACCAAGAAGTACGATAGAAGCACCATAGCGTAAACTGCCATAGCAGAGGGCTGACGAAACCATGTTGGCAATTTCACTCTTAGATTGGGTACTTCTAATAGATGATAGGGTAAACTATACAAAACTTCCATTTTGGACCGGTACGCCGCTAAAGCCAAACTCTGCTGACGTCTGAATGTTGACGTTTTTGGGAGAGACAAATTTTTCATCCTAAGCGAAGCAGAGTACCAACATACGCATTGAAGTTTCCCGGCCACGCTTTTCTGAAGTAATCGAGAAATAAATGTCATAACCAATATTTAATCAAAAATGTCAAGTTGTTGTGATATTTGATTGGAGGTTGGAGAATAAGGATTTGACAACAAGTAATCATGTCTAATCATTTACTTTCAGATTCACTTCGGGTTGATAGTCGAAGGGCGCTTAATTTAAAGATTGACAGAAGTAACAGAAAGTCAACGCAAGTGCGACGTAAATGAGCTGATAAAAAAAGAAAACAAGGAGCACACAAGTAGGTCACAAGTATTCGGCTGCATGTCCTACAATAATTTCTGATGCCATTTATTTAGAAACATAAATGCAAACAAATATACATAATTCTAAAATATGTCAGGCAAAAAGAGTTAATAACTTTCATGACCAAATGCATCATGATCAATCATGATAGAAAACAAATTGCAGTATCCTATACAATTTACAGAACGAAAATGGCTGGTAACATCTGTCACAGTTTTGGTACTTCAGTTACCGAGTTACTAGGCTCCAAAACACAATACTAATATTTGTAACAAAAAAAATAACAATGTCAAAATATATGGATAACAAACATAAAAGGTAGGACATTTCATAAAATATTTAACGGACACCTCACTAAGTATTGGGATTACAAGCAATGAGTGAGGCAAACATTGAAATAATGAGGGTACTATGTATGAATTGTTAATCACTGCAACATGAATAATTAAGAATACCATCAAAAATGTTGATATGCATTAACACACATTGCTGAAGTCTGGTCCAACACACATGTCATCAATGCCACTCCATCTGGCCTCACAATGAAAAGATTCATTAAGACTGCCATCTTCATCATCATCATCAATTAGTTCGGCTTTAACTATTTCTAAAAATTCCTCTGGCATTTCTGGAGAGTTCACATGAAAACCAGATAGTTCATACTGATAGTCAGGTTGTTCATCTTTATATTCCAGCAATTCATACTGAACATCTGGTGAAACAGGGCCATTCCCGACAGCAGTAACAGCAGCTTTGGCCGCTTCCTCTGTAATTGTCACCCCTCTATTGCTGCTTCTACCTGTACTTCTAGAGGACTGATGCGCTAGAGGAGCATGGGTTTTGGCATGTTCAGAAAGTGCTCCTGTAGTAAAGAAGCGCATGTCACAGGTAGAACAGCAGTATGGCCCTTGATGAGGTGCACCATTCAACAATAAGTCTCCATGAGACTTTTGATGAAGCATTAATTTATGGTTTGACACAAATGACTTAACACAATACTCGCACTTGAATGGTTTCCCATTGTGAAGCATCATGTGAGTCATTAGTCCTGACTTCTGTGGAAATCTGGAAGAAAAAAATCACAATTCATTTCAACATAAACAGATTTTAGGGCACAAAATTTGCAGGAAAACTAAAATTACCTCTGAAAACAGATGTTGCAGGCAAAAGGTCGCTCTCCAGTATGAACTCTGATGTGCTGATTTAGGATTGACCGTACAGCAAAACGCTTATCACATATTGGGCAAGGATATGGTCTTACACCTGTGTGGACACGTTGGTGTCTATCTAAGTGAGACTTCTTCTTGTATTTACGATCACATAGGTTGCAAAAAAATTGCCTTGCATCTAAGTCACTATACTTCTTACTAGATACTTTTTTATCTGCAATGAGTAAGTAATCAAAATAAGATAATTAAAATATTTTCTAGTAGTAGCAAGTATTACAGAGCAAAAATGTTAAAGGCTTCTCAATTTCAATGCAAGGGAAGAAAAATAAAATGAAAACGCACCTACAACAGAAGGGTTTTTAATTATAATTAGTTTGTTATCTGACCAGAATCCAGAATCAATGGAGTTTCCAGAGCTTTGATTATCATTGCAATCAACTTCACTCATAAAAGAATTAGGTGAGTAGCTCGGAGATGTTGCAACACCTTCCCAAGGAGAATAGTCTGCCATTTCTTCTGGTATACAATACACAGGAGAGTCTGGCTGGAAATTGCAACCATACATTGAATTGACAACCAATTCAGCATTGAATATAAACATCCACTCAAAAAATACTACTCATCTTCTATCTCAACTTACAGGTGATATCATAGCCATCCTAGTATCCGAGCTCACTGTGACAGTAGACTCACTGTCATAGTCATGAGGACGATCAGCCGACTCCATTAATATATTTCGAAGATGAGAAGAGGCATCATCATCAAGTGGATCCTTCTCGAATGCTCCATTCTACGGTGAGAAAATCATCTAGTAGTTAAAGATGCTATCGTTGACAATAATTCATATCACAAATATTTAAAATAAACTTTCAGCTTACCACTAGTGAGAGATCCAAGCCTCTCAAAGTAATCAGAGCCAGTGACAGTTCTAACAATGAGTGTTGTTCCACTTGATGAGAATGAAGCTGTTCAGTAGAATACAGCAGCTTATCACAACAACTGCAGGGAATTTGTCCTTCAGATGCAGCAGCCACAGCAGCAACTGCAGCATCAACATCATCTGATGCTAATTCAAACTCAAGTCCAAGTTCTAGCTCCGAAGGATCCTGGGGAAGCAAAGTACATCAAATAATATACCCTGTACCACTCAGTTACTCATAACACTGTCATTAATGAGGTAATTTCATTTCTAATTAAGAAAATTTTGACAGATAGGATCAAATTATAAATTAATTAAAACAAATAAAACTCCTCATAGAAACAGAATAATAAACACAAAGCAGAAACATTTCATGCAGACTGATTTCTCCTCATGTTCTTAAAAGAAACAGGTTGTATGGTCTATCATAGAGCAATGGAAAGGTACATCTGCGCGACTGACAATTTCTTCCATTGATCAAAGTTTGCAAGGAAGTCTATATTTGAATTTCCGTAGCCAAAACTCAGACCAAGCTCAAACTATGATCCAAACACGCAACTCTGAATCCATGTCACAATAAGGGCGCACAAACCTCTTGCTTCAATTCCCTCATAATTGTTCAATGATAGGGATTGCATGCGATCCTGAGCGTCAGATGAAGGAGAGGGAGAGGACTAGGTGACACGGTATGCACAAGTGCCCCAAGAGCTTGACACCTCCAAGGCACGCCACCGCCATTATCAACTGTTGATCATCTCTTTTTAAAATAAAATAACGTGCGTCGTAGCGAAAATAATGACAGTCGGCCGTTGTTTTTCTCGTGTGGTGTCAGGACGACCAAAATTCCACAGCGACTGTGCTGGATTTCAGATAGGACTCACAGCCTATCGTCATCAAGAAACGCAACGTCGTTTGTAAAAGTGTGCGATGTTATTTGCATCGACGCTGCCTTGTTAATTATCCTTTTCGAACCAGAAATACTTCTTACACCTGTCATATTTCATGCCCTGCCAACACGTCATTAGAATGAGCGGCTAATAGGTGGCGCTGAAGTCAGACAGAAGGGAAGGCAACGGGAGGAAAACCAACACACCATCGCCATCAACTGCCCTCAACTATTAACAGAAGATGAAAAGTCAAAAATTTCGACTGAGATCTTTTCCACCCCTGAAGAAGACAACGCTTGTCGAGTGTGTCACTGTGTCCAACCAGTCGTGGAGGAAAACACTTACTTGAAGGACATTGGCTGACCAAAAAGACAGTGGCAGCGCTGCCATCGAAGTTGTGTTCGTTCACAATGGCCGGTCGGTCCGTTTTCCTGAGGGTCTCTCACCGGTTTCCATCATTGTGCGCGGCATCCTGTTCACACAGAAAGAGTAGCGGTAAGCAGGGTACAAAATGGGGAGCAAAGAATCTTGGTTACGCCCCTGGGCTGCCGCACCTGCCGAAGATTGGCTGCCTGGCTGCATCCGAATGCTGAGTGTGCGCTCCCCCAATTTTCTGCAGGGAAGCCCCCAGGCAAGCCGCTGAATGTGGGTAAGGCCCAGACACCGCCCTGCCCAACGCCACCCACGCCTCCCCCGTCGTGCCCCCCGCCGGCACCTCTAGCGCCCCCGAAACCCCCCGCGCCCGGCGATGTGCAAGGACCGGGGAAGTCTGCGGGTACGGGGTCCCAGGGACCGGGGAAGTCCACGGCGGGGCCTCCCCGCACCACGACGGCCGCCCCGCCGGGCCACAAGGGCGCTGTGGTGGCCGTCATCGGCGCCGTCGTGGACGTGTCGTTCCCGGAGGGCCTTCCCAACATCCTTAACGCCCTCGAGGTGACGGGCAGGAAGTCGCGCCTCGTCCTGGAAGTGGCCCAGCACTTAGGTGAGGAGGATTGTTGCCCTTTGTCCTGTCGCGTTCGCAAACTGAGCTGGTTACCGCTGTGCAGGCGAGGGCACAGTGCGCACCATTGCCATGGATGGCACGGAGGGTCTACAGCGGGGCCAGGAGGTGGAGGACACGGGCAAACCCATCAGCATTCCGGTAGGGGTCGCCACCCTGGGCCGTATCATCAACGTCATAGGTGCGGTCGGTTGTGGCCCGTCAACGACTACCGCCACGTTTCTGAAGCCAAACGGTTCCAACAGTGCGCGTTCCTTCACAGGGGAGCCTATAGACGAGCGGGGCCCTATTGAGACCAACACGTACGCGCCGATCCACGCCGAGGCCCCCGAGTTCGCCGAGATGAGCGTGGAGCAAGAGATCCTGGTGACGGGCATCAAGGTGGTGGACCTGCTCGCGCCGTACGCCAAGGGCGGCAAAATAGGTCTGTTCGGCGGCGCTGGCGTGGGCAAGACGGTGCTCATCATGGAGCTCATCAACAACGTTGCGCGGGCGCACGGCGGCTACTCGGTGTTCGCGGGCGTCGGGGAACGGACGCGCGAGGGCAACGACTTGTACAATGAGATGATCGAGGGCGGCGTCATCTCCCTCAAGGACAACAGCTCCAAGGTGTGTGACGGGTGACGTCGGCGACCACCCGTCGGGTCGGGGGTGGGGACCTCCTCTTCTACCAGCTCGGCCCGCTCGGCTGCAGGTGGCGCTGGTGTACGGCCAAATGAACGAGCCTCCGGGAGCGCGGGCGCGCGTCGCCCTCACCGGCCTCACCATCGCCGAGTACTTCCGCGATCAGGAGGGGCAGGACGTGCTGCTGTTCATCGACAACATCTTCCGCTTCACCCAGGCCGGCTCCGAGGTAATGAGCTGCAGCATCACAGCCTGCAACCCCAGGACTGGCAAGCCGCTGCGGTGCAGTGCGCTGCGGTGCGACGGGGCTGCCCTAGGGGCTGCCCACCCCACCCCTCCCCTCAGGCCAGGACCTCAGGCCTCAGGCGGCCCGGAGCCGAGGCTATAGCGCCTGCGAACCGGAGGGTAGGCCACCCAACGCACTCCTGCACGGCGAGTGTGCCTACCTTCCAGGCGATCACGAGGCGACGCGACGCACAGAGGACGACACGACAAGTCATTGCATCGACACGTGTCAACACTGTGCGCTGAAATGTGTGCCAGGTGTCGGCTTTGCTGGGCCGGATACCGTCCGCGGTGGGCTACCAGCCCACGCTGTCCACGGACATGGGGGCCATGCAGGAGAGGATCACCACCACGAAGAAGGGCTCCATCACCTCCGTGCAGGCCGTGTACGTCCCTGCGGACGACCTGACGGACCCAGCCCCCGCCACCACGTTCGCGCACCTGGACGCCACCACCGTGCTCTCGCGGGGCATCGCCGAGCTGGGTATCTACCCGGCCGTGGACCCGCTGGACTCGACGTCCCGCTGCATGGACCCGGTCGTGGTGGGCGAGCAGCACTACAAGACGGCCCGCGGCGTGCAGAAGATCCTACAGGTGAGCAACGGCGCCCGGCGGCACCGGGGTCAGGCCCCGCGGCATCTGTCCAGCACCCGCCGTGTTACAGGACTACAAGTCGCTGCAGGACATCATCGCCATCCTGGGCATGGACGAGCTGTCCGAGGAGGACAAGCAGACGGTGGCGAGGGCCCGCAAGGTGCAGCGCTTCCTGTCGCAGCCCTTCCAGGTGGCCGAGGTGTTCACTGGGCATCCCGGCAAGCTGGTGGCCCTCCAGGACACCATCAAGGTGGGTCGGGTCGACTGGCCGCCGACGCGTTGGTCACGGCCCCTGACGGGGAGGTGTGGCGGGGACCCCCGGGCCCGGGCCGTACCGGGCGTGCCTGTGGGCAGCCATTCGTCGTGGAGGCACGGCGGGGCCCCGTGGGCCGTGCTGTGCCAGCCGTGCGCTACCCCTATCATCAACACCTCGCATCCGTAAGCGAGAAGAAGCCCTCGGTTGTTAACGGGCCCCGTTAACCACCGGCAACCACAGCCGCCCGGACGGCACTCCACCGGCGCTGCCAGGCACTGCCAGGCACTGCCCTGCCTATTACCTGGTTATCATTCCTCGGAAAACACACTCTCGCTCCACCGTGTTTGTCCCCGGAGCATCGCGATGACGACGAGACGAGGCAGAAGAGTGGCGGGGCGTGGCGGCGCCGCGCTGTGCCCCGGGCCGTCGGCCGGCGTCCGCCGCACGGCGAGGCTCGGCCCCCACCGGCCCCCACTGGCCGCGTGCCTCCAAGTGTAGCTGCTACTTCTCGCGTGAATTGCTTGGCGTGACGGTCAGTGTGGTTTCGGGAGGGGGCGGGGGGCTCCAGGGGACCCCAGGGGGGGGCGCGCCCATCCAGCCCGGGTGTTGGTTTTCTCGCCTGATCGACCTGGGGCGATGATCGGCTGGGTCGGGTCCGGTCGGGTCCGGCGCGGGGCCGCGGAGCCGCTGGGCCGCATCGGGGCCTCGCCGGCCGGTGGTTAACCAGCATTGTGTAGTATAGCGGCAGGCTGGAGTCTGCTCTTGAATGGACTAGACGCGCCAGCACGCAACTACAAAAAACAACAACAACAAAAAACTAGATTATTTTCGAAAAAAAAAATTACCTTGGTGACTGTTTTGCAAAATCATTTTTCCATGTTTCACATCTTTGAGGCAGGGACCCCGTGCTCTTTAAAACAACAACATACATGCAGCCACGATAAAATAAAAAATAAAAATAAAATACGGACGATCGGAAAATGAAACTCCATTTTCTCGGTTGAGTGTGTGAATTTTAACACTCGGCACATACACGCACGCACAGACTCACTCAAATACAAAGCAGATACGCAGAAATACGTGCGTACTAAGTGTGGGTACAAAACGGCGTAAACGGGAGGGAAAAGAGGAGAAGTGGAGGCGAAAGAAAAAGTGAAACAAACTTGTTGCCTCTGTATGATGATGAGGTGTGCGCCGCAGCCTCCCTCGTTCCCACTTACCAATTACTACCTGGATACCCGTCAGCAGCTCAATCAGCGAGCCAAGCACCAATTTTCACGCTCCGGAGCGAGAGCCTCGGAAACACACACTCGGTCGATTGAATAGGTAAACATGCACGTCGAGATCCCAACACCCGTCGGATCGGGGCGTCTCCAGCACCTGAGATTACCCGTGCGCTCCCGAGTGCGGGGAGGAGCAGCAAGTGGATGCCCGTAGCGAAAATGGGGCACTTAGTGCCAGATTATTGTCCTGCTTTATGCAATAAAACGGGAAAAGGCGGGTTCCCGGTTGTCGAGATATGGGGGCATCTGCAAAATTGCCATTTTTGGCGTTGAGAAAAAAGGGGCTTTTTTTTCCCTGTCCGCAGGGTAAGAGAGGGGTCAGAGGAAGGAGATATGAGGGAGGGGAAGGGCCTCATGGCCCCCTGTAAATCACCGTTCCCGCAGCCAGGAGATACTTGTGGTGCCATAAAAGCTGCGAGAATGGTCTCCCCAATGAACAGGCGCCAGTGTCCGGCCCGGCCCCCACGGCCCCCACAGACCGCACCGTCTGCAGCCGGCTTTTATAACGCGCTCCGCGCGCGGACTTCTGTAAAAAGAGACAAAAAAAAAAAAAAAGACTTGCGCCGCGGAGATAGTGCGACAATCACACGGACATGCAAACGGTGCACGCGGATGGCTCCGTCGGGAAACTTTCACAGCGCGGGCGCCGCCAGCCGCGCCCGGCGCCAGGAATGCAAGGGGGCGCTCTCGGCCAGGCCCTTCCCTTCGGCTGATTCCTCCTTTCCAAGGTGCTAAAGCTGAGGCCGTGCGGAGCGTCCTCCAAAACAAACAACCCGTTCGCTCGCCGTGCGTCTCTCTCTCTCTCACTCACTCACACACACACACTCACACTCACACACACACACACACACACACACACACACACACACACACTCACACACGGAGCGCCCCGAAGGAGGGACGAGGACAGGCGTAATCACAGTTATTAAACGGCCTGCTGCCGTGCTTAGCCCTGCTCCGAGTGTCCTGCTGGCGCTGCTGGTCCTGCTGGTCCTTCTGGTCCTGCTGGCTGTCCGCGGGCACGGCACGCCGGGATCGGCCAGCTCACGCCAGGACGTATCATTACAGGACCGTTCTTCACGCTCGCGTCCCGCGTGAAACGTCCTCGCCTCCGATCATAATCTGTCATGCTGCAGGGGCAGTCAGACAGATAGATAGATAGATAGAGTGTGAGGGAGAGAGAGAGAGAGAGAGAGAGAGAGCGAGAGAGACAGAGAGAGAGACAGAGAGATATAGATCACTCCGTTTCGGGAAGAAATATATTTGCTATATACCCGACCACCGTCCCGTGAAGAAAAAAAAAATAGAAAAAAAATAACTTGGGCGCAAATTGACGACAGGCACTGATTACACAGGTCTCTGACACGCACAGAGGGTGCTCTGGTTGACGGGTTAATAGAGCAATTGACGTGGTGGCCGCAGTTGGTCGCTGCTGCTGGCCCGCTGCGGTCGAGCCGAGGGTGCAGTCCGTGCAGCCCGTCGCAGGCACGACAGCTCAGCGCAGGGCCCGACAGACCTCCAAAAGGAGCAGGCACAGGGTAGCCGCAGCAGACGAAGTAGCGTCATACGCCTTTACCGCTCCCCCTTTGTCCCTTTTGGTCTCCGTGCTGTAAAATTAAAAGGAAGGAAAAAGGATAGCTGTCAGGAACGCCTGTGCTTATCGCCACTGACCTCATGAACGGGCCCGGGTTATGGAGAACGAATTTATTCACCGGGTCCATTGTTGACATGACAGCAGCCATGTGGGTTTATGGGCGACATGGGCTGTTGAGAGGCCATTACAGTCGACACCTTACCACCAGCGCGTCTGCTGCTGCTGCTGCTGCTGCTGCTGCTGCTGCTGCTGCTGCTGCTGCTGCTGCTGCTGCTCCTCAGGCCCATGTGGGAGGAGAGGAAGGCCAACGGTTTCCCACGCCGGTGGCGCCAGTTTACTACTTCGCAAAAAGACGAGTTTCTTTTGGTTTGCTCAAGAGAGGAAAAATCGGGAAAAGCGAAGGTTTCGGATTAATTACGGGAGTTCAGTGAGAGGAATACAAAACGGTCACACTGCGAATGAAACAATGATGATCATCATAATTTAAACTATGGTAAAGGTTTAACATTCGTTTGATGTGATGATCATCACTTACTGACCCTAAAAAAGTGATGATTTTTCATTGAATGATGATCATTACTCTTTCATTTACAGTGCATCCGTTAAAAGTACAGCTACGACCAGTCTTACCGCTCACGGCGCCCGGCAGATAGGTAACCGCAACTTGTGCACGTACGCGTGTGCTGCGGGCTGGCCTACCCCGGCATTCGCAGGCGCCCGGCTGTGGGCCGCCCGCGGCGCCTGCCTCCGCCATTGTCCTGCCGGGTTATGGCCGGGCGGGTGGTTGACATTTGGTCGGGGACCGCTCCCTCATGACCCCGTTCCCCTGACTTGTACCTGACCCCTCGCGAAACCCCGGCCAGGCGCCACCGAGCCGCGCCGCAGTCCAACGGGGGCCCATCACGTCCACATCCACATCCACTCCACGCAGTGGTGCGGTTTGTAGAGTGTAGCGCTGGGCTGCGTGCGAGGAAGTCGTGCACGCGCGGCCGGGGGTGCCGGCGTGCGAGCGGCGCGGGCGGCGCGGACCCTCGTACGCAGCCCTCGTGTGGCTTTTATGTAGGATTGGGAGACGCGGCCCGGCCTAGGCATGGCCGGGGCCGGGCCGTTTTGGGTGCCTGATTGCCGCTAATTCCGGCATCAACGGTGTGGTGCGGTAAAAGTCGTTCCAAGGCGCCGTTTTGTGGCGTGGCGCTGGGCCGTGCCGGGGCCGCGGCGCGTGCAGCGGGCGCAGTTAGGACCCCATTAGGAACCGCGAGATGCGGTCCCGAACAATGTTGCCTGCCATCGCCACTCACTACCACCGACATCATGACTACCACCACCACCAACAACACTACCACCAACACTACTACCACCACCACCACCACCACCACCACCACCACCATCACCATACAGCAAAGTCTCTACCATCGCTACAACATCATGACGCACCTAATGAATGTGATCTCTCTTTGTGTTTCAGGGCTTCCAGGAGATCCTGGATGGCAAGTGGGACCATCTGCCAGAGGTGGCGTTCTACATGGTCGGCGGCATCGAAGAGGTGGCCACCAAGGCGGAGAGCCTCGCCAAGCAGTTGCCGTAGCCTCGACGTCATCGGGGGCCTCTGAAACCCGCCTGTTCGAGCCGTCAATGTTACTCGGCCTGCGATTAGGAATTTATATTTCCTATCATCAGAAGTTACTTTTGTACTGTACGTATATTGACAAAATATAGTGCTATGATAAAGGGAGGAGACAACGGTCTGCTTTGTGGCGTGTGTCAGACGAAATGCTCTCGAAAGAAAAACAAAAAGTGTAGCGACGTGATGATGACCACCTCTGCAGCAACGCTACGGCTGAGCAGAAGATCCCGAGAGATAAATTTCAGCGTTTATATTCCGCGCCGAGAGCGACGGAAGTACGGCCAGCGGCCTACAAACTGCCATACTTCTTGGAGGTATCGACGCAGAAAAAAAAGGGCACACGAGAAAGAAGAGGAGGAGGAGGAGGAGGAGGACGGGGAAGAGCAAACAACCTGATCCAATCTCGCTCTTATTTTTTCCCCCTTCTTGTAACGGATGACGGCAGAGCAAATTGATTCTACTCGCGAAATAACGCGCTGAGTATAGGCTGCTGTAGGCGCGGCGAGTGCCGTGTGACACACCGCGGTGACGGCGGGCACCAGAAAGTAATGAAAATTAGAAACAAGAAGAAACGAAACGAAACAAAAAGAAAGAGGGGGCAGCAGGGGGGAGCCCGCAAAAGGGAAGTGCCACGGCGGTTGTTGCGGATGGCGCAGACCGCAGCCCATTCAAGTCTTGTTAGCGATTTTGTGTCCGACTATTATGGCGCAGCCATGAGCCGTTTCCTGCCTGGTTCATTCACAACCCGCGTCGGGCCCTTCGCGGAGTGGTGGTGGTGATGGTGGTGATGGTGGTGGTGGTGGCGGTGGGGGCATTCATGCCCGTGGCGCCGCCAGCAACACGACGACGCCCGCACAACCCAAACCGCACAATGAGCGACCGCCGCACGGCCACTCCCATGGCTTTTCCCGTTGCCAATGTTTCTTTCATGAAATTTTTCTTTCAGTTTTCTTCCTTTCTATTTCGGCATGCGAAGTTCATCGCCAATTTTGCAAAAATGGAGGAAAGCGCAGTGGAAGAAAATAAAAATTGCCGGCGCATATCGTCCTGGTTTGCCTTCTTTATTACATGATCGGCGGGGACGTGCAGACAGCGTAGCCTCAAGACTCATTCATCATCTCGCCCGTAGTACTCACTTACGCAGGCATGAATGTATGGACCACTCCCCGGCCGTAATTCCCCATTCTCTTTTCCCTCGGTCTCTCTCCCTCTCTCCCTCTGCCTCTCACCCCGGCTGCCCGGACCCGTCATTCTTCTCCACCATTAACTCGGCCCGTATTTACCCAGGCATTTATTTATTAAGCATCTGATAAAATGAGGAACCCGGTGAGAAATCGAGAATGATTAATTTCCTAACGCCGGCGACGGGACGGGAGGCGAGAGGAGAGGCAGGGCGACGGCTCGGCCGCGGAGACTGCAACGCAGGAGGCGGACCAGAGACCACGCGTCGCTACTCCTCGCGCGAAGGGGCAGCGGGGGGTTCGGGGTAGCGACGCTGAAAGGGGTAGGAGCGCAGTGGCTTTGGCGCCAGTCTCAGTCTCGTTGCCACAATTTTTTGTTTTTGTTTTGAAAGATGGCTGCAGCGATATTCAGCCTCGCTGTCACTCGCCTCTGGGTATACCATACTTATGCGGCATATTTATCCCCTATACCAGGTGTATCATTGGCCCCGGGCAGTTTCGGTTTTAGGCAGTCCCGCAACGCACTATCTCCGTCTCTTTCTGGCTCGGCCAGAGGCGTGAGGCAGAAAGAGACGGAGATAGTGCGTTGCGGGACTGCCTAAAACTAAAACTGCCCGGGGCCAATGATACACCTGGTATATACGCTATGCACAGCCTTCTCGCTATCCCTCTCTCGTGAAACGCCCTCTCGTAACAAAAACCAAACGGGGGGAAAAGCACAAAACGGCGTGCGCTGCAAGTTAGAGAGAGAGGGAGAGAGAGAGAGAGAGAGAGAGAGAGAGAGAGAGAGAGAGAGAGAGAGCAGTTTTCCGAGAAAGATAATCGCGCGCGCGTCTGTGTCCTGCATGTTGAGCTAGTCGAGCGATCGGATGCTTGATTTTTCTTTCTTACACGGCGCGGCGTCGTGCCGCTTGTTTCATATTGTTTTATTCTGATCTATCGCCCGCTGCTGCTGCCACTGCCGCAGCTGCTGCCGCCGCCTCTGCCGCCACCGCTGCTGCTGCCACCGCCTCAGGCCGAAGCCAATGATGCCTGGCGCCCCGGACCTGGCTCGCTTGGCTCCAGTGCAGTCCCTGGAACTGGACGAACAGCCTGTCCAGGACTACTGGCGGACAGCTCAGGCCCATTCATTGATGCGTCCGTTCATTCATTCGTCCATTCATTAATTTTCAATCATTCACTTTCATTTTATGCACTTTTGGTGGTACTGTCGGGCTCTTTCCGGAAGTGTGTCGTTACCCTTCTTATTCCTCTCTTCCCCTCATCAGCAAGAGGAAACAAAGATCGAGAGGTATATCCCCACACATTTTTGTTACAATAGGAGAGGGAAGTACTAGTTGATCCGCATGTCTGCCCCGGGACCCACAGAGCTTGCCCAAGGAATGGGAACAAATTATCGGTATGATTTACTCGATTGAGCCCCCGGCGGCCCCCGGCGGCCCCCGGCGGCCCCTGGCAGCGAGCCGGAGCTCACACAGGAAGTGGAGTGCCCGCCGCCCGCCGTGTGGGGAGGAGCGGAGCGGAGCGGGCGGAGGGATCGGTATCGGGGCTTTACCGGTCAGAACCGAAGCATTTCGTATCACATGCATTCCGCCCACGTTTCCTCATCTGTGGGGAACGCGTGGGGCTGGGATGAGGACCGGTTATGGTGTGGTGATGCGACTTCCGCGCCGCCCAGGCCGGACACCCCAAGTACTTGAACCCGTGGCGGCATATTTAGGTTATGATGGCAAATGAGGTCACTGTGCGAGAGCGCGGAACTTTGGAACGCGCCCTGCTCCGCAAACACGCGGGGGAACGTCTCACTCGGGATGACTGTTCGGCATGATGCCACCGCCGCGGCGCGCATCGCATCGTGCGTGTTCGACTCACCATATAATTTGAGGCTAGTTGGTGTGTCTACCTGCCTGATCAGCCTCACACACACACTGGCGCCTCAGTGCCCGGTGCGCTGACCACCAGAGGTGAGACCACCTCCTGGAGACCGTGACCGAGACGGGTTCCCGAGGGGGTTCCTCCCGGCCCGGGTCGTGCTCATTAACTTCTGGACCCGAATCCGGGCATTTATCCCCGGAGTGTCGAGACATCGCCCCGGAGAAAGCAAATAGCTTCTCATCACCGAAGCCTCAGCTTCAGCTCCCAGTCATGGTCATCGGCTGGAGTTGCGGCCGAAACGAGGGACTTGAAGAGGCTAGCCTCTTTTTGAAAATTTGAAAAAAAAAAACTGGAAAATTCTTTGGATAGTACTTCACTGCAACTGGAAACGTTCGCAAGATGCGTGGGCTCGGGCTCAAATACCGACAGGACTTTTTGTTTCTCTGCCCTCGTTGCTGGCTGCTGCGCGCGTCGCTTCTTTTGTTAATTTCCGTGCGGTACATTATCGGCCAGTGCTGTTGGCCATACCAGACGCCGTCAGCACCACGCGGGGGAGGCGGCAGGCGGTCGGTGATCGAATGCCGATGGTGGCGCGCGGAGTAGCGGGGCTCGGCGCGGCGCGGCGGGCCGTCGGGACCAAATCCGCCGCGTTCCTGCAGCTGCTGCTGCTGCTGCTGCTGCTGCTGCTGCTGCTGCTGCTGCTGGTGCTGGTGCTGGTGCTGGTGCTGGTGCTGGTGCTGGTGCTGGTGCTGCGAGGTGTTGATAGCGGTAATACGCCGGGGATCCGAAGCGCGTGTAATTATCGTACCATTATCGGGTAGAGGGGGGGGGGGGAATCAAGCGGGATGGTAGTGGTCTGCGGGGGTCAGAGGGGCTGCCCCCGCGTCACACAGCTGGTCTCCACAATGTGGTCCCCCAAGCACACCGCCAAAGACACACGACCAGTAGCACGCGCAGCCAGCTGCCAGCTGGGGGCGTTCAAAAATCACGGGACCTTATTTCTCCGGACCCTTCTTACAGCGACGCGTGAGGGCGGTGCTGGAGCAGACTGTCGTCGTTGGTGTGGGCTGTGCTGCTGCTGCTAGCTGCTGGTTGATGCTGTTGATGCTGCTGCTGCTGCTAGCTGCAGTGGCGATGGCGGGGAGGGGGGGGTGGCGGGGAGGGGGGCTTACGCCCCCCCTGTGAGATCAGCAGCCGGCCGGCGCTCCACCTGAAAGGTAGGCAAACACCTGAAATTTTTCTGGACCGCTGCTGCTGCTGCTGCTGCTGCTGCTGCTGCTGCTGCTGCTGCTGCTGCTGCTGCTAGCTGCTAGCTGATACTGTTGATGCTGCTGCTGCTAGCTGCTGCTGTTGCTACAGCAGTCTATGGGACGGGTTCGACTCCCGCGTACGGTTCCACACACTTCTCCGCGCGCGTGATTTTTGTCTTTCGCGGCCAAGAGGCAGATCAAATTACACCATGTCACGTGGTTCCCGGCTGCCCCGGCAGAGCTAGGCAGAGCCCGCGGAGCCTCCGACAATGTTTTCTATCAGCCATTACTCATTAACGGCCGGCCTGGCCAGTAGAGTTAGGTGTTTTTATGGCGCTCCGCCTGTCTTGTTAGCCAGTGGGGAAGGGGTGTCGGGGGGCGGGTCCGGGGGGCGCTATAGGGGCGTGCCGGGGGCGGGGCGGAGGCGTGGCCGCCGGCGGAGGCCGGGGCTGGTGGGACATTGGCGCCGTCTGGCTGCGGGACCTCCGGCCGGACGGCCGACCAGTCTGCCCCAGGCTACCCGACGGCCCGAGGGGGCAGGGGGGCCTCTGTACGGAACCCCCCTCCGACCCCCCTCAGGGCCCTTGGGGGATCCTCATCCGGGGGGCGGGGGCAGTGGTGCCATGGTGTGTGTGTGTGTGTGTTGTGTGAAGGTGCTGCACGGGGTTGTGGTGCCCTCACCGATGATTCATCCTTGAGATGGGGGATCTCACACGCAAGTACGCAGACACACACACACACACACACACACACACACACACGCAGCCACACGCAATAGCGATCGGAATCTTCGGCCAAAACAAGAGGCAGGCCCTCGATCTCCCCCTCGCGGAATTTATCGGTTCAAGCATAAGAAGCAACACTTCTACACACACTATCGAACTGTGGGAGAGACAGAAATTTGGTGAAAAATGAAAAGAAAAGGAGAGTGAATTAGAGCGGAGAAGGGGCGTGTCGGAGCGAGGACGAAGGGGGAGGAGCCCGAATTTACACCCGGCTCTAAAACACACTCCGCATTCCAGTCTCACCATACCGTATACTTATGTCTGCACCCTCCCACCGCACGCTGCGGGGGAGGGAAGGGGGCGGGGGAGGCTTCCGGAAGATACAGCAGTCCGGTGGACTCCGTCTGGGCCGTCGCGGACATCGGGGAGGACCGTGTCGCCGACGGGGGGCTGTTGTTGCTGCTGCTGCTGCTGATGGCCGATGACCCCGTGAGAGTGCGACAGAGAGGTCAGGCCGCGGCCGCGCCGCCGGCGCCCCGATGGTCGTGACTCCACGCGGACAGGCAAATAGCACCATTGGAACGGGGACGGCGGCGGCGGTGGCGGCGTTGCGCGCGCCTGCCTCGCCTCGCCTCTCCTGCCTCCGTTGTTTGGTTACGATACACGCCACGCCGCCGCACCGCCGCGCTGCCGCTGCCGCGCTGCCGCTGCCGCGCACTCACAACTAGCACGGGCTGCGGTCGGAGGACGCGGGCTCGGCGGGGGCCCTACGGCTGGCCGCCGCCGCCGCCGCGCCATCAGGAAATTGAAACAATTACATTGAGGTTCGCGAGCACGCTCCGGCGTCCCGACCACAAACGAGGTTCGGGCGGAGCCGGCGGAGCTGAGGCGCGGCGTGGACGCGCTGCCCTCTGCGCTCGACAGCCCTGCGGCAGCAGCAGCAGCAGCAGCACCAGCAGCAGCAGCACCAGCACCAGCACCAGCAGCAGCACCAGCAGCAGCAGCACCAGCAACAGCAGCAGCAGCAGCAGCAGCAGCAGCAACAGCACCACCAGCAGCAGCAGCAGCAGCAGCAACAGCACCAGCACCAGCAGCAGCAGCAGCAGCACCACCAGCAGCAGCAGCACCAGCAGCAGCACAGCAGCAGCAGCACCAGCAGCAGCACCAGCAGCAGCAGCAGCAGCAGCAGCAGCAGCAGCAGCACCAGCAGCAGCACCAGCAGCAGCACCAGCAGCAGCACCAGCAGCAGCAGCACCAGCAGCAGCACCAGCAGTAGCACCAGCAGCAGCACATCAGCAGCACCAGCACCAGCACCAGCACCAGCACCAGCACCAGCAGGGCTCGTCGGATCCAACTACGCGCCGGTCGACACACCGTCATGCTTGCATATGAATCGGAACATCAATCAGACGCGACAGTTATCATGTTTTTAAAACTTTACCCCATTTAGGGATTTGGTCACTGCTGGCGGTGACGAGGAAGGAGAGCAGTCTGTGAGGGCGTGCAGGGCGTGAGCATCGCGGGCACCGTATGCTCTGACCATTCCCCTTCATTCATTCACGCGGTCATGAGCCTCTCTCTCTGTCTCTCTCTGTCTTTCTCTCTCTGTCTCTCTCTCTCTCTCTCTCTCTCTCTCTCTCTCTCTCTCTCTCTCTCTCTCTGTCTCTCTGTCTATGTCTCTGTCTCTGTCTCTCTCTCTGTCTCTCTCTCTCTCTCTCTCTCTCTCTCTCTCTCTCTCTCTCTCTCTCTCTCTCTCTCTCTCTCTCTCTCTCTCACTGTCTGTCTCTGTATCTCTCTCTTTGGCGCGCTAGCTTTTGACGGTCAGTGTACAGTACACGTACTTCCCATGGCTAGTGTGTGGCGCCAGGGCGGGGCGCGGCGGGGCGCGGAGAACCACTGGAATCCCGTCCGAAGGCAGCGGCGGCGGTGGCGGCGGCTCGGGCCCCACACCACACCACACCGCAGAGCGGGGCGGGGCGGGGCGGGGCGGCAGCAAGCGCAGCGAGCTGCTCACACGCAGAGCACCGAGATCATGAATGAAGCTGCAGACGGACCCCGGCGGGGCGCGGCGGGGCGGCGGGGGAAAGGGCGGACAAGTGAATGGACGATCCTGCCTGCTGGAGCAGCGCCTGCCTGCCTGCCTGCCTGCCTGCCTGCCCGCCTGCCCGCACGGCCCTTATACCTTTACCTCTCAGGGGGCCGTCTCCAAATAAGGCGCCTGCGCCAATCAACCACATGACAGAGCCACTCGCAAAGAGAAATCGTATTCCGCAGCGTCCGTTTTGTTTTCTGATCAGCCCGGCTTCAGCACGGCGGTACTCCGCGCACCCTTCACCCCTTCTCCCTGCGCATACCCCGCGGGCGCACGCTCCCCCCGGACGCGGGGTCTCTTCTGCACCGAGCGCCGTGCAGCTAGGCAGACCCGCAGCGCGCTGCGGGCCAGCGGGACGGGACAGAACGGCGCCTGCCATCAGAATCTCAGCGGAGAGACGGGGCTCCTGCTGCTGTGGCTGCTGCTGCTGCTGCCGCGTCCTGCGGATGACGGCCAAGGCGATGGATGGCTGCAATAAATGCCGGAAAACACGGAGCCTGGAGCCGGGCGGTGGCAATGAACCCCGAGTACACGATGAGCTGCGCCCGGCTGCGCCCGGCTGCGCCCGGGTGTGGTGTGTTCCCCGCAGTGGGAATCGTGTCGGAGCAACCTCCGTCGCCTCGACCCGCCCCGTCGCTGCCCCGTGGCCCGCAGTGGGGGCGTGCGCTCCCCCTCTCCCTCCCCCTCCACCTCCCCCTCTCGCGGACCCAGCCAACATAATAATCGCCTATTATGTGATATAAATCTTTTCCCCCCGCACTGCGCCGCGCCCGCCACTCCTCCCGAAGCGCAGGGCCTAACTCTAAACGACGTGCTGTGCTCGTCAACGCCGCGCATTACAAGTACACGACTTGGGGGCTCTGCAGACGCGGCCAGCGGCGGCCCTGGACTGGACTCGTGAGGAGCGAGGGAGGAGCCGCGGACCCGGGGCCATCCACGAACAATGTCACGCCCCTCAGGGGTCAGCCATCCAGGCGCACACGGCGCCGGGAGGGTAGGCAGTACCGTCTTCAGCACGCACGAGTGTCGTGCGGGCTGGCCTACCCTCACGCTCGCAGGCGCTCGGCGGCGCCGTGATCGCCCCCTTTTCGGACTAGGAGAGGAAATTCGGACGCACTTATTTCTGGACATTATGCCTTGGTGGGGTTCTTTACTTTTTCATTTTTTACAAAGAGAAGATGCGCAAACCGGCCGTGATGCTTGGGAGATATTCATGAATGGGCGGCGAGGAGAGCGGGTTGGGCTGGACGCGGTCAGGGCGGCCAGGAGATCGGCCGCCCGATCGAACTTGTTCCTTCAATGGGCAGACTGACCAGGGTCCGGGGGCCTCGGGGGCACGGGGGCCACGGGGGCCACGGGGAGCGGGGCCGGCCTGCCAGGCCTGCGCCTCAACACCTCGCTACACCCAGCGTGTTCCTGGCCCCGGGGCAGACAGCGTCACGGCGTCGGCCTGCCATGAGGCAGCGATGAAGCAGCCATGCAGCAGCCACGAGGCAGCCATGAGGCAGCCATGAAGCCGTGAGGCAGCCATGAAGCAGCCATGAAGCAGCTGTGAGGCAGCCATGAGACAGCCATGAGGCAGCCATGAAGCAGCCACGAGGCAGCTGTGAGGCAGCCATGAGACAGCCATGAAGCCGTGAGGCACCGGACCGCAGCCCCGGAGATACCGGGGCGATACCCGCAGCATCCATGTACACTTTCCTTCGGTCCGACGACGGCATCTCCTGAAACAGATTTAAACGAATCCGCCGCAGTGACAAAACTGTATCAGGATGAGTTATGTGAAGACAACGATGTGAGCCGTATTTTTGCGTGGACGGTGTTTTATTTGTCGTGTGGTCTTCTCGAGAGTCCGCAATTTCATAATTTGAACTTTGGTGAAGTTTCTTTTTCATTCTTCTTCTTGGGTCTGCATTAGGGGTCGCTTGCCCCAACCGCGTACGAGAGCACACAAGCTGTAACTGGGCGGTGGGACCGGAGAGGACTCAGCCGCAGCCGCCCCTGTCCGTTCGTGCGGGTGGCACCCCTACACGGCCCGGTGGGGCGGCGCGGGGCGGTCGGCTCTGGCGTCGGGGTTCGGCCGGTCGCCGCCAGATGGCGCTGAGAGCGCGCGCCGCGCCGCGGCCCGGCCCACCGTCCACCACCACCACCACCAGGACGACGAGGCGGAGGAAGGGGAGGGGGAACAGAGCGGTCGTGGGGCTCGCCGTCGCAGCGCCACGCAGCGCCACGCCGCGTCACGCAGCGCCACGCCGCGTCACGCCGCGCCACGCCAAGCCGCGCGGCGCCGCGTCGAGGCGCTGTCCGCTGGTGCTGGTGGCGGCGCCGACCACAACACCACGGGCGGGGCGTGGCGGGGCGCAGCGCGCGGGGGAAGGGGGGCATGGCATGGCGTCCCACCTCTCATGGCCCGCGAATGACCCCGCACCGCGCCAGTGGTGGCGGGGGAGGAGGAGGAGGGAGGGAGGGGTGGGGGCGGGGTGAAATGTGGTTTTATTACCGTGGGCTGCGCTGAACAACACTGCTGGTGTCGGGGTGGTCGGCGCGGCCTGGCGCTGTGCTCTTTCCACATTATCAGTTCTCCTGGTTCTCCTTCTCTCCTCCTCCTCCTCATCATCATCATCATCATCATCTTCCCCCCGCCCCCCCCCCTTTCCCAGTCTCTAATGCCGCTCGCAGCCTTTTCCGCAACGTATTTACGTGCTGTCATCTAACAGTTTTTGTTTCAAGTGCTCCTCAGCGTCGTTGGCGCAGACGCTGGCGGTAAATTTCTCGCGAGACGACGCTTGATGATTTTCATTTTTTTTTCTCCTGTCTTTCTTTTTTTTCGCCGCTCCGCCCGGTTCGAACACCCGGAAGCCGTTCGTCATATCCCTTTCCGCCCATTTCCGTTGCTACTCCCACAATGCAACCTATATTTTTATTTAGAAACCTCAGCCCCCGGTTACACACTCTGCCCGAGGCAAGAAGGGAAGGAGAAGGAGCGACGGCAAAAAAAAAAAAAAAAAAAAAGACGAAGCAGAAGAAATCGCTCCTCTCGGCCCCCTGCGAATGTCCCTCTGGCAGTCCCCGCCGCCCCGCCGCTGCGGCGCCCGCTGCGTTTGTCTGCTGCTTCCGTTACATCCATACACGTCGCCTTTACAACGGCCCACGCGGCGCGGCGGCGGCGGCGGCGGCGGCGGCGGCGGCACAGGCGCCCGATGTGGCCATGATTTAATGCTTCTTTTGGGCCGGACCAGCCCGGGCCGCCCCACGACGCCAGGACCATTCTTCTTGTATTGCCTTTTCGCTCTAATTTTTCTGCCTCCACCGAAGAGCCCCCCCCCCCCGCGTGTGTTTCTGTGTGTGTGTGGGGGGGGGGGAGGGAAGTGGACTGGGGTGAGACGAGGAAGGCTGGGTACTCCAGGGGACCCGTCAACATTTCTGAAGACTTCGCGGATTTTACTGTGCCCAATCTTGCCCGAGTTTTGGCATCTCAGAAGTAGAGCAACAATAAGTGCTTGCAGGGGGGGGGGGGCAATGAATTAAGGCAGGCGATACGCGCGTTATGCGTTATGTGTGTGTGTGCGTCTGCACGTATGTGTCAAGACGGCACCGCCATCTTGAAATAGCCGAGTAGTGTGGGCGAACTCGCCTTGTTCTTGTTGGCCGGCTGGCCGCCGACGGTCCAGCGGACGTGACGGGATGGCCGTACGTTGTTCGCCGCCCCGCCGGCCCCCTTCGCCCCCTTCGCCCCCTTTGCCCCCCTCACCCTTCCCTCCCCTCCCCCAGAGGTGGTTGGTGGGCCCGGAGGCCGCCATATTGGATGACCGCGAACACCGGACGCCAGGACGGCGGCCCGAGTGCGACCCAGAGAGCGAATATGACGCCGCCACAAGTTGCACGTCGGCGACGGCGGCCGGGCGCAAGGGCGCCGACCTGACCGGCTGCGTGCGAATAGTGGGGGGCCGCCTTGTGCTTGCCTGCGGGACGACTATTGGCAGCGCGGCAATAAGCAAATGAGAGCGAGAGAGAGAGAGAGAGAGAGAGAGAGAGAGAGAGAGAGAGAGAGAGAGAGAGAGACAGAGAGACAGAGAGAGAGAGAGAGAGAGAGAGAGAGAGAGAGAGAGACAGACAGAGAGAGAGAGACAGACAGAGACAGAGAGAGAGAGAGACAGACAGACAGAGAGAGACAGAGAGAGAGAGACAGACAGAGAGAGACTGGCGCCGCTCCGGGCCGCTCCGGGCCGCTTGGGCTGACGCCGCTGCCGCCGCTGCCGCCCCGCCCGTCCGCCGGCCCCCTGCATACTCGAGGTTAGGCCTCCGGGCGGCCCTGGCTGCGCTCGCCGGCCGGGGGTTGCCTACGCTGCCGCCTGCCGGCTGACCTGCCGCCGTTTGTTCTCCTACAACAGCCATCTTGCCGGACTCGTTCTCCATCTCGGCAGCACGTCGCGGACACAGAGGGGGGCGTGGTGCGGGGATTGACCCTCGTCATTACCATAGAGATTACATACGACGACGGGCGAAGAAAGGGTCGAAAATGTGAAAAATAAAGAGGAGAGGTTTGCAAGGCAGGAAGGCAAGGGTTTCCGGTTAATTTTCCATTTTTCCGAGTCTCTGCCGCGAGGTTTACGCGCGAAGCAGCGCGCCACAGAGCCGGGCAGACGCGGCGCCCGCCCGCCCGCTCCGCCCGCCCCGCCCCGCCCCGCCCGCCCCGCCCGCCCCGCCCGCCCCGCCCCGCCCCGCCCGCCCCGCCCGCCCCGCCCCGCCCCGCCCGCCCCGCCCGCCCCGCCCGCTCCGCCGGCATGTGAAAATTTGTTACGTATCGCGTTGGCGTCGTCGTCGTCCTCGCAGGCCCCTTGTCTCGTTTCGTTTTGCAAATAAGAAGAGATACATGCACACGAAGCGGAGCACACTGTGTGGCTGCGCTGTGCCCATTGAGGTAGTGAGCCAGGGGGTGGGAGGGGGGGGGGGAGAGAATCGGAGAGAGAGAGAGAGAGAGAGGGGAGAGAGAGAGAGAGAGAGAGAGAGAGAGAGAGAGAGAGAGAGAGAGAGAGAGAGGGAGAGAGAGGGAGAGAGAGAGAGAGAGAGAGAGAGAGAGAGAGAGAGAGAGAGAGAGAGAGAGAGAGAGAGAGAGAGAGAGAGAGAGAGAGAGAGAGAGAGAGAGAGAGAGAGAGAGAGAGAGAGAGAGAGAGAGAGAGAGAGAGAGAGAGAGAGAGAGAGAGAGAGAGAGAGAGAGAGAGAGAGAGAGAGAGAGAGAGAGAGAGAGAGAGAGAGAGAGAGAGAGAGAGAGAGAGAGAGAGAGAGAGAGAGAGAGAGAGAGAGAGAGAGAGAGAGAGAGAGAGAGAGAGAGAGAGAGAGAGAGAGAGAGAGAGAGAGAGAGAGAGAGAGAGAGAGAGAGAGAGAGAGAGAGAGAGAGAGAGAGAGAGAGAGAGAGAGAGAGAGAGAGAGAGAGAGAGAGAGAGAGAGAGAGAGAGAGAGAGAGACAATGGGAGGTCCGAGACGATTCGATTCATCTGGACGATACGAAGAGCTCGGGGTCCCTGGGGGAGGGGGGGGGGGGGCTAATAAAGGGACGAAAGAGGAGATTGTAATGCTGATCATGCGGTCCGCTTTGGCGCCGGTGGTCGCTGCGCGATGAACTCGGGATATCGAAGCGCCGACGCCACAAATACAGTGCAAGACCGTGAGTTCGAATTTTTGTAAATATCAAAGACCCACAAATATTTTTTTTGAGGGTATTTTATTCACTCTCCAGATCAGAGCGGTGGAGTTATTATATGCGGTCGCCCCCGCTGGCCGGCATTTTTATACGTATGAAATCGATGTCCTTTATCCTGTCGTCGTTTGCACGTTATTCGCAAACCCCGAGCAAGTACAGGCAGGCGGTGCGCCGCTCTCCCCGCTGTTCGTCTGTCTGTCTGTCTGTCTGTCTGTCTGTCTGTCTGCCTGTCTGTTCGTCTGCATGTGCTTTCTTTTCGGCCCGGAGCCGTTCGGTTCGATAATTTATGTGAGGAATTCCATAGAATGCCTTCAATTAGTGCTCCTTGAGAGCCCTTCTTCCGGTCATTGTGTTGTGTACAGTCGTGTAGCACCCGCCCGAGCGCAGTCAGGCTGAGGAACACATCGAGCACCTGGATAATGAACCTCTTGCTAACCACACATTAGTATTTTCATTCCGTCGGGTGACTGTTTCTCGCATCACGACGTCTCCCAAGTGTGGCGCGTGCCGTGCAGTTTCCTGCTGCAAATACTTTTGACAGTGTTGTCAGGACGTCTCTGGCAGGCCCTGGGTGTCATCCTGGGATCGAGGCCGCGTCTACTAACCGCTTTTCACCTTTTTCAGTTTTAGCAGCTCAATCCGAACGGCTGTTTCAGTGTGTGTGTGTGTGTGTGTGTGTGTGTGTGTGTGTGTGTGTGTGTGTGTGTGTGTGTGTGTGTGTGTTATACAGCACAGTCCGATCCAGTCTGACTGCTTCTATGATGGCCCCGCTTTTTTCGCCTTCGTCCGATCGTTTTGCTGCGTGTGATCACACACGCAGTCGTGTGTGTGTGTGTGTGCGTGCGGCGTGCGTGCGGCTGCAAGGCAGGCGGGGCACGCTTTGAGGCCGATTACCATATGCCAGCGTGGCGCGGTGTTTCTCGTTTGGCGACGGATCGCGGTCGGTCTGTGTTTCCCGCTTGCGATCCGTATTTCCTTTGCTATCATTCATATCAAAGTCCAGTCACGTGGTTATCGCGGATGTCCCGCGCTGCCGAAAAGGCTCCCCCCGCCTACGCGCGCCCTCTGAGAGGTGTACCACATTTCTCATACTCCCGCTCCGACAATGTCGCGGCGGAGGCGTCTGGCCCGGTCCGGCGGGGGCCTCCCCTCCCCATTGTCCCGGCGGCGGCCCGGCATGACGTGTTGGCCGATGACGATCGAGAAAGCAGCGCGCATGGCGGCCGTATACAACGTCCCGGGCCGGTTCCCGGGTCCCGGGGCGGAGCCGGCCGGAGCCGAGCAGCTCGACGAGGAGGTGTTTGTCGGTGCCGGTGTGTGGTATGACGCGAGCGGACGCGAGGACGTCTGCCGCCTCCTGATCCACTATCGCCAGGATCCCGCCGACGAGCCCCACCCAGCGCTACACGGCCGGGGCCCCGGCGAGCCCCGGACGGCCCCGGCCCCCTGCGCGGCCACGGCCCGGCACCGCCACCGGCCCGTGCTGAGCTGCAGCACCACGACTACGTGGTTCTGGCCGGCGGCCGCACCGGCGGCCCCTGCGAGGACCCCGACGGACCCCGCGGGGGTTCGGACATGGCCATGGCTTGTACACCGTGTACTTATCGTTTGTCCGGTCGCTAAAGCGGAGAGAGAGAGAGAGAGAGAGAGAGAGAGAGAGAGAGAGAGGGAGAGGATGGAAGGAGGGGGGGGGGGCGATCATGGGGACCCGATCGCACTGTCGGCACCATGTCGCCGCATCGGCAATGCCGTGTGCTTGAAGCGAACACCGGGGCCCACTGGGGCCCACTGGGGCCCACCCCGCTAGCTGGGTGCGGCGCGGTGCGGCGTGTGGACACGTAGGGGGGCTCGTCCGTCATATGTAATTTAGAAAGAGAGAGGGAGAGAGAGAGAGAGAGAGAGAGAGAGAGAGAGAGAGAGGGAGAGAGAGAGAGAGAGAGAGAGAGAGAGAGAGAGAGAGAGAGAGAGAGAGAGAGAGAGAGAGAGAGAGAGAGAGAGAGAGAGAGAGAGAAGAGATATCCACACACCGACTGTCAGAACCTACAACAAAGAGGTTATGTGCAATATGTTTAATGTTTAAAATTGTGGTGGATAAAATAATTTAAATAATTGCGAGGTTCCTGAGTGGGTTTTGTGACAGCGCCGTGAATTTCTGACCAGGAACGCACACGAAGCCACGCACCCTCCGCTCGGACGCGTGCGGACACACGGCGTATGTTCTTGTCACACACGTACTACGGAGTACTACGCCGCAGAGGGCGTGCGTGCCTCGTGTGTGGTTCTGCACAATGTGTTTTGTCACGTGACATATCATACGGCAAAACGACGACGATGTGTGACATAAGGCGCAAGCAAGTCGAAGCCGGGTACATACACGACGCACCGCAGCACGGGGGGCGGTCGGCACGGCGGCGGCGGGAACAAGGAACAGACAAAAATGATATTCTGCGTGCGCTCGCTGAGAATGAGAGAATCATGACCGTCGCCCAATTCTGGGTGGGCGACAACGGGCGGCTTGAGGAGGGGAAGAGGCTGTTAGTACAACCTGCCGTTACACATTATTTCTTCGTGACAGTTTCCGCTCTTGGAGCCGCGCGCGCGCGCGCTTTCGCGGGCAGTATGACAAGAAAATATGCGGATGTGGAAAAATGCGACGGTTTGAGGCAAAAGTAATGCCGGGATGACGTGGACGTGCACCCCGCTGGGCGCGGCGGCCGAGTCCTTAATGAACGGCCTATGGAAGGGCGGGGCCGGCGGCGTTGGGCCGGCGGGCCGGCGGGGCGCGGCCGAGTAATTCGGAAGTTGTTTCTCATCGCGGGCCCCGTTTTATGGAGAAATATGTGAATGCTCCTCCGATGCTTCGCGCGCACGGCCGCGCTCAGGAAAGGTGAGACCGAGAGCCACTTGCTTGCCATGCCCAGCCGCTGCCGCACAGGCACAGCCCGGCACGGCCGCTACACAGGGCTGTCAGGCAGTGTCCGGTTTCATCCCGGGCTCGATGACTGCCTGAGGAAGCTTTACTACGGGCTTGCATCAATACCTGTATTTTATTTAAGACAAAAAAAGAAAGAGAGAGAGAGAGAGAGAGAGAGAGAGAGAGAGAGAGAGAGAGAGAGAGAGAGAGAGAGAGAGAGAGAGAGAGAGAGAGAGAGAGAGAGAGAGAGAGAGAGAGAGAGAGAGAGAGAGAGAGAGAGAGAGAGAGATACCAGGGTCACCTGCTGCACGTTTCGTCCCCCTTTGACTGCTGTGCAAGGGATGATGGCGCGTGTCTCTAGGCGCCCCCCGGACACACCACCGCGCTGCCCTCCTAATTGTGATTCTCGTCGCCTTTTTGCAGCCCCCTCCTCCCCCTCCCCCTGATGATGCATGCGGGGCGTGGCGTTGGCGGGGACACGCAGCCAAACAGTGGCGGTCGGCGTTTTAAAATTCCAGAGCAGGAAGGATTTGGGCTGATGAGGACTGTAAGAAAAGAGAGCGAGCGAGCGAGATAGAGAGAGAGAGAGAGAGAGAGAGAGAGAGAGAGAGAGAGAGAGAGAGAGAGAGAGAGAGAGAGAGAGAGAGGGGCAGACAGACAGACAGACAGACAGAGAAAGAGAGCAAGCAGTGAGCTGAGGCAGAGGACGTTTGCATAGCTCCAGCTTCTGACTCTTTCTACCCCATTTACAATTCACGTTCTACGTTCACACGTCCCACGCTGCCGGCATGCGAATCGCCCCGTGTCGTTTTACGGACGGCTCCTCACGGCCAGCCACTCTGCCGTTGTTGTTGTACTTGTAACCATCGTCATTGCGATGATGTTGGCTGGGTACCATTTCAGAGAGGCCAGTCGCACAGCCTGCCACAGCCATGTGCTGCTGCCGTCCACCTCGGCGTCCTGCGTCCTTTGCATCTCAGCCTCCCCGCAATGTGTCGCCGGTCACGTCCCCGGCCGGCCCTAATCGCTCTTATCTCTGCCGCGCAAGGTTTTTGAGCGCGCCGCAGAGCCGTAGCCGTCCGCAGCAGTGCATGCATGGGAAGCAGGCCTGCACACGTGTGTCTCCGCCACTGCCGGCCTGGTAAAGTTCCCGCGCCTCTCGCTCCACTGGCAATCATGGAGCTAGAGAGACGTCAAGGGAAGAAACTTAATAAGTTTATCGAAAAATTGAAACATTGAATTTCAATGTTTTCAGATGTTTCGACGGTTTGGGTGTCTACAAGGAAGCTTTTACACGGAGATTTTCACACGAGTTTTTTTATTTTCGATGAACATAGTTTTCATCTTTTTGAATCAAATTTCATCGCTGAGGCCCCGGCCCCGGAGAGCGGACGCGGTCAAACTGCTGCAGGAAGCGATGCGTCACGCCCATTGGCGGCCATGAGGGCCGTGAGTCCACGCGCTAGCGCATCATCAGATTGTCGCTGCGGCCATTTCTTTATTTAATTTAGGAAAAGGAAAAACAAGGAACCGAAAGCTGATGCCGTGGCGGCGCTTCACCAAGCAGCGGCGCTTTATCACGGGACACCACAACCACACCCCTTCCGCCACCTGTGGAGATGCGTGTCTGACACGGCCATAATTATTTCCCTCTCTTCGGAAACACAAAACTGTGCTAATAAATACAGCAACAGAAACAAAAACAATTGTTTAAAATTTGACCTAACTGCTAAAAACATGATTAGTAGTTAAAATTGAGGATGGAAGAGTCGTGATTATTACCCCAAATTGTCAATAATGTTCATGCCTTTTCCATTCCCAGTGCACTGCGCTCTGCTTTGGCATCGTGGGCTCCGCATTGATTCCACTCCTGGTGCATCTCCTGCTCCGGATGGTGGAGATCCTTCGTCTTTGTTTCCGCCTGAGGGGTCAGCAGCAGCAGCAGCAGCAGCAGCAGCAGCAGCAGCAGCAGCAGCAGCAGCAGCAGCAGCAGCAAGCAGCAGCAGCAGCAGCAGCAGCAGCAGCAGCAGCAGCAGCAGCAGCAGCAGCAGCAGCAGCAGCAGCAGCAGCAGCAGCAGCAGCAGCAGCAGCAGCAGCAGCAGCAGCAGCAGAGTGTCGCTGTCGCCAGCCTCCCGGTAGCCGCCGGGGTGGTGACGACGGCGCCGGCCCGAGGACACAAGCCCCCGCTGAGGATAACGTGGCCGTTTCGATTTGTCAATTGTACCCCGGATATGTATGGCTCGCCGAAGCTGAAGAGAATATATGGAGGAGAACAAGGAGTGGCAGACGGAGACGGTGACACCTGATCTCTGGGCCGGCGGCGGCCGGCGGCGGCCGGGGGTAGGAGACTCCGCACCACGCCGTCGTGAACGCATTTTGCGTCGGGCCATTCAAGCAGAGGGCCTCAGCCTGCGGGGATCTAGCGGCCAGGACTTCTGGTCAGATAGGCATGATCACGATAATCACTGTCAGTAGTGTCGTGCCGGCGCTATCATTGTGCGTGTGCTGGTGCATCCCGGGATCTGTCTGGGGCAGGTGTGTGTGCGTTGCGTGTGTGTGTGTGCGCGCGCCCGCGCGTGTGTGTGCGTGTGTGTTGCGCGTGTGTGTGTGTGTGTGTGTGTGTGTGTGTCAATCAACCACACTAGCCGAGCGCCAAGGCCACGGTAAGTTCCAGGGTTCGAGTACCTGCTCTGTACCGAGAATGAAAACGTGAAGGAACCTCACCAAATCGTGGGGCGAGGAAGATGCTCTCGTCAAAATTTTCATTCTCAGTCTTTGGCGGTGTCTGTTTGCGGACCGCCAGGATCCCACTGAAAGTCACAGAAAAACAAAACGAACGGCCACGTCGCGACGTTTGCTGAGAGGAGAAATGCCTTCCAGCGGCCCCGGCTGATTACGGCATACATATAGCGACAATGTTGCGGCACTTACATGAGAAAATGTCGAAAGTTTATCTGTCTTTAGGGCTCTGCTGGCTCTGTTGGCTCTGCTGGCCTCGTCGGGGCTGATGCCCGTCTCCGTCTGCTGCAGGATCTGGAGGACCATGAGGAAGCGGCGGCGCTCAGCGTGTCCTGGGGGGTCGGCCGTAAAATCGTCCCGTCTTAGCGGGTCTGGGTTCAAATACTATACCTGACTGTTATGGCCTTTCTTGGCCGCGGCCGTTTGAGAAGCTCGCATGCAAAACAATGCTCTGTAGGCCTAATACGGCCGGGCCACAAAAAATAATAAGTACGAGTAAAAGAGGCAGCGAGTTGTGACAGCCCCGCCTAACCTGGCTGCTGCCGATTCGGAGGCGCGGCTGAGACGCGACGAGTGCAGGAGCCCTGCGGCGGCCGGCCGTCTCGGACGCAGCCGTCGTGGCGCTGTCTCTGTCGCACGCACGTGAAGTATGCACCGGGTGTGCGAGAGATGGAGCGCCGCGCTTCGGCGACGGCCGCCGATGGGCCCGGCAGCGCCGCCGGCCGGGCAGACAAACGGCGCATTGTCTTCTAATGTGGCGCACCCATTGAATCCGCGGCGGCGTCCGGGGTGGCACCCTCCCGCGCACTCCGGACGCAGCCCGCCGCCCCGATGAATGGACCGGCCGGACCCTGGTCAGCCAGCCGCCGTCCGCTCTTCTGGAGTTCGAGGCAGCGTTGCCGTGTCGCCTGGAAAAGAGTGCATGCGAGGAGGCCTCACTCCAAAAAGTAAATAAATCAACTACAGTCTGAAAAATGAGAAAAGTACAGAAAAGAAATCAGGAGATAAG
Source organism: Odontothrips loti (assembly GCA_038380765.1). Lineage (NCBI taxonomy): Eukaryota > Metazoa > Arthropoda > Insecta > Thysanoptera > Thripidae > Odontothrips > Odontothrips loti. The sequence goes on from CM076253.1 coordinate 16,380,141, forward strand.
AGAACATCAGAAAAAAACTCAGTTAATATTGGAAAAAGTTGGAAAAGTTTCTCGAATTTTTGAAAGCGATCACACTGAAAAACTGCATCCTTTGGACTGCATGCCGCGATTTCATCGGGGCGTTTCCCACGGCGGAGGGGGCGTGTCGCTGAGGGGCGTGGCGTGGCGGGGCGTGGCGAGCCCCAACTCCCACAGCATCATGCGAATCGTATCCGTAAAAGCGCAGTTCTAATGAGTGGCGCGCAGACCTGGAAACGGCACGACACGCCCGTCGCGCACTCGATGATTCCTGTTTACGTCATTCTGATCCGACGCGCGGCCAACGACAGTAAACTCGTAATTACTCCGGTTGTAAACAAGGAATTACCGCGTCCTTAATTAGGCTTTGGTGGGCGCGTCTTGGCAGTCTCGGCACTCGGACTTTGGGGCGTGACAAGAGAGAAGGAATTGGGAGGGAGGGAGAGCACCGTTTCCGAGGCGACCGCCTGGCAGGTAGGCAACCAGTCGCCTCCAGACTTCCTCTCGCTCTCTTCACCCTTTCTGCGAATTCCGTTTTGGAAAGCGCATTTTCTGGCAATGGCAGTAAATCCAGCGCCTTTCGCAGCCACTCTCCGCCTGCCCCTACCCCCGCTCTCTCCCTCCCCTTTTCTCCTTTCGCCCCGTCTCTCTCCTCCTCGAGCATGGCCGCACAGCGTGTGCCATTCTGCCCCCTCCCCCTCCCCCCTTTACTCCCGCGTCGGCCATTTCCGCGGCAGCGTGCGACACTTCCGGTTCCGGTGATTATTCGAGCAGTCGCTGCTGTAACGCACTGCGAATAACGCCCCCTCCACACACACACACACACACACACACAAACACACAAACACACTGCCCTGCGAATAATCCCCCACCCCTTCACAGACACTCACACACACAACCACACACACACACACTGCTAAAATTAGCATGCACTCTATTATTTTAAGATAGTCAGGGGTGCTGCTTCCCTCCTTGATATTTACTTTCTTATATTCGCCACCAACCGCGGGGTGGAGGTCTACCTGCTGAGGCATGATTCTTCCTCCCGTCTTTCGTAGCTTTGGTGTTTGATTCCTGTGGAAGTTTTACGCAAATAATTAGAAAGAATTAAATATTACGAGACAGGGAGGACAAAGAGAAAGACGCGGGAATTCACTCGACAGAAAGTCACGCGTAGGGTGAGTGTTCGCGAGAGGAAAAGAGATGGACCCGGAAGAGGGAGAGAGAGAGAAAGAAAGAGAGAGAGAGAGAGAGAGAGAGAGAGAGAGAGAGAGAGAGAGAGAGAGAGAGAGAGAGAGAGAGAGAGAGAGAGAGAGAGAGAGAGAGAGAGAGAGAGGACAATAAAAAGTGACACAGGGGTTGCAATACATCCCGGAGCGTGTCGCCGAAGGGGGAAGGGTGCGACAGCAGTGTGGTCCAGCGGGTGGAGGAGAGAGAGAGAGAGAGAGATAGGATGAGCGACGACCGTCGAAGCCACCGACGCCGTCGCAAATTACCGCCCTTCCGGGTCGGTTTCATTTATAGGCCAGCAGCAGCAGCCGGGAGTCATTGCGGGGGATGAGGCTGGGAGCCGGCGGCCGCCGCTGGGGGGTCGCCGCCGCCGCGGCGTCATCGGCGTCCTCCCGGAAGCGGCCGGCGGACGGGCTTCATTAGCTCGAGGACGTCCTTCGCGCGGATCGCGTGAGAAAGGAAAACGCGAGGATGGTGCGGGGCGGGGCTGGTGCTCCGCGTCGGCAGGCAGTGCTTGGGCACCACGACGACGGCCCCGCCACCGCCACCGCCACCGCCTCTCCCCCGCCGTGGTCCGCGCCCGGGCCGCCCTATGGCGCCGCCCCGCCCCGCCCCGGCACACTCTACATGCGATAACTATTAGTCAGACCCGGCGGGGGTCAGCGGCGGGCCCGGCGGCACGGACTCCGCAGAGGTCCTATCCGCTACGGCTCCCCCGGCATCCGCACAGTGGGGGTGCTGTGTTGCCTCTGCGCGGGCGCCAGCGAGTAGCGGCACAACGGCGCGGGGTCTTTCTTTGTCACTGCGAGTATCTCTCTCCCTCTCTTTCTCGGCCGTCTCTCACACCCTGCACTCTTTCTCTTTTTCTCGGCTGTCTCTCACACCCTGCACTCTCTCTTTTTCTCGACCGTCTCTCGCACCCTGCACTCTTTCTCTCTTCTCTCTCTCTCTCTCTCTCTCTCTCTCTCTCTCTCTCTCTCTCTCTCTCTCTCTCTCTCTCTCGCACACTAACCCACACACGCACACACACACACACACATACACACACACTACTGTACTGTACTGCGGTCACGCATCAGCAGAGGTCGACGCGGGGCGCGCCAAATGAAGGGGGATGTTTATGACTGACTTGTGCGCGTAGCAGCGCAATCGGGGAGCGAACGACATCACTCGGACTACTCGCCGAGGAATACGCCTCGGATTACTTTTATCTCGCACATAGCAAGCGTGATGAGGAGCCAGTGTTTTGTCGCATTGCACAACACTATTTCGAGCGAAGAATTCTGAACAGTCCAGAGCGGTGGCTCTCCAGCACCCACCCCTGGAAATTGTAGACTGCGCAGCGTGAGTGTGAAATTATCCGCCGGATGTGGAGAGCAGGGAGATACGGGCCGTGGGGGCAGCGGGGGCAGCGGGGGCCGACGCCGTCGAGGGCGAAAGAGCCCCCGCCCCCGCCGCCCCGGCCCGCGCGGGTGGGCCGTAAATGCCGAGACAATAGGCTTGCCCTGCCGCCCCCACCGGCGCGCCGCCCCCAGTGGGCCGCCCCCGGGCACCCCCGCTCCCATCTCGCAGCAGAGTGCCTTGTACAATTTGTCACAAGGCTTTTGTATTTGCAAATCTGGTGCCGCCCGCTGCTCCGCATGGCCTTAGGGTGCGGCGTTACTGGGAGCGCACCCACGGCTCGCCTCCCCTTCCCCCGCACCGCCAACCCAGAGGTGACCTAAAGGTGGAAAACAACTACAGCGTCAACCCCGATGAGATTGTATAATCCAGGGGATCCACCCGTGGTGGTGGCTCATCGGTAAAATGTGCCCCTCTCTCTATACTCTGATCTAGAAGTCACGGGTTCAAATACCGGCTGACTCTCTCTCTCTCTCTCTCTCTCTCTCTCTCTCTCTCTCTCTCTCTCTCTCTCTCTCTCTCTCTCTCTCTCTCGTGATTTGCAGTGCAGCGCTGCCGTCAGTCACGGCGTGTTTCTGTTGGCCGTCAACGGGTTGCACTCGACACATTTGTCAGCCCAGAGATCGCAGGGAGGGGAGGGATGAATAGTCAGGGATGGAGGAGGAAGAGAGGAGTGTGTGTGTGTGTGTGTGTGTGTGTGAGTGTGTGTGTGTGAGAGAGGGGGAAAAGGGGGGGGGGGTTGGACATCCGGACAGGCAAACCTCTAACGCTTCTCAACAGCCCGGCTTCACTTGATATTTAGCGAAGGTATTGAAAATGCTCTGGTCTGATGAGGGTTTTCAGAGTGAGAGAGCGAAGACAGTGAGATCGTTTGAAGGGAGATAATGAGCAGATTTCTCAGAGCGAGTTAGATAGATGGATAGAGAGAGACATAGAGAGGGAGACACGGAGACAGACAGAGAGGGTGAGCCGTGGGGGATAGCGGTGGCTGGACTGGACACGCTCGGTTTGCCGCTGCTTGCCAGTGACATTGTTTCACTTCCCACACACCGCGTGCTGCCGTCGCTGCTGCTGCTGCTGCGGTGGTGGTGGTGGTTCCGCCCGGCGTGACAGAAAAACACTACCACCTAAAGAATGGACAAAATAGAATGAAAGAATTTCTGCATTTTTTTTTCCTTCGCAAATAAAAAGAGGAAGCGAGGGCGGGAAAGAGGGATTAGTATCGCGTTTCCTCTAGGAAGCAGACCGCTGCGTGTTGGTTGCCGTTTATACCCGCGGGGCCCGGCTGAGCCCTGCGGTGTGTGGTGAGCAGGCAGGAAATATGCTGATCCGTCCAAACTGTAAACTGTTTGGGGATGAGGCGCTATCGCGTTACACGGCCGGGCCGGGGGTGGCTGCGCGGCGCTGCGCGGGCACCTCGCTCGGCCTGAGACAATCATTCCCTCGTCGCCGAGGTGCAGAGGCCGCCGAGGAGCTCTCAGGGAGGGGTGCAGCCGGGGGAAGGCAGACGAGGGTGGCGTATTGATTCGCTTGTTGACTTGGAGCAGACAAGAAGAGATGAAGCTATTAGAGCGGTGTCACACTTCGGGGAGCACTGCAGCAGCAGCAGCAGCAGCAGCAGCGGCAGCGGCGGCGGCGGCGGCGGCATACCATCCCATCCCAGTGCTCTCCCCTCTGAGGAAGGGCGAGGGTCGTCGCTGTCTGAGGCTGACCATACGTCCACGACATGCTGTGCGGCTGGGGACGGGCGGGACGGGACGGACGGGGCTGTTTGGTCACGAAATACGCACGGACATTCTCATGTTGTTGTTGTTGTTGTTGTTGTTCGTCACCAAGATGCTGCAGAGAGAGAGAGAGAGAGAGAGAGAGAGAGAGAGTGAGAGAGAGAGTGTGTGTGTATGAGAGAGAGAGGGAGGGAGAGAGAGAGAGAGAGAGAGAGAGAGAGAGAGAGAGAGAGAGAGAGAGAGAGAGAGAGAGAGAGAGAGAGAGAGAGAGAGAGAGAGAGAGAGAGAGAGAGAGAGAGAGAGAGAGAGAGAGAGAGAGAGAGAGAGAGAGAGAGAGAGAGAGAGAGAGAGAGAGAGAGAGAGATAGCGAGGGAGAGAGCGAGAGACAGAGAGAGAGCATGAAAGAAATCTGAAAGGCACACCTCACCCCTGTTTAAAATCTATCCGTCTAGCACAGAAAAGGGGGCGAAATGTGTTGAATGTAAGAGTAAATGTTCTTGAAACGCATATGAAATTATTTCATTTTGCAGACTTGTCCAATATTCAGGCTCTCCTTTGTTTTCTTCCCTATTTACTCCCCTGTTATACGCACACCTCTTCTCTAAATGCTAGGACTTCGCCCTCCTTGCTGCCTCTGCGCCTAACACTAGCATTTTTCGTATCGTTGGCCATGTAGCAAAGTGGTGTATGGTCGTGGTGCTATTGACAAGCACATGTGTGATCGGTGGCCTTGTGTGTGTGTGTTTGGCTGTGAGTGTATGTGTGTGCGTGTCACAGGCCCCTTCCCCTCCTCCCCTTCAGACACGATTCCTCGCTACTCCTTGTCGCACCCCCAGCACACACACACACACACACACACACACACAAAGTCACGGAAAAATATTTATTGCGTCACGTTTGCTGCTCGGACGTTGTGTTGCGCGCACTTTTCCCGGCCGCCGCCGTGATTTGTATGGCTCGCGGCAACAGAGAGAGAGAGAGAGAGAGAGAGAGAGAGAGAGAGAGGGATGCTTTTTGGCGGGGACGTGTGTGTGTGTGCGCGCACGAGCCGTGCGTGCGCGCTTCCTAATGTCATCACGAGGGTGGTTCCGTTCGCGGTTCCTTCCGACCCAGCATGCAGCACAGCGACTTTATTTCTGCGCCCTCCGCTCTTCTTGTTGTTGTTCTTCTCCTTTCTTCTCCTCATTCCCCGCACTATTTTCAGTACGCCGCAGGGGCCGCGGCGTGGAGGTGGCAGGGGCGGAGGTAGGCAGGCCCGCCCGGCTCGGCTGCTCGCCAGTACGGCCTACCCCGCACGGGGCTCCGCAGAGAGCCACGTCGCTGCTCACGCATGGCGGCGGGACGGCGCGGGGCCCGGCGCAGCGGAAGTGATAGAAATGCAAGCCGAGATATGGTGCGCACGGACGTGTGTGAGTGGCGCGTGCGTGGCGCGTGCGTGGCGCGTGCCGGCGCGGCGTGCGCACAAATGGAGGAGGGGCGCTAACTGTGACGCGGCGCGTGCCGGCTTTATTTGTGGGATGCGCTGCTCCGCTTGCGGAACTCTCCCCCCTTCCCCCCCCCCCTCCGCACCCTGTCTGCTCTAGCAGACATTACGCCGGACAGTACATACATTATATACATATACCAAACTCCCTCTGCTGTCCCCGGCAATAAAATCTCAAGTCGCCTCCAAATAACTACGCGACTTTTGCTTTATCATTCTCCTCCCCGCTTGAAAATGTCGAAATTCGAAAGTCACGCGTGGTTTCGATGATCGCTTTGTGCGCTGTTTATGATTATCGACGGTTTCATCACACACACACACACACACACACACACACATATATATATATACACACACACACACACAAGAGCGCGGGGACGCCACGTGTTGCCCCCGCGGGGGCAGGTACTTTTGTGTGGAGAAGCCAGCGCCGGGGGCTCTTGCAAGCTCATCGATTTCACGGCCTACCGGATCTCGTCCGGTCCGGTCCGGTCCCCTCCCCTCCCCGCCCCGCCCCGCCCCGGCTCGCCGCGCCACGCCCCGCCACGCCCCGCCATGCCCCGCCCCGCCACACTCACTCACGGCCCGCTCGACCCAACTCCCGCCGCGGGCCCCCTCTGGGCCCCCCCGGGGCCGCCTAACCTGTAATTATCAGGTGGGTGGTGGCTGCTATCAGCACTCTTACGCCGGGCGTGCTAAACGAGGGGAGCGCGCGCACCTCCCCGCTCCCCCTCCCAGCCCCTCTCTACCCCTCCGACCTTTTCTTAAGTCCTTGCCAGGTGGCAGAGTATATGCACGTCCGAAGCGGTTCCGCCAGGTAACATATTCAGATGCGGACGACCAGCGAAACATGCGGACTATAATAAATCAAATTTCTTTCCCGCTCAGTACCAATTTGTGCGGTCCTCACCAAATTCTTACCGGGAGGCCCGCGTCCTTCAATCATTTCTCCATCACCTCTCGCGATGGGCTTGGACTCAGCCTCCGGCGCGGCCGAACGCCCGGCGGAACCGTATGGATGAATATCGGGGTGTTTGGCCTTCATTTTACGAGACCTTCTTCCCTGAACCCATTCATTTATCCACTCAACACACACTCTCTCCACACAACACACACACACACACACACACACACACACACCTGACCAGTTCTCCTCTCCTCCCTTCGCTTCCGGCCCGGTCGCCTCGTCTTCTTCTCCTTCTTCTTTCACCTCTCCGTGCGCACGGGGTCTTTAGTATACACGTAATCTCCAACAATTTGACTTATCCATATAATTATTCTTTCAATCTCAGCTGAGCGCGCTGGGCGCGCGGAGAGAGGACCCGTTAGGCCTATCTGCCCATTCAATTTCTATTCTCTCATTCATTCATTCCCTCATTCATCCAGCCGCGCGGCGTCTGCTCACGGCGCTTCAACATTTTCTCGCCTCCCGCGCCTTTCTCTCGCTTGAACAATACCTGCGGCGGAGAAGGAGGAACCGACCGCCGTTCGCGTCGGCACTCCGTCCCCTCCCGACCGCCACCCGATCAAATATCTCTCCGCGATCAGCAAGTACCCTGCTATTTCAGCTTTCATTATTTTCTGAAATTAGTCGAATTAAATTTTGGACGAGAACGTCTGACGGACGGTCTGATTTTTTTGGACCATCAGTGGAATCTTTGCATACCGTGGAGTGATCGATGTTTTAGCGAGGCAATTCTTTACCGCGAGTACGGGTGAATAATGATTAAGGTGCCGGTACTCCGGGGTACTAGTTGTCTCTCCCGGTCCACCTCGGCGTCATCGCCAGGCCTCTGGCGGCTGCTCTGGCGGCTGCTCCGGTCCGGCCGTTTCGCAGGTGTTTGAAACTCGTCAGCGAAGCCGCCCGGGCAGAGCTGTGCGAAGCTGTGCCCTAGGGCGACGCCGGTGTGGCACGCGTGGCGGCTGCACGGTGTGTGGCGCGGCCCCGGCAGCCCCGTCCCGGCAGCCCCGCCCCGTCCGGCCGGCCGATTCTGCAATACCACCACCACCACCACCACCACCTGCTCAAACAAAAACACACGACTTGGAATTTCATTCGTCGTCCGACAACTTGATGGTGATGATTATGTGAAGATTGCTACTGCGATCCCGGGGTGGTGTGCCCTTCCCCCCCCCCCCCTCCCACCCTCGAGTCGTCAACGGCGCCGAGGGGGAAGTGGGTGTGAATCTCGGTGTGTATACATACTAAATGTGTACAGAAGAATTTGGAATAATTTCGACGAAGTGTGTGGTTGAATCGTACATTTGAAAAGGTCGAGTAAATTTTGTGACTTGGCTGCCGTTTGGCTGCTTATATTTTTGAATATCGGTGTGGTACACACCTTCTCAGTGACCCTGTTAACCCCGTTATTACAAAACAACATGACCGACCTGAGGTGCTCTTAGCTTTAGGGTCTTTCAGCCTGATCTTGACTCGTGCAGACCGTCAGATGCCGGGACATGACTGCCGCCGTCTCAGCTGCGTATCACCCGCTGGCTGTATCCTGTGACGTCACCGCGAGCCCCTGGCCATTCAAAAGCGGTAATGGCAGTGTTCACCAGGGTGCTCATAACCGGGCGTTATGTCCACACGCAGTACGGGTCCTACATGCACACACACACACACACACACCACTGACGCATGCCACCCAGGACTCTTGCCCATCTCCTCCCATGTATTTTTTCATTTTTTTTCAGGCTCCCCTTCTCCCTCCTCTCACACCCAGGCAATTATCGCATATCTAATCATAACCTCTCATCACCTGATGGGCCCTTCCTTCGCCTCCACCTTCATCCTCACCTCACGCTAAACTGTATGTGTTTGTTTTATCCGCTGTTCCTTTTTTTTTGTCCTCTCCTCTCGCTCACTCTCGTCCTCTCATCACATCCCCCTCTCTCTCCTCCTCGTTACTTCCCACTTGTCTTGTCCGAGTATTCAGCGCGCGCGGACGCCCTGGGCTCCGGCCAGGCCGTGGCTCCGGGCGATCGGTGATCTTCTCACAGCTCAATTCCGTTGTCCGGGACCTCCGGGACCTCCGGGACCTCCGGGACCTCCAGGGCCCATCAACAGCCTCCGGACTCCGAGCCCTGCCAGCTCCGGCGCAGCGCCCGAAAACCCATTCGTGACTCGTGGGGGTGTGTTCGCGGGTGCCTAACCTAACCAACTCGTCTTTAATATGCAGCGCTCGGACAAAATCACGTCAGATTCCCCTTGTATCATTCCACATTTCCCCCCGGATTACCCTACCGTACAGTCTTTCACATCCAATTTCCTCCTCTGCCTCTCTGACGCGGCAAGCAGCGCCTCGCAGGACACGTCTGTTGTCTGTGTAATTGTTTCGGAGCCGCTGATGTTAATATGCCGCACAAACCTGATTACGATTTCGGCCCTGGCGCCGACCGGCGGCAGTGGCGGCGGGGCGTAATTCATTCTGAAACATATTCAATTTAATAATAAAAGGCATCCCGGCAGTCGGATTTTCGTCTGCTGCCCTGCATCCGCATGCATATGCATAGCGTTTACGGTCGTTTAAGCTCGCGCAATCCGACTTTGTAATTCATTCATATCTTATGGTCGCTGATTGGGCCATACATTACACGCTGGACCACCATCGCCGCGCCGGCCGTGTTCGCGGGGCCCAGGCGCCCAGGCGGGGCCCGCGTGGGCAGCGCGTACACGACAGGAGTTACCGACGCCGCGGCGGCCCGGCCCCGGCCGCACACCACCGAGTCAATGTCCACCATCGTGTCCACTCGTTCTCAATCTTACAGTTCTCGCGACAATTACTCATTGTCTCGGCCGTGTGAACGGCACGGGCTGTCGGCGGCGGCGGGCTGACCTCTGGTGTCCCGTGGAGCCCGTCGGCCCCTCCGGATGGCCGGCCGGCCGGCACCACTGGACCGGAAACCATCCCGTCGTTCCCATACGGCCCCGCCGGCCCCGCCGCAGGACCTACGGGACCCCCGCGGGGCCCGCGGCGCCCCATTCATGGATCATCCTTTTCTCCTGGGCCCGTCGTCGTCGCCGGCCTTCCCGGGCTCGCCCCGTGTAATACATAATTCCTGACCGATTTCCGACCACACGTTTGGAATGTGCCCCCAGCCAGCCGCCGGGGCCGGGCCGGCAGGGCTGGCTTCGTCCTGCTACGACGGCGCCTCATATCCCTTTCACGCGTGCGTTCGGTGGTGCCGAGTCCTGCGGGGTCCTGCGGGGTCCTGTGGGGTCCTGCGGGGTCCTGTGGGGTCCTGCGGGGTCCTGCGGGGTCCTGCGGGGTCCTGCGGGGTCCTGGGGTCCTGTCCTGCGGGGTCCTGCGGGGTCCTGCGGGGTCCTGCGGGGTCCTGCGGGGTCCTGCGGGGTCCTGCGGGGTCCTGCGGGGTCCTGCGGGGTCCTGCGGGGTCCTGCGGGGTCCTGCGGGGTCCTGCGGGGGTCCTGCGGGGGTCCTGCGGGGTCCTGCGGGGTCCTGCGGGGTCCTGCGGGGTCCTGCGGGGTCCTGCGGGGTCCTCGGGCACCCCGGGACCCTCCTCTCGCCTGACAGCTGCATGACCAGCCCCGGCTGCCCCCCGGCTGCCCCCGGCTGCCCCCGGCTGCCCCCCGGCTGCCCCCTCCCCTCCTTACCCGGGGCGCTGGTGTGGAGCGGCGCCGCGTCCAGCCGCGTCGGAGGCGCCAGCAGTGATTCCGGGCGCCGGCGGGGGCAGCGGGGCTGCGGGGGCCGCCCTGCACGGCGCTGTGGTCAGGAGCGGTGGCGGCGCGTAGCGTAAGGGGGCTCCCGGGTAACCAGAAACGGCCTACGTACAGCGGGCGTACCAGTGGCCGCCACCGAGAGCGAGCGGGCCGGCGGTGTGGTCCGGGGCTGCTGCTGCTGCTGCACAAGGCAGTCCGCAGGGGAAATTCAGTTATGGCAGGTTGGGAAAACAGTTTTCCGGGTGAAACTCTCAGACGGATTCAGAGGCACGGACTCAGCACAGTAGGGAGAATTGTGCCACTGGACTGGGTGTCCTTCACGGCCCGTATTAGTAAACGTCTCCCGTCAGACAACAACAGGGGATGCCGGAGTAAAACCACACCACCCGACCATACTGATTGATTTCCTTCGGTGGTGCCCGCAATTTCATCCGATTATTCTTCTCTCCCTCCTCAAAAAATATATCGACCAGTAATCACGTTTCTGGCATGCCGCACGGTCATTACCCCCTCCTCTAGGTGCGGTATGGGCTGCCATCGGCTGCGGCGGGGTATCGACGCCGCAGAAACCGCGAGGCGACCGCTGCTGAATGCTCATTGGGCGTCGCCCCGTGTCTTACGGCTGCTTTTTATTATTCCACGTGCACGCCCCGCCGTATTGCAAAGGCACTCGGAGGCGAAGGGGCGGGACCGTTGGAAAGTGAGGTTATTCCGCCGCCAAATTGGACTCCTTTTCAAGAGCGCGCGCGCGCGCGATGTGTGGCAGCCCGCGCCAACCTCACGCTACATATTCGCAAAAAAGCAAAGCTGATACCAAATCACCGCGGCATCGTGTGTCATTCCGCTGCTGATCCTCGAAACTTCATGCATACTTTAGAGCCGTTGTTGTTTTCCCGCATTGTTTCCCGCCGAAACTACAACTGTACTCCTTGTTGGCGGAGGGGGCACGCCTCGTGGGCAGGGAGGCGCGCGAGCTTCCACCGCGATACCAATACGATAACTCTGCGCGGCGCCACAGCCACTTGTATGAGTGTGTGTGTGTAAAGTGTATCGCGGTGCATATCCGAGGCTGCGCGCATCCACCTGGATATGGAGCTCTTCGCAGACGCCATGCTAGCTCGCAGTACGGTTTGTTGCCGCTGCTGCGCTGCTGTCGCTGCCGCGCTTCCCCTTTGGAGTATGACCGGCGGACAAACACACCTTCGGACCGACCCGACCGACCGCCCCTCTCCGCGCATATCTCGGGCGCTTCAAACGGGAAAAGTCGAGGAAAACTCAATATGGCGGGTCAACATTTGGAATTCCCGTATTGGTAGCCGAAGGGAGGAACGAGGAACCTTAAACATGACATGGAGTAGATATCGGGTCAGCGGAGTGGAAAGAAACAACGCCCGAGCATCATGGGTCCTCCTCTGATCTGGCCTGGCCGTAGGCGTCAGACCCCTCAGGTATCATTTTTTTTTTCGAGGACACACACACACACACACACACACACACACACACACACACACACACAACTTCGGAACATTATGAATTAGTACGGTTCCCCAGGCGTCAGCAAAGCGTATGCAAGTGGCGATGCTGCTGAGACATTTTCCTTGCTGGGGACAATGTCAGCCCAGGAAGTACCCAGTGGACATGTCTTGTCTTGTAGTACCATAGGCCCCTTGGACCCTTCGGTGAAGGGGACACGCAAAAAATTGATTAGTTGTCCCAACTAATTTGTTCGTTTAGTTTCGTGACGAATATAAAATTTAGCGGAGAAAACTATGTTGCGCCAGCAAAAAACAGAAAGGTGTTGCGTGAGAAAAATGCAGAAGAATAGGCGTTTTTTTCCCGCAACTAATTCTTTTTGCTGATCATACGAAATGTTAGTTCTTGCAACTAAATTTATTGCATTTCTCGAAATCAACGAACACGTTGGTTCAGACAACTACTCATTTTTCATTTATTTTTCGCGTGTATGTAGCGGGCCCGAGCCAATACAAGACGGATCACCGCCGCCCGGATTGATTTTCATCTCGGCGCGCTGTCACGGATTGCTTGTTTGGCCGGAGCCGATGCTGGCGCCGCCCCGCGCCGCGCAACGCAGCGCACAGCAGAGTCGTGATCCGGCGAACAAAGAGATGCCTTATTGGTGAAACACGCGTGGTGCTGGTGGTGAAACCCCCGGAAGGCGATGGTTAGGCCTAAATGATCGTGATCACACGACAGGTGATGAAGGTGAGAGTGACGGTGCACGAGCGGAGAAGGATGACTAGAGGGGGAGAGAGAGAGAGAGAGAGAGAGAGAGAGAGAGAGAGAGAGAGAGAGAGAGAGAGAGAGAGAGAGAGAGAGAGAGAGAGAGAGAGAGAGAGAGCAAGGGGGCGTGTCAGCCCGGTGTAATAGCCGGCCACGTTACGTTAATAGGGGCTCTGGACTCGTCAGTGTTTGTTTTAGAGCTGCATGCCAGCCTCGTCTGCCCGCCAGCAATGTGTCTGCTCACCTGTCGGGGCCTGCTTACTGGTGGTCCTCGGATTCCCCCCCCCCCCCTCTCTCTCTCTCTCTCTCTCTCTCTCTCTCTCTCTCTCTCTCTCTCTCTCTCTCTCTCTCTCTCTCTCTCTCTCTCTCTCTCTCTCTCGCCCTCTCCTGATTGCCTAAACGGTTTCGCTCCCAGCGGAGAGGACGACAAATAATTACAACCTGACCCAGTCTAGCCTTTGGCGTGCACACACACACACACACATGTCGGCATCTGCCCGTTTTCCGAAATGACGGAAGAGTGACACCGATTGCAGTAATGGTCGCTTTCCTACGTCGGGGCAGATGTGTGTGTGTGTGTGTGTGTGTGTGTTTTACCTTCAGCCGGGCAAATGACTTCATCCGCCTGGATCCTCTGGCCGACGCTCCTCAGTGACGTGGCGACGGCGTTCGTGCTACCATTCTCGCTACTGATACAAACTACTCGGAAGGAAATGGCTGCGGGACGCTCCGGAAGACAGCAAAAGTGAAACCGAACCTCGTTTCCCGTCCCCTTTCCGAAAAAGATGGGAATAACCATCGCCCGAGTGTCACTGTTGCAATTACAGCTGTGCGCTTTGCTGCTGTCGTTTTGCTGGCCGCGGGGGAGTGGTACCTGCAGCGGGCTGGAACCAACGATGAAGCAATCTCGTGCGGCTGTTCTCGCTGAAACCGCCGCAGCGTTGCAGAACGGCGATGCGTCGTCTGTACAGTAGTATGACGAAACGCGAAAGGTGGTAAGTGCCTCTGAACATGTGGGCGCATAATCATTTCTCTGCCGCTTCAAATCTTAATCTTGGCTGAGCGGGCCGCGGCCGGCCGAGCCCTCCTGCCTGCCTGCATGGTGGCCGTGCAGAAAACAGGACCGTTGATAAAATCGCAATTCTTTAGCTAATTACCTCGGACTGCTGCTGCTGCTGCTGCTGACCTTTTGCGAGAAGGAATAACCTAAGGCCGGATCAACGGATTGGATATCGGTGACGTGACTGTCGGCTGGACTCTCTCACGGAAACGGGAAACTAACTGTGGAAACTGCGAAGCACAACACACACGCACGCAACGCACACGCACGCACACACACTGGGCAGGCTCGGAAGGGCAGCCGGTCTGCCTACGCCTACGTGTCATTTGTTGGGCCCACAAGGGGCTGGCCGCTTTAATGACAAAACACGACAGCAGAGAAATGGCGCGCATTACAACTTGTTAAGTGATATTCCCGGGCGGCCGCGGCTGTTTTGTACCGGAAAAAGGAGCCGTCATCTGCTGGCCGGGGCTCCGGGGCCGACCGGAGCCGGGCGGGCGGCCGTCGGTGTGCCGGCTGGGCTCCGGCGGCCCGGCCCAGCCCGGCCCCATGCTCCTTCTGTCAGCCCAAGTGAGCAGTTAGTTTGCCTGTCTCCCCTCGAGGCAGAATTAGGTAAACATTGTTTCTTTTATAGTTTGAGCGTCGTCCGTCGTATCACTGTATGTGCGCGCGCTTGCCTGCTGATGACGAGCGGCCGGCCATCACGTTGGTGCAACAAATCAATTCTTATTCGCCCGCCTAAAAATAATAGGCTGGAGCGTGGGCTGAATTTTTATTTTCATCCTTTAGCAATATGGCCTCAATTCTGCATACTTGGCTTTAGAATTTTCGACAAGCTTAGCGCAAGTATCTCCCAGAAAGTTTGTACTGTCCATATTGCTGTCCGATATTTGTCCCGAGCTCCTCCCGGCGGGGTGGACAAAAATTGGCGTTCGACTGTATTTCGCGTGATACTTGTGACAAAGAACAGTCGCCTAGCAACACCAAGTCTGCTTGATCAAAGAAAACAGAATTGAGATTGCGAACTCGTTTTCAGTATTCAATGAGCGTGAGAAGGGGCCGTACGCAAGACAGTTGGCAGCTCTTCGGCAGACACTTCTCGGCGAGAACTTGCTCCTTTGGGCTGTAAACGCGGCACTCGGGCGCCATTTGCCGGCCGGCGGCGCCTGGCTGCAGGCTGGAGCTTCACCTCCATTCAGCCAACCCAGCCAACCTCTCGGCAGTTGGGACCTCCACTCCTCTCGCAAAAGCGGTATTCATCGGGTCGTTCAGAGCCGTGCTAACGCGTACTTCTTTTGTCTCCGAGCGCGGGACGACGCCCGCCCGCGCGCCCGGAGGTGCCCGGAGGCGCCCGAGGGCGCCCGAAGGTTTTCGATCGTTTTCTCGGAAGCGGAGCTCGCTCCGCTGCACCGCCTCGCGGCGCTGGTCACCGCTGGTCACATCGACGAGACGAGCCGGCGTTCATCTCTAACAGCACCAGACCAAATCGCGCAGCA
Organism: Odontothrips loti; assembly: GCA_038380765.1. Taxonomy (NCBI): domain Eukaryota; kingdom Metazoa; phylum Arthropoda; class Insecta; order Thysanoptera; family Thripidae; genus Odontothrips; species Odontothrips loti. The sequence goes on from CM076253.1 coordinate 16,395,475, forward strand.
ATCGGTTTCGGGGTGGTTTGGACTGACTTTTGTCGAGGAATGCCGTGTGATTTTCACAGCGTACTAGGTGCGTAGTTTTTCATATGCCACGAGCCGCGAGCACACCTTCTCTGGCATGACAACAAAAGTCTCCCCTCAAAAACGGTCCAGGGAGGCTGAGCGTGCGTGCGTGCCTGCATGCTTGCGCGTGTGTGTGCTGCGCGCGCGTCCCCGGAACCCTTTATGCAAATATACGGAGGTCCTAAAAGCGCCCAGTTGAGAGAAATTGCCCTAAATTACGTGTTGCGAGACGCGCGCGCTGAGAGGAAGGGGCAGCCATAACGACGAACAAAAGGTGCACACAATAAGGGGCACAACAGCGGCTGCCGGCAGCACCTGCCAGGCTGTTTACTGTCCTTCCCATATCATTTCAATTATACGTATCGCCCCACATTAGTAATATTAGTGCTGCCGTGGTGCGGCGGCCTCGTCGAACTACCACCCCATGCGCACGACCGAGGCCCGAAAAAAGTGCAGCAGCAAAGGGCCGGGACCCGACAGGGCGAGTGAAAATGAGCGTAAAAACCAAGACCATTAGTGGCAAACGAGTAAGGTTAAGGGCTGGTTATGGGTTGACGTCCATATAGACCACCCATCGGCACCACGACCCACCCCCTTCCCGGGCCTGTCCAAGACCTGCACAAGGGCCCGCCCTGCTCCTTAGACAAACACGTCCTGCCTCATCTCAATAACCAATAACCTGGTAATTAACGGCACCGATCAGGCGAAAAACTCCCCAGACCCACCTGTCAGGTGGGGGCACGTGATCCAGAAAATAATTTATGAAGCAAATTAAGAATGGGGGGGGGGGGGGGGGGGCTGGGGGGCCCCAATGGGGACTCACACAGGCCCGGCCGCACCGGACCTCCCAAACAGTCTGACCGGCTGCGGCCACCACCGACCGCCACCATCTTGTGGCGGCGCCAGCGCCAGCCAAGCCCTGAACGCCAGTGGTACTGCTGAACGCTCATTTCCATTTTTTTTTGTGCGACGCAACCAGGGCACAAAATTTGCAGTTCACAACCAAGCTTCTTTTTGTTCTTCGAAGTCGAACCCCGTCAAGGCCCCTTTTCGCGACGCCATGGACAACGACGTCCTCCACTGCTTCCTTCAATCAATATTTTCCACAAAATTTCACATTATCCGTCTCGGGCTACAACGTAATGGTCGTAATGGTCCTGGAGACGATACATCTTCCACGATGGACAGCATCGTCATCATCCCATTCAATCCCCCCCCCCCCTCTCTCTCTCTCTCTTCCTCCTCTCCGCCCCTCGACCACCTGCAGTGCCCCCCCCCCCCCTCGGACTCTCTGCAGAAAATCATAATATGATAAACCCCTCGGGCGGTAGATTTGGCGCGTGCTGTGGCACACACTCATCACTCGCGAGTCATTAGATGCCACGCCACGCCACGCCCCGACACGACACGACACGCGCGGCGCCGCGCTTTGGTGGCCTGGCGCCAGCAGCGACGCCAGAAATGCGACCAACAAACGGCTTTATGTTCTCGTATCATGCAAGAGTGCAGCCAAGGCGAACAAAAAAAGAGCGAACGTAGCCAACAAAACTGTGCGCGACCTGAGCGAACGAGCGCGGGACCATTTTCCACCTGTGTATTACCGCGACGTATTAGGTTCCTGTTTTTCGTCGCGCCGTTGCAGCTACACGGTGCAATAAATATCCCGGACAAAAGGGGGTAAATTAAAGTTTTTGGCGGTCGTTTGTTTCAGATATTTACCAACTTGTTCTCCCGGCCGTTCACACGTCTCGCTCCTGCTGCCGGCCGCTCTGCCGCTCTGCTGCTCCGGTCGGACGGACGGACACGTCGCGTCGTCGCCATTGTCGTTTCTTCATCGCGGTCAAAATGGATATAAAATTTTGACAAAAACCTTTTGGCGCGTTTGCTTTGAGTGGTGCCGACAACTGTCCTCTCATGTCCGACCGGCCGCTCGATGCTTGATGACTGCGCGTGACAATGACGCATTCCTGGGCGCTGCCCGAGGGGGAGAGAGACGGACAGGCATCGAGCGAGAAAGAGCGAGAGACGGGGAGGACGACCCCAAAAAATGGCAACGACGGAATTATGAAGGGTAATGAATGTAATACACGCAGTGTGGCGGAATCTGGACCTGAAAGTAAACTCAAGCCGAGTCAAAGTGTGCGGCTCGCACTGCACGCGGCGGGGCAGGACGCGGCCCGTGCTGTCGTCTGCTCGTCGTCTGCTTGTCGTCTTTGTCGTTTGCGTCGTCTGCTTGTCGTCTGCTTGTCGTGTGCTCGTCGTCCGCTAGTGCGTTGCCACAATTAGCGGTCTGTGCGCGCGTCCAGTGGAACCGGTATGTGTTCTGGACGCGATGCGGCAGCGCTCGCGGGCGCGGCGTCTCCGGCGACACCCCGCTCTCCCCGCTCTTCCCGCTCTCCCCGCTCTCCCCACTCTCCCCGCACTCCCAGCTCTTCCCGCTCTCCCCACTCTCCCCACTCTCCCCGCTTCCCGCTCTCCCCACTCTCCCCGCACTCCCAGCTCTTCCCGCTCTTCCCTCTCTCCCCGCTCTTCCCGCTCTCCCCCTCTCCCCGCCTCCCCTCTCTCTCCCCCTCTCTCTGCCCGCTCTTCCCGCTCTCCCCACTCTCCCCGCACTCCCAGCTCTTCCCGCTCTCCCCACTCTCCCCACACTCCCCGCTCTCCCCGCTCTCCCCGCTCGCCCCGCTGCTCTCCCCGCTCCGCACGCAGGCGATGTAGTGCCGCAGAAAGCGCGATGAGGAACTATATACAACTACTGGGCCTGTGAGTGCTAAAAACAAAACACACAAAAAAACACACTTACAACAGTGCTGTTTTGTGGGCCAATAAACCCACCGCGAGACTACTTTACATGAAATTAAGCAATTTCCCTCGACCGACGGTTTACTACTTCTCATACCGTAAAACCGCTCGCATCGGCGGCGAGCAAAACTGGTGCTTCCTCTGTGGCCGTCGCCATCGTCGTGGGTCTCATTGAAAACGAGTGCTCTCCTTCTCTGCCCGGTGCTGGGCAGCGCGCGAGTGCAAGAGAGACGGCCTGAGCGCGCCGGACGTCTCGGCCGGCGCCTGCCCCCTCCCCTGCCCTCCCGCCGCGGACCGAAGCCTGCTCCTACAGGTGATCAGGTAATTATAGGCTGGCGCTGTCAGGTAAAACCAACAGAGCATAAGTCATGCCCCGCCTCCTTCCCTCGGACTGCTTCGCCCGCTTCTCTGGCTCACTTTTCAATCGTGAGAGGGCCATAACTGTCGCTTTTCAGACGCTAGTCTGCAGGAGATGGCCTGGCGGGGAGGGCGAGGGAGGCGAGTCGGAAGGTGTGGTCGTGAACCGGAGGTATGCTCGCAAATAGGGTAAGTGCTGGGGTTCGGAAAATCACGCAGGCAAACCTCCACAGCCGGTGCTCAAACCCGCAGCACCGAGAGCCAGCGCCTGCTGGGTAGGCAACCGCGACCTCTGCATACACGTGTGTCGTGCGGGCTGGCCTACCCTGGCCGTGCCGTCAAGGCCGCGCGCCTCGTCAGAGCTCTCGCTCTTTCGGAGAAAATTCTTTACGGATGAAATCTTTTCCTCGCAGCAATATCTCTGAGCTCCCAATTAAGTGAATAACAAGCCCGATACACTTGGGGATCCTGGCCTCGGCCGGGAGAGCGGATTGCCGCGTTGACATGTCGTGGAGCTTTCATACGAATGCTCTCGTCTGGTGAAGTAACCGCAGGGCGCCTCGTCTCGCCCAAAGCGGGCGCCGTATGCATGACAATTTCATCGGGGCCTCCCAAGCAGGCGTGTGTGACAGTGTTGTGGTGTGTCGCGTGAGTTAATTGTGCTCCGGGCCCACTGTCAACAACACAATAACACATAAAAATATTACGAACTCCCCTCCGGTTCGACTATAAAATGGTCAGCGGCCGGGCAAACCGGTCCAAAGCGACGCTGGGCGGCGGCAGGACACGTCGGCCGGCGCTTGCGGTGGGACCCCGGGGCCCCGGGGCCGGCCGGGCCGCAGGGACGGGTCCTGAGAGTCCTGCGGGTCCTACGGGTCCTGTTGCAGAGGACGTGATCCCACAGGAGCCCGACGACAGTCCTGGAGACAGCAGCAGCCCGACCAGCTTCGAGCTCTGCCGTCCTCTTCCAGCGCTGATTTTCGTCTCAAAACACACGATGGCTGGGTGGCACAGTGGGAGTCGGACAAGCATACGTGTGCGTTGGCCAGCGTGACCGCCCGGATTTAATTGCTCGCGGCCTCGAACAGGCCGAAAGATGTTATCACGCATACTCGCTCTAAATACTTTCACCCCGACATGGTTTCGACCGGTCCACCCACACGGTCCCATGTAACGTCGACTAATAGCCGGGCTCCAATCGATATATCGACACCGCGATTACACGGCCTAATAAGGCGACGCCCGGCCGTTTCTCCAAGTATAACAAAAGGTCGACATTAGCCAGCGCCTGGCCCGGCCCCCGGCCCCCGGCCCCCGGCCCCCGGCCCCCGGCCCCCGGCCCCCGGCCCCCGGCCCCCGGCCCCCGGCCCCCGGCCCCCGGCCCCCGGCCCCCGGCCCCCGGCCCCCGGCCCCCGGCCCCCGGCCCCCCCCGGCCCCCGGCCCCCGGCCCCCGGCCCCCGGCCCCCGGCCCCCGGCCCCCGGCCCCCGGCCCCCGGCCCCCGGCCCCCGGCCCCCGGCCCCCGGCCCCCGGCCCCCGGCCCCCGGCCCCCGGCCCCCGGCCCCCGGCCCCCGGCCCCCGGCCCCCGGCCCCCGGCCCCCGGCCCCCGGCCCCCGGCCCCCGGCCCCCGGCCCCCGGCCCCCGGCCCCCGGCCCCCGGCCCCCGGCCCCCGGCCCCCGGCCCCCGGCCCCCGGCCCCCGGCCCCCGGCCCCCGGCCCCCGGCCCCCCCGGCCCCCGGCCCCCGGCCCCCGGCCCCCGGCCCCCGGCCCCCGGCCCCCGGCCCCCGGCCCCCGGCCCCCGGCCCCCGGCCCCCGGCCCCCGGCCCCCGGCCCCCGGCCCCCGGCCCCCGGCCCCCGGCCCCCGGCCCCCGGCCACCCGTGCTGGCACCACCGGTCCTCGTCTGGCCTGCGAGCGGCGTCAAATCCGATGGTATTTCGATACCTCGGCCCCCAAATTGAACATGGCGGTGGTGGCGCGGCCTGGTGAGCAGGGCAGGCGACAGGGCGCCCACACCTCGCGGCCAGCGAGCAGCGCAGCGGCGGCTGGTGGCCCACGGGAACAGCCTGGAGTGGCGCGGCACTCCAAGTCACGACTGCCGCCGCTGCCGCCGCCCGCCGCTGCCGCCGCCGCTGCCGCCGCCGGCTGGGTGTGAGGCGCGCCGCGGTGGTGCGCTGCTGCAGCGTCCTGCGGCTGGCTGCACGCCGTGCCGCCGCTGCTCGGCCCGCCGGCCATGGAATACATTACAATGTACGTACATAAATCGCACGATCTGAGAACATGCGCGGCGGAAGGGGCGGCGACTCGGCCGGTGGTCGTAAGGCGGTGACATCCCAGGCGCCGCTGCGGCGTCCGCGCTCTCCGTGCGGCCCCCTGCCAGCCGGGGGGGCGCCCGTAAGCGTCAGCAGGGTGCCCCGCAAGCTCTACTGGCGCCTGCTGGGTAGGCAACGACGAATACGAGCATGCACGCGTGTCGTGCGGGCTGGCCTACGCTGGCCTCACAGGCGCTCGGCGTCGCGTCGCCCTTCTAGACCCGATAATTGGAATTGAAAATGTTGTAAGTGCTTTGGCGAGGGCCCCCAGCTGCCGCCGCACTGCACTGTCGCTGGTGTCGGTCCGACACTGCCGCCTACCTCATACCCATTCATAGCCCTTGCAGAGGCAAATGGAGTATGGAGTGCACGAAGGGACTCCAGAGGCACGGCGGCCGGAGGAGACACCCGGCGGGCACGCCGAGGCCGAGGCGCCTCCCCTGACTTACAATGTGCGGATTGTGTTGGCGCTCGTGTCCCTCCGTGTGTGGCCGCGGACACCAGCCGGACACGGCCATAGCGCCAGTCCAGCCAGCCCTAACGAGGCGCCGTGACAGAGGAACAAAGCCCGAACGCTCAAACATACAGTCGATTTTTGGACGAGATTTCGGACAAGAAATATGTATCTGCATTAAACCGCTCATTTTTGTTCTGTAAAACTTTCGAGGGACAAAAAAAACATGGAGAGGTCGCTGCCGGCACTGGCCCGGCAGAGGCACTTCCCGCTCAAGCATACGCCGTGCGGGGCCTGGACTTCCAACCCCTTCCGATGGCCCGTGTCCGGTTGAGCCCCGTCCCTCCCTCCCTCCCTCCCTCCCCCCTCCCCCCACACACCTCCACAATGAGCCCGGCCGGCCTAACGAACCCGTGCGGCCGCACCCCAGCATCCACCGGCACGGCGACCCGGACCATTTAACTGCACATTACCGCCAACAAAAGAGCACGCGAGTGCATCGCGGGGGGCTCTAGCCGGCTCCAGTGGGCTCCACCGGCTCCAGCCGCCCCGTTTAGGCCTCTCCAGCCCTGCATGATGGACCCCTCCTCCGTGACCACCTATGTCCGCCCGCCGCGCGCGAAAGGCTTGAAGCCTACGGGGAAGCAGGAGGGTCGTGCAGTGAGGAAGGTCGGGGATAACTGTGCGGGGGAAGTGTACGGTTCCGGAATAGGTAAGTATTCTGGGTCGGCTTTTGTTGTAGCAGCGTCGGAAGGGCGAGAATCGGGGGCCGCGGTGCGACGAAGCGCGCGAACCAACAACATAGAGATGCGTGCGCGGCTGCTAATCCCGCGGCAGCAGCGGCAGCAGCGGCAGCAGCGGCAGCAGCGGCAGCAGCGGCAGCAGCGGCAGTAGCGGCAGCAGCGGCAGCAGCGGCAGTAGCGGCAGCAGCGGCAGTAGCGGCAGCAGCGGCAGCAGCGGCAGCAGCGGCAGCAGCGGCAGCAGCGGCAGCAGCGGCAGTAGCGGCAGCAGCGGCAGCAGCGGCAGTAGCGGCAGCAGCGGCAGCAGCGGCAGCAGCGGCAGCAGCGGCAGCAGCGGCAGCAGCGGCAGCAGCGGCAGTAGCGGCAGCTGGCCGCCCAGTCAGCCATGGCCGGCCGGATAGCCAGCCGGGTGGAGCCAGCCGTTCCCCCCTTTATTTGATCCCATTAGTAAGTGAAACCCTTTCCCTAACGAACCGCACGGCGCCACCAACCTCTCCTCTTTGCGGCAGCGGTGGTGGTGGTGGTGGTGGTGGCGGGAGGATCAGCGGGAGCAGCAGCGGTAGCATTCTCACCACCCGACTGTCCACGGCGGCCACCGACCGCAATGGAGAAAGAGGTAGAATCTCTGCTACTGCTGCTGCTGCTGCTGCTGCTGCTGCTGCAGTGGCGGATCAGCGCCATCCCTCCGCCACAATACTGCCCAACTCTACACTCTCAGGAAAAGATTCAATCAATTCAAAACAGAAATCCAAGATGACTACTAGCCAAGTCGACAAAAAAAAAAAAAAAAAAAACACAACAGGGTACGCCATTTGACGTTTTTCTAGATGCAGAATGCCGCGTTCTTATACGGGTCAGACACTCGAGTGCTGAAGCTGGATCTGACTGCAGTACACATGTTATCATTGGCTCAACACGACAGAGCGAGGAGAAATAAGACAGGGCACATATTGACCTTGTGGGCGCAGCAGCCCGCTGTATCGCTTACCATTGCCGCAGAGATTTCTTCCTCCCTACCCTCAGAGAGAGAGAGAGAGAGAGAGAGAGAGAGAGAGAGAGAGAGAGAGAGAGAGAGAGAGAGAGAGAGAGAGAGAGAGAGAGAGAGAGAGAGAGGGGGGGGTGCATTGCGTCGTTCGGCCGTTCTCTTAACAGGATTTGCAGTTTGTGACGAGAGTGTCAACATTCTCGAAGCATTCCAGGGATTTGCGATCGGAGCTCTGCGGTGCTCGCATTGTGCGTGCGCGCGGGGGAGAGTGAATGCCGTGTGTGTGTGTGTGTGTGTGTGTGTGTGTGTGTGTGTGTGTGTGTGTGTGTGCGTGTGTGTTTGCCTCGAACGGAACGAGGGCGGACTGAGTAATTCAGAGCCGCAAGTCGCGCGATCTGCTTCCCCCGCTCCAGCGTCTGTCTAAATTTCTTCATTTTCTATCAGAAAAAGTCTTGCGTGATTCTATCTTCGAAATCCTGGTGCCAAGCTGAATCCAACTCGAAAGGCATCAAAATATCTCGAGCGGCCTCAAAATATGTAATGGCAGCAGCAGGTTTCCAAAACAGCCTCCGAAATAGGTTCGATAGGTATCATGACTCCTTCGTTGTCGGTGAATTCCCTTCCTCCCCCCCCCCCCCCACTTCCCCTCCCCCTCCTCCTTCTGCTTCCTTTGGCGCGAACGAACCGTCGGGAGGCGGGCGGCGGCGGCAGCACACCTCGGCCCGGCCGGGACGGTGTCGGTGTCACACACGGCAGCAGTCCAACTGTCCAACTGCCGCACCAGACGGCCGCACAAAGAGACAAACAGAATAGAACCGGATCGTTCGCTTTGCGCGTGTCAAAACAAATCATTAGGACATCCCTAACCTAACCTGGTCAGCGGAGCGTTCATGCGGATTAGGGTGGCGGTGGCGACGCGCTGCCGGGCCCAGGGCCGGCCGGCTGCTGCTGCTGCTGCTGCTGCTGCTGCTGCTGCTGCTGCTGCTGCTGCTGCTGCTGCTGCTGCTGCTGCTGCTGCTGCTGCTGCTGCTGCTGCTGCTGCTGCTGCTGCTGCCGCCGTGTCCCTTTGTAAATCTATTACCGCGACAACTACCGGCGATGCAGAGCTTAGCCGCCGTACCGGCCCAGCCCGGGCTGTGCTGGGCTCTACTGGCTCTGCTCCCGACCACCGGCACCACCATTGTGAGCCGTCGCCCTCTGCGTTTTCTGGGAGGACACTCCACATTTCAGTGTAACTGAGCGCCAGTTTCCTCTAAAAGCGGGGCACGGCACGGCACGGCACGGCACGGCACGGCACGGCACGGCACGGCACGGCACGGCACGGCACGGCACGGCACGGCACGGCAGTCGGAGATGATGACACAATGCGGGCGACAGACAGACGCAGCACAGAAAAGTATTCCGTGGGCTCGGCCTGGGCCGGGCCGGGCCGGCGGGTAATGGTAAGGGATCGGTGTTCGGTTTCCTTCTGCGAGTGCACCACAGACGTCGTCGTCGTCGCCTCAATGGGACGGGTGCGGGATGATCCGCATCGGGACGAGTGCATCAGCGGCAGTCTGCTGTGTGTTATTGAATGCCGTGCGCGCGCGAAATTCACCCCCTCCCCCTCGCCGATGGTGTTTCTTCCATCACCCGGAAGATGCACATCAAGACGCGCACGAATTCGATGCACGCCGCGCGCCGGCGCCGCCTGAGTCATCGTGCGTGCGCACTTACGTGCCTCATTTGCTGTTCCGATCCGGATGATGTATCTCCGTGCGTCTCTACACTGACAATTTTTATTTTTATTTTTTGAAGATTTTGGGACGGTCAAGGAGACTTCTATAATCACGCTTTGCTTCTAAAGAAGTGCAGGTAACTGAATCACGCCGGGCCGGGACATTTTAACCAAAAATATTCTAATTTGCTATTTTCTGGAGGGTATGAATCGTTTTTTTTTTTTGCCTGCTGTAACTATTTTCCCATTGTGATTCCTTTTTGGTACACCCAAAAAATTGTGTTCTCGATCCCTGAAAAATCAAGAGCATTTGCATTGAATCTAGTAAAATGTTCTTGGTCCAAGTGCATGATTACTGGATTCAATGGAAATGCTCTTGATTTTTCCGGGATCGAGAACACAATTTTCTGGGTGTATCTGCACTACTGACCCTGTGACAGCCGCACCGCGTTTGGCGATGCGCGTCACGAGCGGACCGCGGCTGCCGAAAAGTGGTTCCGGTGGACCGCGCGCGCGGATCGCAATGGGCTGCAGCGCGTCAGTGCAAGCGTCGCTGCACTGCGGCAGAACAAACACGGGCTGCGAGTGTGCCGACACCTAGCGGCGGCTGCGGCAAACAGAGCAGCATGCACCCACCAACACGTCCGGGGGCTCGCACAGTACACTGCGCACTGTTCTACTTTGCACATGCATCGCTCTATTTCACCACAAACTTGTCCTTTGCATCCCACTCTCCTATTTTGACCTTTATTGCTCCCGAAAAAGAATAAAAGGATCGATTTAAATGTGCATTTTTCCCACCCGTATAACACCACGTGTAACGCGAATGCGTAATTTTGATGCACCGATCGCGGTCTTATCTTCTGGAGCTGACGAGGCGGTCATGCGTCACAAATAGTACCCGCACCGTGTGTTTTTAAGAGGTATTATATGCAGAAGGGCGATCTAGATGATCTCGGTGTGGAAAGAGGAGCGAAAATCCGGCGCGGCTAGCGTCCCACGACGGAGTCCTGTCCTGCCGCTCCCACGCAAATCGTGCGCCAACCCGCTGCTGTCGCGCTATCTCTGTCACATCTGGTGTCGGGGAGGCAGTGTCCCAGAGAGAGAAAGAGAGAAAGAGAGAGACGGCACGATACCCAGAGCTGGACGTGTGGAAGAAGGGGGCACCTAACCTTGCTGCCAAGTCCTCTAAAAATGAATGTCTATGTGCAGTTTTCGACTGGGCCATTTTTCTAAAGCGCCGAAAAATGAAATGTGAGTTGTTTCCAAATGCGACACTGGAACCCAGAGCCGATGGTGTTGGCCACCCTGGCTCTGGTTCGGATGGCATTCTGTGATTCAGGACGACGACGAGTCTCCTCTCTGCTCGGACCGAACAGGGAGTATGTTCAACGGAGTTCGCAGAATTAGTTGGACGTCGCCGTTGGAGAGACAGAGGCGGGAAGAAAGGGCAAAGGGGGGAGAGAGTCAGAGAGAGAGAGAGAGAGAGAGAGAGAGAGAGAGAGAGAGAGAGAGAGAGAGAGAGAGAGAGAGGGAGAGAGAGAGAGAGAGAGAGAGAGAGAGAGAGAGAGAGAGAGAGAGAGAGAGAGAGAGAGAGAGAGAGAGAGAGAGAGAGAGAGAGAGAGAGAGAGAGAGAGAGAGAGAGAGAGAGAGAGAGATAAAGAGAGCGACTTTCGGGCATTACACGGAACATGATGTGTTTTTGTTATTATTTTCTCATAAGAATTCGCTTATTGCTTTTGTGTCCGTTTTGAGAGATTTCATCTGCCTTGCATTGTGTTTTGGGCCGCCGGGTCGGCCATGTTTATTCACGAGAAAGCAGGGGATCGCCGTGACGGCCTGCGTCGCGCACCGCGCGGCTGAGGCCAGGGGTCCGGGGTCCGGGGTCCGGGGTCCGGGGGCCTGGGGCCGGGGTCCGGGGTCCGGGGGCCGGGGCCGGGGGCCGGGGGCCGGGGGCCGGGGGCCGGGGGCCGGGGGCCGGGGGCCGGGGGCCGGGGGCCGGGGCCGGGGGGGGCCGGGGGCCGGGGGCCGGGGCCGGGGTCCGGGGTCCGGGGGCCGGGGGCCGGGGGCCGGGGTCCGGGGCCGGGGGCCGGGGGCCGGGGTCCGGGGTCCGGGGGCCGGGGGCCGGGGTCCGGGGGCCGGGGGCCTGGGTCCGGGGTCCGGGGGCCGGGGGCCGGGGTCCGGGGTCCGGGGGCCGGGGGCCGGGGTCCGGGGGCCGGGGGCCGGGGGTTGGGGGCCGGGGGCTGGGGGCGGAGATGCTGCTGGAGCACGGCGCCTCAGCGCGGGACAGGCAGGGGGCAGGGCCCAGCCGGCAGAGCACAGCCTCGGCCAGCAGACTCCTGTATGCAGATTATTCCCATTCATGTTCTCCGATCGCAGCCATTGTGTCCGAGGCTCGTTATCCGACGCCTCGCGTTCGATCAGCAGAGCGCGGTGTATCGGGGTGCGAACATCATGCAGCGGTGTGTTTTTCGTGATGGAATATGTTTTCCTGGATTACCTAGAAGTTGACGACGAAGAAACGAACCAGAAAGACCACACAGCTATTTTTCTTCCTCTCGGAAAAAAAATGGAGCAAATGCTGTATACATGCTTCTTTTCGAAACGGGAATCTGTATCCGCCAGGGGGTTTCTTCCGGATTTCATCCTCGCCTCGTGGGGGAAAAAGCTGCCTACGAAAATGGCGCGTAATACCGCTCTGGGATGAATCCTTCCCGTCCCGAAATCTCGTCCTGCGCGTCGTCCTCCGTCCGCAGGCTGTGTTTGCCACTTAGTCGCCCTTTCCACCGCGATTTGCATGCGTCCCTTTCTCTTTGTCCTCTGGCGTCTGCGGCTGGGCCCTGCCAGACTGGGCCTGCCAAGCGGGGGGCCGCAGGGGACCGCAGGGGGACCCTTTAGGAGGGCACTACGCTGGGACACCCTTCCGAGGCCGGCCCTCACAGAGTCTCACAGCGAGCCCTAAAACACTTAATTACTCCGCTTTTTTCCCCGGCTTTTGTTTCAGAGGAGGATGTATATTAGCGCGGAGCCTTTCCAGGACCATCGTATCGTTTTTTTTTCAGGGCCGCCTTCGTCCCTTATCCCCTGTTAAAGTTATGAATTTATCACATGCGTTAATTTCACGAACCTTTTGCATTCTGAGTTGATATTGTGCACTCAATTTATCGGGACAACATATGCGTTATGTAAAAATATTTTCAAGCGAATCTTTTTACACTGGGGCGTTATGCTACCTTGGCACGGCCAGTGGGTGCGCGCGCTGTCCGCATTGCGGACTTCCGGACACGACAGGCTGCGTCCGAACTGGACCCAATAGTACGTACGCAGCCAAGGGGCCAAGGGGCCCGGAGGGGACGGCCGTGATGTAGGGCGGCCCGGTTACTTAGCCGCCGCTGATTGAATCTCATTTGGCACTCGCTCTCGGCCCTTTGTGCCAACCCCAGCGTCCGAATAATCCCCTGTGTGTTTCCACCTTCCAGAGCGAAGCGCCTGCAGTACTTACATGCCCCCCCCCTCCCTTATCCCCACCCGTCCTCTGGAGGCTCCAGCAGTGGCGGCAGCTGGCAGCCCCTTCGCCGCGGGACCCCTGCGGAGGTAGGCAATGCGAAGACACGCACGCATGGCTCGGTTGCCTACCCTCCCGATCACAGGGGCGAAAGCCGACCGCGCTGTTATCTCTACTTGAGGAACGGAGATAGCTCTGTGCTGGAGCAGCCCTCTGCTTGGCCCTCGGCAGCGTTCGGATTGACCCTTGGCTTGGCCCTCGGCAGCCCTTGGCTTGACCCTCGGCAGCCCTCGGCTTGGCACTCGGTAGCCCTTTGACTTGGCCCTCGGCTAGGCCCTCGGCAGCCCTCGGCTTGGCCCTCGGCGTTGCACAACGCGACGGGTGGCGCCCAACACCCCGACAAACCGCTGTCGCGGTTTGACGTCCCTGCCGGTCGCCTCGCCTCCTGAAACCGGAGGAGATAGAGGAGGAGAGCGCCTGTTCAAAACCCGATTCATTCGATTTGACGCCACGTGACACTAGGAACTGCTCACACATTAGCTTCAAAGGGCTTTGATGGGCTCGCTCGCTCATCGCTATCGGGTTCCGACTGTCACTGTGCGGCTGTGTGGAATGCTGTGTGTGTGTGTGTGTGTGTGTGTGTGAGCGCGTGTGACGGGGCGCACGCGGTCTGGGCTCCGACCGCAGGCCGGGGGGCAGGACACCGCAGAACAGGACGCTAGCAGAGGGACAGTGTTCCGCCCCAAATTCCACACTTGTGTCGCTGGCGAATACCTCCGTGTCCTTCGTGCCCGTTCGGGGCGCTGTGCGGGGTCCGGTGCCGTGCGGGGTCCGGTGCCGTGCGGGGCCCGGTGCCGTGCGGGGTCCGGTGCCGTGCGGGGTCCGGTGCCGTGCGGGGTCCGGTGCCGTGCGGGGTCCGGTGCCGTGCGGGGTCCGGTGCCGTGCGGGGTCCGGTGCCGTGCGGGGCCCGGAGCCCTCGCCGCCGGACGCAGACATTGTCGCAGGGCCGTGACTGCACCAGCTCAGCTCCGCTGGGTTGAGGAAGGTTCAACGTCGGAAACTTCGCAGTTTGAGTTATGAACACACATTCAAAGCACGTAGTTTCAACTTCAATCCAAGTCGAAGGTAAGAGCAGGCGAAATAACTACAGCAGGTTTAATTTAAAAAATCTTTCAGCAACCTAACCCAACAAACCTTACTTATTTTGACTCGTGTTAACCTCACCAACCCAACCTAACGCTTGTAAAAAGCCAGTTATACTAACTGCCTTAATTCCCCCCTTTAAAACGGTTGCAGTTTAACAAGTTGGGGACAGACAAGTTCTGAGAAGGGCGTATTTTTTTTAAAGCTGCATGTGAATGTTTTTACGGCGTGATTTACCAACCTTGCACTTACCCTATTCGAGCCACTGTATCAATATATACGTATCCCCTCCGAAAAGCAACTTTCGATTTCCTTTCAAATAGTCTGGATTTTGTAGTGGGATATCCCTGACCAGGAGTGTGTACCACCGCGGGGTGGTGGTCGTCACGGCACATTTGTACCGCTATTTATGTTGTATTTGTATTTGAAGCTGGTCCCGCGGCGGCGGCGGCCGGCCCCAGCCCAGCCCATTGTGGTGGCCGCGGCGGCGCGTGCGGCGAGGGGAGGGAGGGAGGGAGGGAGGGAGGGAGGGAGGGAGGGAGGGAAGGAGGGAGGGTGGCGAACGGTGTCGCAGCGACTCCCATGCCGCACCAGAAGCAGTTTCAACTACACCGCTCATGTTGTGACGCTGCCGGGGCTCTCCGATTTATGGCCTGCACTTTATAATGACGAGTCAATTTGGTCCGGCGCGCGGGCCGCGGGCCGCGGGGTGTCACTGGCGGTGGCCGGCCGGCCGGGGAGGGAGGCCGTGGGCCGTGGTTATGGGAGAGTGCCGAGGGGTAGCGGCGGCAGCAAGCAGCGAGGTCTACCAACGGGTCCCCTGGGCCCACCCGCTTTAAGTGTGACGTCGTTGTTTCAAAACTGCAAGAGCCCCTGAATTCCAACCGGGCGGAGCCGAGCAAGTGGTGTCCAGCTCTTTCATCCCGACACAAATGCAGCCACTTTCAAGCAAAAACCTTCACTGCTTGCCGCGGACACGTTGCGAAGTTATTTGTATCCCCTCCTGCTTCCCCGCTCCCCCCGCGTCCGCCAGGCGTCCACTCAATGCAAGTGCCGTCTGCGTCTGACCCGACACGACGGAGTCGCGGGCTGCGCTGCAGTACAGTTGTTGTTCGACTTGTCAAATCGTGGAAATGGCCGTTCTGCTGCCGATCACAAAAGGCACGACGTGCAGCAGCGCGCGAGTGCGTCGCTGCTGCCCCCGAATTACACGAAGCAGCGCAAACGCAGGAGGGGGGGAGGGGGAACGAGCGCCCTTTTTATACGCCTCCCCCCCCCTCCCTCCCCCCCCTCTCTCTCTCTCTCTCTCTCTCTCTCTCTCTCTCTCTCTCTCTCTCTCCCCCTCTCTCTCTCTCTCTCTCTCGCTGTGCTATTCTTGCTCTGTCTTGCTCTCCCACTCGCCCCCCGCGCTTGCCCGGTCTGGGGTTGATGGCTGGTGGCGGCGGGTGGCGCGTCCGCTAAACCCTTCCGGGAAGGCTGGCTGCGCGTCCATCCATCGCGGCCGGGACACGCGGAACTGTCCCGAAAACGCGCTCCCTCCCATTTAATTGATGGTCACTTCGTGGCGCCCTCTTTTCGTCCTGGCCTCGTACGCGAGGTCGCCAAAAGCCGAAAATACTTTGTGCAAAAATAACTGAACGTTTGTCCAGTGGCTCTAGTGCCCGCCGCGGAAATGTTCAGAAGGATTCATAAATTTCCAGAAATTACAAAGATTTTCTAAAGAAACAAAATTTCTAGATTTTTCAAATACTGGATTCAAAAACATTTCTTCAAATTTTTTTTTCTCAACTTTTCCTGGAAATTTTGGGCACACTGGAAACACTACTTTTTGCCGCACAATCATCACAGGTATGCGCGGTGACACTAACTGTTCCTCCCCGAGGACACAAGGACGTCCGCTGTGTCACTTGTCTGTCGCTGTTCCCTCATCGGACCGCCGCTCGCGCCTGATTTGGTCGATGACTCCGGATCTGAAATCTGGCCTGTCAGAGCTCCGGTGCTGTGGGCCACTCGCAGGCCCTGCGTCCTGGAGCGCGCGCGCTGCAAGTCCACTGGAGTCTGATGCGGCGCCCGGACAGCGGACCCCGAGGGGGTATAGAGAGGGGAGGCCGTCCTGACATTTGATATCTCTATAATGATCGAGCCGACCCGTGTTGACCATGTCGGTCCGCCTGATTACAGTTTTGTCATAGGCCTCACATGTGTCACATTACGGTCCGGTTCGGTCAGGGCGGCAGCCCGCTGCCCCGACTGTCGAGGGTCACCCTCATGTCCTTCGACACACTCTTATTGCTATCAGAATGGTCAATAACTGACGAGAAATGTCTCCACGAGATTTCCTTCGGGGCACTAACTATATCCTGATTGAAATTTCACACTGAATGTAAATGTACAAACTTATGCATAGTTGTGTACATGTTCGTAAATCTGTCCTAATTTGAGTGTCTACATTTATTGTACGTGCCAGTCGATTCAAATGTCTTCTCAAATTTTTCTCAGTTTTTCTTTTACCTTCCTACACTGTTGTTTTCGGCTTGTCAGAAATGGGTTCAGTTTTTTTTTCTCTTTCAAGGAATAATTTGATTTCTACATTCGGGCGGCACACTCTCGTATTCCGCCACCTCCCGCAGGCGCGCGGGGGGACGATCGCGGCAGCAAATCTCGTGCGTGTGTCCCGGCATAGCAGGACGGCAGGGCAGGGCACGGGCAGGGCACGGGCAGGGCACGGGCAGGGCACGGGCAGGGCACGGCCAGGGCACGGGCAGGGCACGGGCAGGGCACGGCCAGGGCACCAGGAACGGCCTGCATACGTATGAGCAACAGCGTGTTAACACGACAGGGCCCTGGAAACACCTTTTGTTGCAGCGACACTCGGCGACGCGCGCTGCTGCCGCGCGGCGCGCGAATCTGATTTTGTAATTTGCCCTGCCGGCTATACGGACCAGGCCTGCTCCTGCTGCTGCTGCTGCCGCCGCCGCCGCCGCTGTTTGTTTGGCGCACGAGACCTGCACAGAGAGTGTCAACGCTTGGCCCCGTCTTGTCCCTTGTCTTGTACTCGGCTTGTCGACAAGCTCCGGGCGGCCGCAGAGACCGGCCCGGAGCAGCCGCCGGGACCAGCCCCGGCCGGACCCTGGCCAGCCAGTTCAGGGCATCCATCACCCGGCCGACAAAAAAAGATTTCGGACGCGCAAGTCAAATCTCATCTGACGGGGCGGGACGGCGTGCCGGTTACACAAGGTGAGAAGGGAGAATTACTTGCAGTAACAACCACAAATTCCCCCCCTCCTTTTTCTTACAATTCATGTCCCAGAAAAGCTGGCCTTTTCCGGTCCTAGTGTAACAACTGCCCCAGAAATTTTCTAAAAAATTCAAAAATTTCCGTGTCAAATTCATTTTTTTTTGTTTGTTTGTTTTATAGATTTCCGAACTTTCGGGTGGCTTGGGCTGCTGCCGGGCTCCGCAACGTGACCGGACGTTTATCTTGAGGCGGTCACCGCAAGCGTCCGATGTCAAACAAGCCATGTCCACACGGTGGCTCCCTCTCCGCCCACTGCGCTGCCGTCACTGCCGCCGCCGCCTCGCGTTCGTGGAAAATTCGGCACCCAGTCCCTTCTGTATCGTGGCGACGGTGGCGGCGATACTTCAACCCGCCCCGCCCCGCCCCGCCCTGCCCAGCCCCACCCCGCCCCGCGCCCCGCGCGAGGAATGGCATCCGAAGCATACCGCGGGACGCCCCTGGCGCTCGACCTGAAGGGGGACGGCTGGCGCTGTGATATTAACAAGATTTCTTGCACACTTCGGAGAAGTCGTCGCGCGTCGCGCCGGTCGCTGAGGAGCCGCCGCCGCTGCTGCTTCGAACACATCGAGGAGGACGAGAAGAAGGAGGGCAGGAATCCGGGCGGCGCGCGGTGCGGCAGCGGGGCGCGGGACGGCGGCGTCGCCGCTGGTGAGAAGTGGCGGCGACCAGCAGCGGCGCGGAGAGCACCGGAGGGTACGTGCTAATTGGCAATGAGCAGAGCGCCGCGCTCAGCAGCAGAACTGTATCCTGTAATGTATTTCTCTGAGAAAGATTCATGTGGGCGAGAGTCTGTGACTTTTTCGTAGAGTTCAGTACGTTACGGGACGGTGGTGCGGTAGGGCACAGTGTTTGGTGCCCCAGTGTCACACAGTCATTGATTTGTCCCCGAAGCAGCACAGCTTCTGAGTCTCTGACGAAAAGTCCTTACCCGCGGCGCCCGGACTCGACAAGAAGGAGCCGAGACGTTCGTAATGGTTCCGATGGACTGACTCTCGGAGCGCGAAGCGGACGCCATGAGGCAGGCGAGGCCATGAGGCCGCCGGGACGGCAAAAACTGTCATCTGTCATCATTTGGCCGGACAGCCGCCATGGCGGAGCGGAGCGCTGAGCGGCGGCTCCTGTCGTGCGCGTTGCCTCGTCGCCGCCGCCTCAGCAGCAGCAGCTGCAGCAGCGGCAGCAGCAACAGCAGCAGCAGCGGCAGAAGCAGCGGCAGCAGCAACAGCAGCAGCAGCAGCAGCAGCAGCAGCAGCGGCAGAAGCAGCAGCAGCAGCAGCAGCAGCGGCAGAAGCAGCAGCAGCAGCAGTAGCAGCAGCAGCAGCAGCAACGCTCGCCTTTTGCTTTCCGCAGGTGCAAATTATAAACCGACCGACCGGGGCCGTCGCCTCATATGAAGCCAGGAGGCGTCCGCAGTCCCGACGCCGCCGCCTTCCTTGGGCGCCATTGTCTCCCCCCTTTCTGCACACGCATTCGTCATCACAGTTATTGATATTCCGCGCCCACACGGCGACGCCGAGCGCCTGCGAGTGTCGGGGTAGGCCAGCCCGCATGACACGGGTGCCTGCAAAAGTCCGTGGTTGCCTACCCAGCAGGCGGTGCTTGCCTTCATGGGCTTGCCAAATTATTTTTGCCGCTTGCAGAGGGTTTGCTGAAAATGTTTCGGGGTGCGAAGGGTAATTTTTTATTCGCGCGTTCGGCGCACTAATATTTCAATGATGCCGCCGCCTCAACAGCAGCAGCAGCAGCACATCGTCGCAATATTTCGATGATGCGCCGAAACGTTTTAATTCCGAGTTGTAATTACGTAGTACACTGGAGCTGCACACCATGTGACGCCCCACGTATCCGCAACACGCTCGCGTGTCGCAGGGCGGAATGGAGTACAAGGGGCGCTGCCGGGCGCTGCCGCGATGCACAGAGCGGGAGGCGCTTCGCGAGCGTCTCTTGTCGCCTCGCTGCTGTCCAGCATTCCTGACGTGTGCGCGCCACGACAGGCGACACGGCGAGAGAGAGCGAGCGAGGGAGCCATACAGAGTTAGAGAGAGACAGAGAGGGAGGGAAAAAAGGGAGGGAGTAAAAAAGAAGAGTAAGCCGACATATCAGTACACGACAGCGACACGGGGACCATCATGATGATGCCGAAAACAAAGGGGGGCCCAAAGCTGCTGCTGGTGCTGGTGTTGCTGGTGCTCGCCGCCGACAAGGCGAAAAACACACGAGTCGCGCCCCGAATAATCATCCTCCTCTCCCAGCGCGAAAAGCAGCGCGCAAGACTTTTTTGCGCTCCTGCGCCGTGCGTTTTGCCAAGGTATCGCCGTCGTTATTGTCTCATACACGCATTTTTCATACATCCCCCGAGATCTTCCGTTTCGGCGGGGGCACCCTACTGTGGCGCCGCCGGGTGCACCTGCGCCGACGCGGACAGGTGTGGTTGGTGCGCGCTGCGGTGACTGCCTTGACCGCAGCGGCGACGGCGGCCGGGAGGCGTCGTGCTGTGACATCCGCATGACTAACATCGGCCTCCTCCAGTAGTTATGTTTCCGGTTGTGGATTCCATATTTTCCGGGGCCCGTCACACCCAGAGAAACCAAATATTAATTCAAGCCTACAACACCGTTTTTTAAAGCAACATTAAAAACATTATTCTAGATCCAAGAAGATTTCTTGGCTGGATTCAAGAAAATATTCTTGAATGCTTTTAGCCTGTTTAGAATCTGTTTCTCTGGGTGCACCTGTCGCGTCATCCTGAAACCTGAAATTCGTTTCCTCACTCAGAAGCTCGATGAGACACCATTTTAAAATTGACAAATACGGTTTTCAAGGAGTTGGACCAAACATACCGCCACCAAAAAAAAACGCAATATTTATTTTTCGTAAAAAAAAATTGTAAAGTTGTCGGAAAAAAAATGAGTTCCACATTCGTCCTAAATTAATACAGACCTAGAAGTGAGGTTTTAGAAGGTATAGGAGCAACCTCAGATGCTCAGTGGCTAAAGTAGATCCATAGTTTGGCGTGAGCTTAGGAGGTGCCAAGATCTAACAGCCATAAATAATTTGTTTTGCGTTTTTGGCCGAGTGACTCGCTGGAACGGTCTGGACATTCGTTTGGGATCCGATGGGCGGCGGTGGAACACTGGCTGCCGGCCGGCGCCTGCTCATGCTGCGACTGCAACATTTCCTTCCTCTCGCCGTGTGCCACCGCAAGGCCTTGTGTCCGCACCCTCTATCGGCAACTTGTATCTCTCTTGTTCCTATCGTTTAAGCTCGCCTCCTCCACCCCTGAGCCCAGTCCTGCTTCGACGCCAAAGTGAAACCTCCTGCTGGGGATCGTAGGATCATGGACTCACCGAAGTGCAGAATCTCATCTATGCTTTTATTTAGCACGTCTCTCTCTCTATCCGCGTCGAGCCCTGGAAATCTCGCATTATTTGCGGGGGAATAATTTTTTGGACCGTAGTACCCTTATAAGGGTTGCTTGTTTTCGTGGCGCGCGTCGTTCGCCACCGCAGTCCAAACTCGGGCGACAAAGGGGCATCGACACGGGCCGCCGGCTGGGCAGGGAGATAAATAAAAAGGGAAGAGGGAGTCTCTGAAGCAGCGCGCTGTAATGCGGCGTGTGTGTGTGTGTGCGCGCGCGTGTGTGAGAGAGACAGAGAGCAGTGACGGTGTCCTAGCGCCATACGATAAGGCAGAGGGGCACACGCTGTCATGCACTGGGCCCCCACCACAGTAGACACACTCCGCTGTAAATGAGACCGCTGTTCAACACGATGTCGGATCCCAATACCTGGCGCCCCCGCCGGGTCTCCAGCCCCCCGCCAAGCCGAGGCCGGCCGAGGCCTCATGTGGGAACATAGTTGACATACCTGAGCAGGCCGTGGCCCCGGCCGTGGTCCTGGCCGTCCGGCCTATGAGTCACTGGGGGGTCAGCCGGACTCACCCGGGCTCACCGCACGGCCGGCCGGGGCCCGCCGGGGACCACGCCGCGGTAGCCGCAGAGGCTTCGGCCTCCTCCTCGGCTCTCAGAATCGGGTCACCATCGTCGCTATCTGCAGCAGAGTCCGCGGTTGCACTTATTGCAGCAAACACTCGGACGCTGGGGCAGCGGAACAGAAAAGGGTTGGAGTGTCCATGTCATCATTTCCATACGATGATGATGACTGCTGGGGGTCCCAGCCGTGAGTGAGTCCTGTCCACCTGTCAGGGAGGGCAACACGCAAAAAAATAAATACTTAAAAAAGTTTTAGTCTCAACTTGGCTATTTGTTGTTGATTGAACAAACAATAAATTTAGTTGAGATGGATAACTAACATTTCGCTGGATCGGCATGTTTGCTGAGGGGGCAAAACGTCCTCACGAAGATCCCCGCTAAAAGTGAACACGCTGAGGTGTCCACAGTCCAGGATCCCTCATCGTCCTTTTCGCACCCTTTACACACGGCCGTCGACACACCGTGCGGTAGAGGTGGTGCCCGAGAGGTTCACACTCAGTTTGGTGCGGCAAGTCCAATCTCACGCCTGCCTGACCGTGCCGAGAGCTTCAGCTCGCTCGGGCTACCGTGTGTGCGTGTGTGCGTGTGTGTGTGTGTGTGTGTGTGTGTGCGTGCGTTCCTATACCTGAATCTTAGGTAAGTTGTACTATACCGTGTGTGGTCCACATCCCTTCGTCTCTCAACGAGCAGGTGACCCGATTTCGACCCCCGATCGCGCCATGATCTCTTTCTCTCCCTCTCCTCTTCTCTCTCCGCGTCATCGCACGCTTGCGCGAACGACTGGAAGCACTTCGGTTGGAGCCTGGCCCTCTCGGCCACACAGAACGCAGGGATGACATGCTTGTGAATAATCTATGCGTTCTGACAACGACTGAGTCCTTTTGTTTTTTGTGTCGGTCCGATGAGTCCTGCCGGAGATAAATAATGCGGAGACGAGCATTGATATGCCGCTGTGACCTGGCGCCATGGCAACGGCCCGAAGCCTCCTCAGGAAGGCGTTTGGGCAGAGCGGGGGTAAAAAAAAAGTCAATCCTGCCGTCCGAACGGTGGCAATTTGGGCCACAAAGGATTCGGCGATTGCCCACGCCTTGCAGGACGCCGTTCTTCGTGGAACGATATTTTTTTTTTGGCATGAATGCCTTCTTTTTCTCCCCTTTTATATCAAGGTTTAAAAATTCAATCTCAGAGATACTGCCGTAACCCCCGCATTATTGGTCCAACCCTTTGGCCGCGGCTAGGAGCCCCATCGGGGCCCCCCGCTGGGACAACACCTCTGACGGGGGTCCGGAGGAGGCCCTCGGCGGCCCCCGCCGCCCCCCAGGGGCCTTGTCTTTATGGACCCCCTTCATTATACGCGTGGCAGCTCCCGTAAAGCCCCAACAAGGGCACGACCACGGCCGGCGCCAGCTATTTTTATAAACAAGAGGCCCCCGAAATAATAAAATCCACCCTCGTTGTCGTATGGTAATGCTCTGCAGGTCCTCTGGGTGGCAATTCGGATGCGTGTCGGCGGGGACCTCAGCACGGCCTGCTCCCGCCCTGCCCGGCCTCCCGTCCAGCACGGCCTCCCGCTCCGGGTGCTCGTTCATCAGGACCGCCGTAATGACCGCACCGCCTCGGCTGACCTGTCCGGCGCTGCTCTGGTTTTCGGCCGGCGTCCGCGTCCAGGTCAGGACCCCTGGAAAGGACACCAAGGACCTCGCGCGCTCGGCATGACGATGACCGTACGGCAAACACGCGCGACCGCTGGACCAGTGCTGCTGCCGGAGGACCCGGAGGACCTGCAGGACCCGGAGGACACGCCAGGAAGCCGCGTAGCGCCGCCGCGCCGCCGTCAGAGAGCCGACGCCTGCGCTGAATGCCAACGAGCACATTCAGAGATCGCGGGCCGCCGGGGGCCGCCGGGGGCCGCCGGGGGCCGCCGGGGGCCGTCGGGGGCCGCCGTTGTCCCCACCGCCGGACCACGGCCACAGCAGCCTCCAGGTGAGACCGCTACGCAGCAGAGGCAGGTGTCGGACAATGTAGCACTCGTGTAACTCAGCAACTTCTGGCAATAATCAATTTTGTTTTATCTGAAGAAAACACATTTTTAAAAAGTCACCATTGAAATTCAGGAAAAAGTGACACTGAATGCCTGTAATAATGGCAGGATGATTTAATTCCATTTTCCCCTAAAACTGTTGACACGACTTGGAATATCGTCAGGCCGAGAATACTTTCCAGTGCTCTGCAATCTCTGCCTGACACTCTCGCTGCTCATCTCGTATTCTGCGCCGACGCTGCGCTGCGAGGCGAGGCGTGGCAGGCCGCGCGGCCACTTTTCGAATCGGCTCGGCAAATGCGGGCTCTCGCTACTACACCAGCATTAGAAGCGGCGACAACCTTTTTTCCCCCCTGCGCTGCGCGCAAGTGCGGATTCTTTTTTTGTGACACAAAAAAAGAACAATCTTCTTTGATATCTGTATCAAGTCGACCGACGTGTGCTCATAAACGGCTAGTACAGCCTCACAATGACATCATACACAGTGCCTCGTGAGTGTTTGTGTACGGACAGTTAGAAATTGAAGTAACTCCCACTGCAATAGGAAAACTTTTGGAAAAATATTAAAAATATGAAGAACATTGAAATATTGAGATCTGCAAAATGTTTGTGTATCTGTGCAGGGTAGACCGTACCGTGGCCAGTTCGACGGACGGGGAGGCGACATCGAACGAAGCCATCGAGGGAAGCAGCCATTTCATTGGCACTGCCTAAGGAAGGGACCAGTCGGCATTGGCGGCTGACATGGCGGTCTGGCGGGGGGCCAGTTCGGAAGGGGGTGACAGCCTGACCACACGTTTTGGCCCGCACCATGCCAGAGAAGAGGGCCTCAAGGCGAAGTGGGGAAGTCTCTAGGTTCCGACCGCGTGTACCCTTCGAATGCGCGAATCAAGTCCACGCACCACGCACCGTCCCGTCCCAATTCCCAATGCCATGGACAGACCCGACAGACCCCCATTATTTTCCGTTCGTGGTGGGAAGCGGGTGCGGCAAATGGAGATGGAGCGAGCAGAAGAGGACAGCAGAACAGAAAAATTGAGAGATGTGGGGGAGGGGGAGGGGGTAAATCAGCCCTGATTGGCCTTAATTGTCAGTCTGGCCAACAATTGATTGGGTGCGGACAAAAAGGGCGGCAGCATTTGGCGTAATCAAATATTCTCCCCCCCCCCAGCCGAAACAGACAGTGCGCTGGACAGCAATGGCCGGAATAAGAAGGCCACTCCAGTAAGCTTTATGACAGACACTGTGAAGCGTGTGTGCGTGTGTGCCCGTGTGTGTGCGTGTGTGTGAGTGCACGTCCCAAGGTCATCATTGGCGGTGGCGCAGGGTGAGGGAGGGGGTTTAAAATCGTCAACGAGCACGGCTTGCCCCGCTCTCTCCCGAAGGGACGGCGGCGGCCTCAAGGAGCGATAGGGAGACGGCGAAGGCCACTCCAGTTAGGTCCCCCGCACTGTTTATTCGAGGGTCCGGCAGGCAGGCGGTGACCACGGCACCAGGCCGTAGGCAAGCCGTCGTCTCGTCTCCCTGATTGGAGCTGCCCCTCTGCTGATTACCCTTCGTTACGGAGCGGTCACCGCTGTGGACACAGCAGCAGCAGCGGCAGCAGCGGCAGCAGCGGCCCTCCGCACAGCGCACCGCGCGCTGTCAGCCCGGCTGGGTAGGCAGCGCCAGGGCAGCCGTGTTCGGCGGGGCGGCCTACCCACCGCCTGACCGGCTGAGTGTCGCAGCCGCCCCGCGCGCCCCGCTCCGAGAGCGGGGGGGGGGGGGGGGGCTGGCCAGGAGGGAAACATAGTTGCTAATTTCGTGGGCACGCCTTTTTTATAATAGTTCGGTGTATATCAAACGATGTATTTTTAAATGACTGTTGAGTTAATTTTATGGTCCACTTTAGAGCTCGAAGTTTCGTTGCACGAATTTCCCAGAGGGACCTGTTTTTCTCGCCCGCCTCGGCAGGCCCGGCGGCAGTGGGGCGGCGCTTCCTCGCCGAAAAAGACTCCAAATTAAAGCTCATCTCGGTTAATGAATGTTTCCGCCTGCGGTTTGCGGACTCGCGCCTCCCTCGGCCGCAGCCCGTGGGGGCCCTGGTGGCCGCGGGGGCCATGGGGCCCACGGGGGCCGCGGGGGCCGCGGGGGTTGCGGGGGCCGCGGGGGCTGCTGGGACCGCCCAGCCCAGCTCCCCTCAAACTCTTTGGAATGCCGCCCGGGAGGACCGGACCGGACTTACCGCACTTGCCGCCCGCCGGACACCACAATTCTATTCAAGTGCGATTTTGAAAAATAAAAAGGCGGTACACGTTCGAAGTACCATTATACTCAGAA
Source organism: Odontothrips loti (assembly GCA_038380765.1). Taxonomy (NCBI): domain Eukaryota; kingdom Metazoa; phylum Arthropoda; class Insecta; order Thysanoptera; family Thripidae; genus Odontothrips; species Odontothrips loti. Next base: position 16,421,188 of record CM076253.1, read on the forward strand.
AAATCGTGCCAGGAACGAACTATCACTTTGGTTCGAATTTCTAATTTTTGTTTGGATTGGAACAATTCTGTTACGCCTTCCTCGTTATGCAATGCTTGTTTCCATGATGAAGTCAATTTTATATTTTTAACGAAATGAGTGAATACGGTTTCGCGGAAGTGAGAGAGGACTAAGGTGGACAGACTTGAGTCAAGTCAAGTATCGTCGACTTGCCCAGATAATTTCTCAGAATTGTCGATAGACTCCACCGATTTGATTCTCACTTCAGCAATGTTGTTTTTGAAGTACAAGGTACACCTTTGCAAATTTTAGATTCAAGAAAATTTAAAATCAGGAACATTCTTTTTATGACAATTTGCCAAAGGGGCTGAGCTTGAAAGATAGAAAACGAGGCCAGATCCTAGATCTTTCTATAAGGCTACTTCGTGCTTAAAAAAAGTTCCACACACGACACAAAAATCAAGAAAAGAGCATTCCATGCGATTTTTTCTACGTTGTTTTGTGTGCGCTTTACCCAAAGGAGTCCTCAGTGAACAGTTGTCTGAAAGGTAACCGTCCGCGAATTGTTCGGTTCCAGATCCATTTTATGTTGGCTCACGGAGAGACTTCGGCCATGTTTTTGAGCCAACGACGACGATCTGCTCTGTCCACTACGACAACACGGCAGCCCTGGCCTCGGCCGGCCCTGGCCTCAGTCCTGGCCTCAGCCCTGGCCCCAGCCCTGGCCTCAGCCCTGGCCCCAGCCCTGGCCTCAGCCCTGGCCTCAGCCCTGGCCGCTACTAATCGCCTGCTAATACACATGGAGCTGCCGGGGCTAACGCAGTGCCACCGCCGGGGTGGATGGAGTAGTGCGCATCTCCATGTCTGCGACGGGGATCATCTTGTTATGTGGCACCGTGACGCGCTGCAGCTGCCGCCAGCCACCCACGGCGTCGACTGCCGCGGCACCCCTGCAGCAGGGATGAGCGCTGCCAACATTGACACACAATAATGTTTTCGTTGGACGCAGCGCAGCTCCCGAATCGCGTTTAGTTCATAAAAGTATGGCGAGGGATTTATTTGGGGGGAAATCTAAATAAGCTTTAGACCCCAACGGCTCTCAGCGCGATGAACCTCACCGCGGCTGGGAAGCAGATGGACATCTCTGTGGAGAGTCGTGAGGGTGGAGAGACAATGCGGCGCAAGGTCAGATCGGGTGAAGCACCGCCGCCTTCCTCAAAGGGCCCCGCCGCGCCTCGGCAGCAGCAGCAGCAGCAGCAGCACAGCAAAGGCGGTGACACGCCGCGGATGGGCACATACGCACCGCCCCCTCTCTCCTTTACGGCAGGTGAGGTGAACACTACAATACAGCAGGCGACGGGCCTTTGTTCGACCGGTAATTAGTTCTTAAAGAAAGTGGCGGCGGTGTCGCACAGAGGGCAGCACCGCAAACACAAAAAACATTTGTTAGGCGGCGGCGGGCCTTATCGTGCATGTGTGCGTGCGTGCGCGTGTGTGTTTGTGTGTGTGTGTGTGTGTGAGTGTGTGTGTGTGTGAGTGTGTGTGTGTGTGTGTGTGTGTGTGTGTGTGTGTGTGTGTGTGTGTGTGTGTGTGTGTGTGTGTGTGTGTTAGGGGCACCCGACTCGGCGCCGCCGCCGTCCACCGGTCGGACCCATAGCAGGACTCAGCGCTGTTATACCTCTATTTTCCACCCGATTACCCGCGCACAGTGGCGAGGTAATTCCGTCGAGAGCTTCCATGGCGGGCTCGGCGCGGCCCGGGGAGGTTTCGGCGTGTCCAGTGTCTCGCACAAGGCGACGTCCCAGACACCCCTATATACCCGCGCCGCCCACACAAACGGGTTCACCAGCCCGGCCAAAACCACATGGACGATAGGATGTGCGCGCTTTCTGTTTTGCTCTCGTTTTATTAGGCGGACACCAACCGCAAATAATTTCACACGCGTATTTTTTGGCCTGGTTTTTTCAAGTCGTTTGGGGCAGCACATTTGACACGGAGCACGGGTGGTGCTGGCGGCAGCGCGGCCGCGGCGCCAGGGGAGACCGACCGCAGGGGACGCAGATGAGTGCGAGTGAAATAGAGCATGCGACCCGCAAAAAGACGCGGCCTCAGTGCCAAAGGATAGCAGCTGGCCAAAGCGGCGCTGTGTTTTTCTTGACGTTGTTTTTGTTTGTACACTAAGATTTCCTGGGTAGAATTTTATGCAAAATTATACACAATACTGGTTATTATTTTTTTTTGTGCACGCGTCTGGGCTTTTTTTTTGGTAATGCTTTATAATCCACATTTTAGAACCTAAACACGAGTTGATCCTCCTGTATATTTTCTCTCTCTCTCTCTCTCTCTCTCTCTCTCTCTCTCTCTCTCTCTCTCTCTCTCTCTCTCTCTCTCTCTCTCTCTCTCTCTCTCTCTCTCTCTCTCTCTCTCTCTCTCTCTCTCTCTCTCTCTCTTTCTCTCCCTCTCTCTCTCTCTCTCTCTCTCGCTCTCTCTCTCCCGCTCTCTCTCTCTCTCCCTCGCTCTCACGTCGGCCCCCACCCCAGCTCCACCGCACGACGGACGGCGGCCGTGTCTGCCGGTGGCGCCTGTCGCAGCCCTTCCTTTGTCGGCGCGCCGCACCCAGTGAGTCGCGAAATGTCGCGCCATTCCGACTCGACGCAGCCGCCACGTCGCCGCCACGCCGCCACCACGCCACTGCCACGCCGCAGCCACGCCGCCACTACGCTGTACCCACGCCGGGCACCGGCAAGCGTGCGGGTTAGTGCTCTAGCTCCACACGACCCTCTACTCTAGAAACTATTTTCATTCCGCACTCGACATCATCGTCGTCCATGACGTCTGAATTTCCTCGCACATAAAACCGCGAACGGCAACGACGCCGAGCGCCTGCGAGTGCCAGGGTAGGCCACCCGCGCGGTCCGCGTGCACGCAGAAGACGAGATTGCCTACCCGGCAGGCGCCGTGTGTGCTCCCACTGGCCAATCTACGATATCGTTTTCACAATGTCGTAGACATCAACACACGAACCAGCTCATGCATGCTTTGGGGGCGGCGATCCGACATCATATTTACAGACCAAAACTGCTTGTGTTTTTTTCCTTGATTCCCTGTCAGAGATCGGCATCCAATTATTTCCTGTAATCTGCGCCGCCCCCGGCCGCCCCCGGCCGCCCCCTCTGCTCAGTGAGGCGTTCCGCGAACCCACCATAAGCATATTTGTCAACAGGCCCGTCGGGCTCCTTCCCGTCATCGCCCCCCCCCCCCCTTTCCTCTCTTTCCCTTTTTGTCCACCGTCCGATTCCTTTTCCCCCCTTTTCCCTCCCTTTTCTCAACTTTTTTTTCTCATCCCGCCTGCACGGCCGCGCGGCTTCTGTTTGTGTTTGAAAGCAGCGCTCTGGATAATTACCCCTTAAGGCCCGATGCAGTGCGAATAACCGACCACAAGGCTGGCCACCGCTCCGCTCCGCCGTACGGCTGTAGGCAACAAACTCGTCCCTCGACACTCACACCGACCTCGCCGTTTTCTGTCAGTTGGCGAGACGCCGCCCCTACCACCGCCGCATCACGGCGCCATACCGACGCGACGGCGTGAATTTCAGATTAGATACCCCTCCCGGAGGGTCGGCCCGGCAGACACAACCCCGCCGCCCTCGGCCAGGCCGCGCGTTTTCGCGTCGTTCTACATCGGCCGTGTTTGTGTTCCCTTTGGCCTCCGACGTGGCTTCTACGGCGGCGCCCTGACGATATGCCGGCGGCGGCGGCGGCGGCGGCGGTGAGCCAAACGGGGTGACTGCGGCGTGCGGCGTCATGGACTATTTGTCCAAACACACAGAGCCGAGCCGCCGCCCCACCATGGGAGTGCAATCCCCGCGACACACACACACGCACGCACACACACACGCACACACACACGCACACACACACACACGCACACGCACATGCTCCCCACACATCCGTCGCGCTGGCTTTCCGACTCGTTGCCCTCCCGACTGACGCCGTTTACACGTGTCATAGGCAGTCGGGGGCGCTCGCCAGACTTATCAGACACGGCGCGCCCGTCCGATGTAGCTGTCCTCGTCCCTCTCGCACTGGAAGATGGGGTCTAGGCACGTGAGAGAGAGAGACAGAGTAGGAGAGAGAAAGGGGGGAGGGGGGGAGGAAGAGGGAGGGGGGGGGGGAGAGGGAGGGGGGGGGGGTTGGTTTGGTCGGCGGTGACGCGCTGCAGAGGAAAAATCTGGGTCACATCCCGAGATGAAACGGCCCTTTCCTTCTACTCTCTCTGCTCTCTCTCTCTCTCTCTCTCTCTCTCTCTCTCTCTCTCTCTCTCTCTCTCTCTCTCTCTCTCTCTCTCTCTCTCTCTCTCTCTCTCTCTCCCCCCACGATCCTTCAGCTGGAAATTCTGCTAGCGTTATCTTTCCTTCTTTTCCGAACCGCGCGGCAGCGCTTCCTGTTCGTTTACAGGAACAAGGTGATTTCCTCCCCCTACCCTCCCCCTCTTATTCTCTCTCTCTCTCTCTCTCTCTCTGTCTTCTCACTAGTGTCTTCTCTCTCTGTCTCTCATCCCTAGGGCGGCGCTGCTCTCAGGATGCCTCTCCCGCCGGAGCCGTCGAACCGAAGCGGCCAGCTCACGCAAACCCCCAACGCCAGCAGCACCAACCACCACGAGCCCCCCCCCCCCTCCCTTTTCCCCTCGCCACTCTGGTTCCGCACCTCCCGGCCACACTTTGCCGCCGAAATGTGGTCCGACCACGCGACACCGCGGAGACCGCTCGGGCGCGCCTCTGGGCGCCTTGGCCGGCACCGGGGCATGGCACTCGCGGTCGCCCCAGCCCCCGCCGCCCCCACCGCCCCCGCCGCCCTCGCCGCCCCCGCCCGTCCCGCTGTTGTGCCTGTGCCACCCCACCCTCCTTGAGTGAGAGTGATCCAAACGCGAAATCGTCCATCTCGCTGACAGAAACGTGATAGGTCAATGACGGGGACGTCTTCCAGGACGCGTTCCCTCTGCCGACGGCAGCCACTCCTTCTCCTGGCCGCCGAGCCGCTGCTGCCGAGGCGGAGGGCGCAGCTCAGCGCAGCCGCAGCCCCGGAAAGCGTCGACCCCACAAGACGGATGACTGACGATGTTTGGGGGAGCAAGGGATGGGGGGGGGGGGGGGGGTCGCCGCAGCAGCGCGTCGGCTACGACGGATGGCTCTCAAGGCCCCCGTCAAACGGAGGACGTTCGTCTCGCCGACCGCCGTCATGGCCCCCGCCTGCTCAGGGTGCGCGTGGGGCACGCCGGGTAGAATGCGCGTGTTTCATTGTCAATACTACCCCACCTAGAGCCCGGGGGTCACGGCCTGCACGGGCGAGGCAGCAGGGGCGCCAGCGGGGGACCACGACTACGAACACTGCCGGGGACCGCGGGCCGCTTTCGCCGCGAAAAGTCGCAGCACATTTGTCTTGTGCTCGTCGAGAACACAGCCATCAATCCTGCCCCCTTTCACACGCCAGCCCCCAGCGGCCCTCCCTTGCTTCCCCACCCCCTCCCCCTCCCCGCCACAACCCCCAGCGGCCCTCCCTTGCTTCCCCACCCCCCTCCCCCTCCCCGCCACATCCTCCGCAGCGCACACATCTCGCACACTTATTCATGGCGGCCTCGCTGCAGTTCACAAGCTACGTACCGTGACTCCACCTACCCCTATCGGTGGACACTCCGGGTACCCACACCCGTTCCAGTTGAGACGGACTGCGCACTGTAACCAGCCAACCAACCCCCGGCCGGCATCTGTCTGTTCGTCAAACTGCTCTCATCCCCTGCACGTCGAGCTCCGCACGGGCCTACGGGATCCTCTCTCTACCTCTCTCTTATCTCTCTCTCCCTCTCTTCTCTCTCACTATCACTCATTCGCCCTGTCTCTCTCTCTATGTCTTTCTCCCGCCCTCTCTCTCTCTCTCTCTCTCTCCCGCCCTCTCTCTCTCTCTCTCTCTCTCTCTCTCTCTCTTTCTCTCTCTCTCTCTTTCTCTCTCTCTCTCTCTCTCTCTTTCTCCCTCTCCCTCATTGTCTCTCTCTCACTCCCCTCCGTCTCTCTCGCTCTGCGAGCAGTAATGTCTGTATCACACGCAGGCAGCGGCGGAGCCAGCGGGAGCTCCTCCAGTGTGGGCCTCCAGCCATAAAACGTGCCTGTGAGCGCCCGCCCCCGCAGCCCGCCCCCGCAGCCCGCCCCCGCAGCCCGCCCCCGCAGCCCGCCCCCGCAGCCCGCCCCCGCAGCCCGCCCCCGCAGCCCGCCCCCGCAGCCCGCTCCCGCAGCCCGCCCCCGCAGCCCGCCGCCGCAGCCCGCCCCCGCAGCCCGCCCCCGCAGCCCGCCCCCGCAGCCCGCCCCCACAGCCCGCCCCCGCAGCCCGCCCCCGCGGCCCGCCCGCACTTCCTGGCCTCCTCTCCCAGCTACTCCCAGCGGGTCCGGCGGCGGTCTCCGAGCACACGTTCTCAACGCGCCCCGAATCCCACCCCTGAGAGTCCGCACCGCCGGCACCGCCGCCTATCCGCCTATCTGCCGGTCGATCCGGCCGCCGTTGTTCATCCCGCCGATTGTATCGCGAGGAGCAGCGGCCCTGCGGAATCGTCATCGCTAACATCGGCCACCCCATTGATGAGCGGCCTCCACCCCCGCTGCTCTTTGGGGACAAAGCGAGGTGGTGCCGACCGAGGGTCCCATCCGGGCCCCCATCCAGCGCGGAGAAATGGATCCCCCCTCCCCCTCCCCACCCCTCCGCACTCCTCGAGGTCCGGCTGCCCGCACTACCGTCCCGGCCGGACGGCCGAGGAGAGAGAGGGAGGAAACGACGAGAGAAACGGGAGCGGAAGAAAAAGTGGCAATCACCAAGTTGTCCGAGAGCACGGCGGAGCCGGAGGCGGAGGTGTACGCGGCGTCCACCTCGTGCGCGAGAAGAACAAGAAGGGAGCGGAGGGGAGGGAGGCGGACGAATGTGAGTGTTTGTGTGTCGGGGGAGGGGGAGGGGCAGAAGGAAGGAAGGAGTGAATTCGCCTCTTCTCCTCGCCTCGCGTCTGCAGCGGCGCCAGCCAGCAGTCCGACGGCAGCGCCAGTATCGCAAATTCCAAGATGGCGTCGTGCGCCCCGGGCTTGCCTTGCCTGGCCGCCGCTGGCCGCCGCAGTGCGCCTGCCCGGCCCGGCTCGGTGTCCTGCTGTCGCAGAATGGCTGGCGGGGCCGAGGCGCCCCGGTCGTGCAAAAACTGCCCCTGCCGCGCCAACCAGCGCCAACGGCCGAGGCGGCAACGCAAAGCGCCGACATCCCCCTTCCTCCTCCCCCCTTTCTACCCCCCCCCTTCCTCCCCCTCACACAACCCTTTCTCCACTCTCTCAGGGGCGGCGTGTCGTGCTGTGCGCGCCGCCGTCCCGAGCAGGTGAGCACGGAGAGGAAAAACAAAAACAGCGTAAAGACCGAAATATAATTAAGTCTTCTGCACCGCCGTATTAAACACCCTTTACCGCTTGGAATTGCGTATTCTTGGCGTTTTTAGCATGGTTCAGTTGAGAATTTTGGATACTTTTTGTTTTCATTCTCCTCATTTGACGATTGAGGACAACCACACCCTGCTGCAGGATATCGTATACTGAAAGGCCTGGATGCTCATGAAAGGCCCGACCTGTCCCGGCTCAGGCCCGGCCCGCCCCCGGCCCGCCCCCGGCCCAGCCCTCCCTGCCGTATCATCACTATGGGACGCCCGCCCCCGCCGTCCTCGCGCTAATGGGATGAATGTAAATTCAATCAGGGCGGGAGGGTCCGTGGGGTGCCCGTCACGGGCCTCGTCAGCCTCAGCCTCGCACCGCGGAGACCTCTGGCGCGGCGCGGACCCCCGCCTCCCTCATGCACTCCCCGGGCGATCTTTGCGGGTGGCTGCCGAGGACCGCGCCGAGCCAGGCCGAGCCCCCGGGAACTTAGGGCGGGGATAATCCGGGATGATATTAAGTGGGATGAGGAGGGCCCCCAGCCCGGCCCGGGGTCACGGGGGATCCCGCGGGGTCATGCTCCCGGGCAACAGTAGCCGCGCGCAACCGGCAACGATTCTGATCGCGCATATCTCCGGTTGTCATGGTCACGTAATGTGTGAACATCCCCTCGGAAAGAACGCTGGAGCAGCGGGGCGGGGCTCTCCGACAACACACTTGTGCGACGACAACTCCGTCCGGGGGCTGGCGGCGGCGCCGTTTGCCTGACGCACCGACCGAGAGGCCCCCGAGGTCCCCAAGGCCCCCGAGGGCAGCGGCCAACCCTTTGGCCCCCGCTATTGTCACGCGCCGCGTCAGACGGGGGCGCGACCCCCAGTAGAGAGCCCGGCGCGGCGGAGTGGCCCTAATTGTCTCACTTCGCCGTCTCTGTCTCTGTGAGAGAGAGAGAGAGAGAGAGAGAGAGAGAGAGAGAGAGAGAGAGAGAGAGAGAGAGAGAGAGAGAGAGAGACAGAGAGACACAGAGAGACACAGAGAGACAGAGAGAGAGACAGAGAGAGAGACAGAGAGAGAGTGAGAGAGAGAGAGAGAGAGAGAGAGAGAGAGAGAGAGAGAGAGAGAGAGAGAGAGAGAGGATCTGAAGCAGCCCTGCGCGCACCGCGCGGCTTAGTTCACGAACCACGTGACCTCTTCACCGCGCCGATACAGTCACACCGGCAGCAAACAGCGCCCCGGAGGCAGACTACCCCCAACATACCAACATCCTTCCCCCGCCAACACCACCGGAGCGAGCAGATAGGCAAAAGGAAAGGCCCGGGGGCGTCAGGAGGGGGTCGCGGAAGGGGGGGGAGGGTGAATTCCGCTCGCGTCGTTCTGTTTGCCGAGTGAGACTGAGTTGGCGCCGAGGCGCCTGAGCTGGCGCCTGCTCCTCCTTGCGGGCCTTGCGGGCGCGGCCACACAAACCCACCCTACCCTCACCGCTGCGGCGGCGGCGCGGCGGGGAATCCGAAGAAAGCCCAGCGGAGCCGGCACACACACACACACACACACACACACACACACACACACACACGCACACACTCACAGACTGCTGATTAGCTGATTGGCTCCGCGGCGGTGGTGGCGCCGTTTGCACAGGTTTCGTCGTCGGCAAATAACACAAAAACGCGCACGCTCTTATCAGAACAGAGCGAGAGTGCTATTATAAAAAGGAGGCGGGGCGGGCGCCCAGAGAGGCCGCCGGGCTGGAAGCAACGCGTAGCTCTGCAGTTGTAGGCCGACTGTAGCTCGGAGCTGCTGTAGCCCTCCGCGGCGGTCCCTCCCGCCTGGCCGCCGGGCTGGAAGCAACGCGTAGCTCTGCAGTTGTAGGCCGACTGTAGCTCGGAGCTGCTGTAGCCCTCCGCGGCGGTCCCTCCCGCCTGGCCGCCGGGCTGGAAGCAACGCGTAGCTCTGCAGTTGTAGGCCGACTGTAGCTCGGAGCTGCTGTAGCCCTCCGGGGGACGACGCCGACCCCCGCGCAGGGTGATCCACGCCCCCGGGCATCTTGGCTCTGCAAACTGAGCCGCACTGCTTTGGTCCTGCCTCTGTTCGCGCCCCAGTTGCTCTGCTCTGTTCGCTCTTGCTCTCGGGGGTCGTGACGGAGGAGAGGGTGCAGACGCACCGGAAGCCGACCAAGTGCGGCCGCCGGCAGACGGCCGCCGGAAATCTCTGCCGGGCACACAATGCGAAATGCGATTATGTCCCGAAGCAGATCCAGCGGCGCGCGAAGCGGAGCACGGAGCGGAGCCGGGCGGTGATTCTGATGTGACCTCATTATGCGCCCTTGACGGCGACGTCTGCGAGTACGGGGCCCTGCTGAGGACTTTGAACCCCCGCGCCGTCGTCGGTGGGGGCCGTGCGGCGGCCGTAAGGAGGTACGGAGGTACGCGTTGGCGTTGTGTCACCAAAGCAGGTGGGGGACGTCGTGCCGGCGTGGCGTGTTCAAGTACCTCGACGCCAGCGGCTCCCGGGCTCCCGCTGCACTCCTGAAAACCCAGCCAACGCCGAGGTCACCGGGGTTCAAGAGTACGGGGCAGCGACCCATCGACGACCTGCACCGGTCCGGCCACCCCTACCCTGCTCTCCCCTATGCTGTCTCCGACTTTTTAATGTAAGGGGACCGCTGATGACCCTCAGACTGAAACGACCGTATGTAGAACTCCATGGATTCTGCCTGCATGGTAAGGGAGAGATAGAAGACTTTTTGATTAGCACCACACGAACTACTTCTTCTGACGTTTGCTGTGCCCCTACTTCTCTCATCTTGCCCCTCTCCACTCATTACAAAACGTGAATATGCATAATTCAGGTGCACTGAGATGCTTCCCCGAAGAGTGAGAGATTGCTGATTTGGCGAGGCGTCAGCAGTTCGTCAGCACTTGAAGAAGTGATGAGAAGATGGTTTACTTTTTACCTAATACCTATTATTTCGGTAGCTTTGATTACAGTAAAGTTAATTTTGGGTCGGTATGTGTTTTTTTTAATGTCACAATTTTTTACCACTGTTCTGAGGGGAAAGGGAAGGGGGATTGAAAAGTCCTGTTTACGAAGGTGAATTGGCCGTGGTTTTGCGTGTGGCAGCAGACTAAGATCTGACAGAACAAGAAAGCCCTCTTGTGGCGTACGTGCGCACCTTTTGCTATTGTACGCACTTCCGCCACCGCACGCGCGCACGGCCGAGCTTGTGACTGGGCTTTTGCCTTGTTACAAACACAGACGCGGGTTCAAAGTATTTTTCAAAGATGGTATCTAGAGGGACGCGTGTCGGGCACGCGAGCAGAGCGGGAACAGGGACGCAGCCGGGGCGGAGCAGACCCCTTCCTTCCGTGTCGCAAACAGGCCCTCGAGATCAGGAGAACACTCTGTGCCTGGACCCGTGCCGACGCAAGGTTAGGGTAGGGGGCTCGCCACGGCACATGTGGAAGGGATGCACTGGACGGGTCCCGCGGCTTCAGCTGCGTTCACGGTCCAACCCCACCACGGAGAAAAAAGTTTAGTGCTCGCGACCTGCCGCGACTGATGTTTTAGTTGATTTCCAGATAAGCAGGAATTTTTGTCTTCAGAACTAAAATTTTGTTCAGGGAACTATTTGTTAGTTGCATCAACGAAAAGTTAGTTGCCCAAAAAAATAGGTGCGTTGCCGGAGCAAAACTACATTTCTGCTTCCGCACCAAACCTTTTCGTTGAAGCAACTGAAATTATCGTTGGTTCAACTAACAAAGAAGTTCTCCCAACAAAATTTTAGTTCCCAGAACAGAAACTTATTGCTTGTCTTGAAATCAACTGAGAGATTAGTTGCAATTTCTTATCTTTTTTCTCCGTGAACTTCATTCATTTGCTGTACATGTAATGTGGTCTATTTTCACGCGGACACAAATATGTTCCAAATACGCGTACCCTCCCGATAAGCACTGGGTACGCACAGCTTTAGTTGGACCGCAGATGAAAAGGTGGAAATGGAGAAGTGCGCGCGCGCACACAGACACAGACACACACACACACGAACACTCACACGAACACACACACACGCGCGCGCGCTCGGTGCATGATTAGGGGGTTGCAACCCCGACAACATTGTCACCGGCAGCAGCCGGCCATGCAGGGGCCACACACTGAACGAATGGCGAAGAGGTAAAGGGGGAGTGACGATGAAGAGACTGTGCTGCTGCTGCGCGGGCGAAAAAAAAAATACGGGTTGTTGAATACAGAGGGGGCGCGAGCCGGCGTGAGCGTGTGAGGGTTGGCAGCCATTGTTGGCGGCCATTGTTGGCGCGACACATAGGTCACGTCATACGGGAGAGGGAGAGAGAGAGAGAGAGAGAGCGAGAGAGAGAGAGAGAGAGAGAGAGAGAGAGAGAGAGAGAGAGAGAGAGAGAGAGAGAGAGAAGACCGTGATCGCTGCACCGCGGCGTGACATAGGCCACACCGGCTTGAGCCCGCGCGCGCTCTGTTTACAGCATTCCGCATTTGACTGACTGTGATTGATGGGCTCCAAAAAGGAGTTTTCGGGCGGAGTTTTCCTCACCGCTGTCGAAGACTGCGAAACGGCACCATCATGTATGTTTCGCGATGCAGGAACGGTATGCATTTTTAGAGCCAGGCTTTCTGCACGCTGGCACGCCCTCCCTCCGTGACACCCTCAGCCCTCAGACGCGTCGCTCTGTGTACTGCGTCACTGCGTGCCAGGCTGTATGTAGTGCTGATGAGCACTTGGCGGAGCTCGGCGTACCGGCAGGGGGGCGAGGCCAGACTACGTCCTCTGCGCAAAACTCCCGCGCAATGTGCCAACCTATTTCAAATAGTGTGTTCTTATCGAACTGTCCCTGTAAAGTCACTTTTTTCCATTGAAAACGCATAGAAAAGGATTCGTTGTCACAACAAATACTCGTGACAAGCAATACATAGGTTGTGGGAACTAAAATATTTAAGTTTCTCAACATAATTTGTTTGCTTGTCCCAAAACTGACGAACAAATTCGTTGTGACAACGAAACATTTTTCCGCATGAAGAGCATATGTCGGAACTTATAGAGAATGGCAGGGCCACTCTAAAATTCGAAAACGACAAAGATGTTTAGACGGTGTCCCACTAAACCACTCGCGGCGCCATGTAAATCAACGACCAGCGCATTGCATCCTTACTGCCGCTCTCCCTTCTTGATACTAATGAAAGTCATGTCTGTGTCTCTCCCTGCTCCATCGGTCTCGCCAACGGTATAAGCAAAACACAGAGGAGAGAGAGAGAGAGAGAGAGAGAGAGAGAGAGAGAGAGAGAGAGAGAGAGAGAGAGAGAGAGAGAGAGAGAGAGAGAGAGAGATGAACACACATACAGAGATGCACATCAAAAGAATAATAAGCGTAAATAAAAGCCAGAAGAAGATAGGGAGACCGAAAGCCGACGTACCAACGACGTCATCGACTTGGCAATCAGCCCTGCAACACTTCTGTCAAGGACACATCAATCTGTAATTCCGAGTCTTTGGTGTCCTGATCAAAATGCGAATAAAACATTTGGGGTTTTGCCTTAACGCGACACGACCAGAAAAACGTAGTCTTGAAAAGATGAAGTCTACTTTTGCGTTCATTAAAGTCAAATGAGACTAGATTCAAGTTTAAAACTTTGGTTTGAGGCTAGTACTTTTAGTTTAGATCTAGAAAAATGTTCCCTCGAATCAAAACTAAGTAGACTTGATCCAGCCAAGGTCAAATTAGATTTGATTCAAAGCGATTAAACTTGATTCAAGACAAATTTGGATTAAATCAAAGAAATAAGTATTAAATAAAGGATTTCGTGTCTTAAATCAAGAAGTCTTTTTTCTGGGTGCACTGTCGACCAACTTGCCAGTGAATAATGGTCTACCGCGCAGTAAATACTTGCCTTTAGGAAGAAAAGAAAAGATCTTTATTGAACTCCGAGAACCACTGGAGCTTCCCCAGCAGTTATTACATTAAAGAGAGCGGCACCGTTTGGACGCTTCCGCCAAACAATTGCTCCGCTTGACTTGAGTCCTTGTCGTGGAGTGGAGTCGCTGCTACTAGGCCCATCCCTCTCCTGCCATGACTTGACTTCTGCCGTCACCGTCACCATCTGTCAAGTCGTGCCTGCGTGTGTGCGTGCGTGCGTGTGTACTGCCTTAAGGCACCAAGAGAAGGGGATGATAATGATTGGAGTGGGGGTGCGAGGGTAAAAGTAGCGAGAGAAGAAATGCAAGAACAGCGTGAAAAAATAAAGACAACAGTGGAAGAGAGTGTGGAGAAATTATAAAAGACGAATCTAATATGAGAATACTTGGTGGGTTTGGTTGGTTCACTGATTTACAGCACCACGTGCGACAGAATATAATTTTTCCTGGCCGTCCGCGTACCGCTCGGCACCCGCACACCCTCACCCACACCCCGCACACCCTCACCCACACCCCGCACACCCTCACCCACACCCCGCACACCCTCACCCACACCCCGCACCCCTCACCCACACCCCGCACACCCTCACCCACACCCCGCACACCCTCACCCACACCCCGCACACCCTCACCCACACCCCGCAGCCATTATTACGAGGCGCCGTACCTGACGCAAAAAAGCGCCCCTCTTGAAAGAAGAAGTAGAACAAAAATATAAAATAATAGGTGGTAGAAAGAAGATGAGACCCAGGAGGGGACTGAAAAAGAACGTAAAAGTAACGGGGAACGTGTTGCTACGTTCATTCATTCATTCATTAATGATTGCTTCACCTACACATTCATTTACAGTCACTCATTCATTCAAATGCATTTATAGTCACTCATTCACATTAATTAACGATCACTCATTAATTCACATTTATTTGCCATCATAATTCATTCACGTGCATTTACAGTCACTCATTTCCTCACATTCATTTAAAATCACTAGTCACTGATTAGCTCGCATTTAGCCGCCCGCACACCGTTCGGCCCCGAGTCCCGCCCCGAGCTGGTGCCGCTGTGCTTGACGCCCGCTAGCGCAGCTCCGCGCAGCTCCTTCTCACACCCACTCTCGCGCCTCCATCTCCCTCAAGGGGCGGCGACCAATCAGTGCCGCCGTCCTCTTGACACCTCGGCCTCCCCCACCTCTCCTGCCGCCGCGCCGCGCCACGCCACAAAGCGTCGATTTTGTCGCCTTCTTATCCGTCGCGCCACCTCTCTCAGCATAGCCCCGCCCCGCGTGGCCCGCCAGGCTTTAGTGTCGCTGCCAAAGGACTCTCTCTCTCTCTCTCTCTCTCTCTCTCTCTCTCTCTCTCTCTCTCTCTCTCTCTCTCTCTCTCTCTCTCTCTCTCTCTCTCTCTCTCTCTCTCTCCCTCTTCCTCTCGCTCTCTCTCCGTGGCTAGGGCTACAACCTTCTCTCCCCCTCAAAGGCACTCGCCCGAGCGCCTCTGATGACGTCACGAGAGGAGGGATCAGCTCTCTGCCGGCTTCATCACCTTCCTAATCAAGTTCGTCTCTTCTTCCTCACCAACATCTCCACAGCTGAGATTGTGGTGACATATAGGTAAAAAATATATTTCGCTGCTTATTCCTTTTAGTGTGTAATTAATTTAATTTTATTGTAGAAATCCGCCTTACAATCGACGTACACAATGACGCCCTCTATATATATGGTATAACAATCTGATTGCGTGCCTCGCCGCCGATATCGACACTCGCCGTTGACGACGAGGTGCCGGTGCCCTAACCTGCGGTGCAAACGCGCGAGTGCGACAGAGACAGGGAGAGTGAGCGAGCAAGGGGAAGAGCGAGACAGAGCGCTCTATTCGGACGCGCCTTCCCCAGGAGTGTGACTGCTCTGGAGCAATCAGTCTTCACCCGGCTGCGTCCGAAAGACTCGACCAAGGGGAGATGGTGTCCTTGTCGAGACTTTTGCTGGATGTCATGGGAGCGAGTGAGAGGGAGAGAAAGAGGGACGGAGACAGAGAATCAGAAATGTGCTCAGCGTCCGCAATGCAAGCCTCTGACCCAGCCAGCCATTCTGAGGCAATCGAACTGCCAATAAAGCTTCGCTCTCTCGTCATCAGCGCCCCCCCCCCCCCCCCTCCTTCCCCCTCCCATCCCAGGCCGCGTCAGGACAATGAGGGCTCAGGAAGTGGAACGACGCGAAAAAAAAAAAAAAGGCCCTGTTCGTCCAGTAGTGCTGTACGCCGTCAGGATGTGGAGTGTTCTGCGAGTCGGGATGGATCTGCAACGCGGAGGTTCGATAAGGCAGATCTCTTGTTGAGGTGCGCATCACTTCTTCCTTGCGATTTGACACTCTATAAAATACCGTCGGAATTTTTTTGGATCGGACGCTGTTGGAAATTTCCGAGAAAAATTCTGACAGCTGTGCCCGACTAGTGAGTTGGTCTCCGAGGAACGGAACTGTAAATTAATGCTTCTTCCAGCCTCACCATGAGTTTTGCGTACCGCGAACATGCCACTTCAGACAGCAGCCCAGTATTTAACTGAATTCCGAACGCGATTAACGTCAATTACATTTTGTATCGAGCAGTTAATGTTATTAAGGGCTCCATTCATGCGCACTTACTGTGCTGCCAGCCGTGCGCTTCCAGTACAGATGGGCACGGACTTTCACACGGAATCCCCGGTGGAGTGTCTGGTCTCTATCTGTGGGTGATGGTTCTCCATGCGGGGTGCGGAGGTAGCGGAGCTTAGTGCGCGCCACAATGCTCACACCCTTCCACACCTGGGCTGCTGTGCACAGCATGCTGCATGGGGCACTCCATGAGGCGTGGCGTGACTCACAGGGTTGTGCACATGCGCGGCTCGGTGCGCGCTCTAATTGTCGGACGATTTCAGTGTGAACGATTGGGCTTCCCACACACGCAAAGAGAAGGGGAGAGTTACTAGGTAGTACTGCTACTTTTGTTCGTTGATTTTGGGACAAGCAAGAAATTTTGCTGAAAGTACCAACAATTTGGGAGGCCAGGAAAAAAAATGTCGTTGCTTGAGCAAAAGGCAAAAGAGGGACGTTTTGCTCCAGCAACAATATTTTTTTAAAAATCCAACGACGAAAGCTTCGTTCTCACAACTAATATTTTGCTTGTCCCGAAGCCAACAAACGAATTAGTCTTGGCAACGAATTATTTTTTTGCGTGAAGGGAGAGTCGCGCACACCGCGTTGGTTGGTGTATACCGTTTGTGCGCGCCGCGTTCCGCCAAGCTGCAAGGATAAGGCCGCGGCGCTACCATCAAGACCAAGGGCACCGCCATGGCACTACCAAGGGCACTACCAAGGGCACTACCAAGGGCACTACCAAGGGCACTAACAAGGGCACTAACAAGGGCACACCATGACACTACCAAGGGCACTACCAAGGGCACTACCAAGGGCACCACCATGGCACTACCAAGGGCACTACCAAGGGCACTACCATAAGGGCACCACCAAGGGCAACACCATGGCTGGTGCGGGCGATGCGGTGTGCGCGCACGCGGCAAAGAGTAAAGCTCATGCAGCGGTGCGGCTCGGCGGCGGCGGGTAAGTGCAGCGGTATCGGATGTCACCCCCCCGGACATGGCGGGCCGTCAGAGCGCGGCACGCCGCGCTGCCGCCGCCGAGCCGCCGCACCGCCGCCGCTCTAATTGGTCAGATATAAATAAAGGAGAGTGAAAATGCCGAGGCCGCCATTACAACTCTATCAATATTCAAAAGTTCATTTAGAATAATGAAACGGCCGCTCTCGCTTTGAGCCGCTCGGAATATAATGCCGCGTGCTAAGCGAAGGGATGAAAGGAGAGGAGCGCCCGGCAGCCCTTCCTTTTCGGGACCGAAAAGGAGCTGTCGGAGGTGGCTGCAGCCGAGCCGAGCCGAGCCGAGCCGAGCCGAGCCGAGCCGAGCCCAGCCGAGCCAAGCCGGGGTCGAGGGGCTCGCGCATATGTGCCGTCGTCAAACCCTTTTGAGCGTGAAATAAGCAAGCCGTACGCCGGCACAGGGACGCGTCGGCGGCAGTACCCGGCACTAAAATGTTTTAGAATCTATGTGCAGGTACTTTTGTGACTTTTGTTCCCGGGCTGATTTTGGATCTGTGCGTGCTTTGTCGTTTCTGAGCACATGCCGACCGACAAGGCGCGAGCGTGAGGAGCGGAAAAGGGTGACCCCGGCTTTGTGAGAGTTGATGGCGAAAATTATTAATTACGTGATCACCGCTTGATGCCGCCGCCGGCCGCCCCCGTCCCGATCCCCGCGGTATCAGCGGCCGGCTGCGCTGGGGCTGTGCGGCAGCAAAAACATGACGACAAGCCAGCCGGGCTGACAAAGGCGCGGCGAGACAAGAGGGGCGGCAGGAGAGAGAGAGAGGTATAGAGAGAGATTTTTAGGGGGGAAAGAGAAGGGGGGGAGGGAAGGGAGGGGGAAGGGGGCACAATAATTCCTTTGAAAACCGGCGCGGTGTTGGATCGGTTTGTTTGAAGTCTGATTGTGGGGGCGACGACGCACCGTGCAGACGACGACGCTTGAGCCAGCGCTTTTGTACAAGACGCAGCGGGGCAGTGGGGGGGGGGGGGGGGGGAGTCGATAATGCCCCTGGGTGGAATCGTGCTATAGATATTTACCGTTGGCAGCTACATAGCACTGATTCTGGCCTGCCCGTGCCGCGGCGCTCGGCCTGGTACCATCACTAAGGCTAGAGGGAAATCAGAGAGGCCGCGGGCCGCGGCGTGTGTGAGAGAGAGACAGACAGACAGTAAGTAAGGGTGGAAAACACGAAAGGGAGGGGAAGGGTGGTGGTGGAGAGGCAGGAGGGGAGACGAGAACACGGACGCCTAATATGCTAAAATGCTAATGAGAAACGGAGAGGAGAGGAAGGTCATACTGCATCGGCATGTGGAGAGAGAGAGAGAGAGAGAGAGAGAGAGAGAGAGAGAGAGAGAGAGAGAGAGAGAGAGAGAGAGAGAGAGGGGGGGGGAGCCTGCGGAGGGGATAGACGGAGGACCTCTCTTATCTTCCCCAGCCTCTCCCCCAGTGCGTCCCGAAACACACCGGCGGAGACGTGGCCTCCGCAATTCAGCGTGCGCGAATATACGCACCGTTCATGGAAATGTGGTCCAGGAAGAGAGGAAAGAAAAACGGAGGTTGACAACCATCAGCTTGGCGCAGGGACTCCTCCCCTCAGCCGCTCGGGGAAGGGTTGCGGTATTCCGGGCAGGGACACGGTCGGTCACCGCACTGTGAAAATCACTTTGGTCTCGCGCCGGTTAGTCGTGGCGGCTCCAATCGGCATGAAATGGATTTCCCAGCGAGTAGATACCGGCGCAGAGACTTGGATTTCGGAGCGGGGTATGCAGCACTGATTGCCGACATTCAGGCGTTTGCTATCCGGGTTGCCTACCCCAGTCACTGGTCTCGGGGAGGAGGGGGATGGGGAGGGCGATATTGACCTCATCCCAGGAAAGAAGTGATTTTTTTGGTTCACTCTGTCAGTGGCCAGGATTCTACTTACATTCCCCCTAGATAAATTGAACGTGCACATCGATTTTATACATGTTTTTTTTTATCTGCGTCGAATTTCCCCTCCCACCGACAACCAAGGGGCATTACTGTGCTGGCCGGCTCTGCCACTCCTTCGCCACTACTACACCACACCCCCCGCGCGGCGTGCCTGCGCTCGACATTTCCCCCCCCCCCCCCCCCCCATCCCCCTTCCGCGGCGCACCCCCGCGTTTTCTGGGGGTTGGCTTCGGCGCGGCGGCGGCGGCTTGGGCGCCCTGGCGTCGCTTGGGCCGCCTCGCCACGCCTCGCCACGGCCCTGCCCCGCCTGCACGCGCTGCCGCGCCCCGCCGCGCCCCGCCACGCCCGCTGCGTGGTGGTAGTGGTGGTGGTGGTGGAGCCCTTGCGACGAGACGCGCCACCCCGGTGGCGTATTGATCTCTTGGGCAGCGCGGTGGAGCAGGCGCTAGCGAGCCTCGCGCAGGGTGTGGCAGGCTACTACTGCCAGCACTTACGCCCTGATGAACAGGAAGGGTGCCCGTGTTCGTGTGGCCCGCACGCTCTCAATCCAACACCCAGAACAGCGTATAGTCTCGGACTTTTAAGTTTCAATCATTCAAGGAAATGTTCTTTCGTGAAGCTAGGAGACAAGTTCTGTAGCCTTGCCCGGTTAAGACCTTTGGAAAGTTCAAACCTTGACCGAAGACAAATTTTTTCTGAGCGAAAGTCCGTTCCCGAAAAGATTGCTGCAAGGAGAAATACCGTGCATCTTTACCGTGACCGCAGCAGGCATCAGTGAATGAAATCTGTCCAACACCGAGCGTTGGCTGCTCATGATAACGAAAGTCTATGAGATGTTAATTTTCGTAATGACGAACCTGCCCGGTTTTCGCAAGCGGTAGACGCTTGGCGTGCAGCCCTCGCCACCCCCTGCTCGGCCCCCGGCCCCCGGCCCCCGGCCCCCGGCCCCCGGCCCCCGGCCCCCGGCCCCCGGCCCCCGGCCCCCGGCCCCCGGCCCCCGGCCCCCGGCCCCCGGCCCCCCCCCGGCCCCCGGCCCCCGGCCCCCGGCCCCCGGCCCCCGGCCCCCGGCCCCCGGCCCCCGGCCCCCGGCCCCCGGCCCCCGGCCCCCGGCCCCCGGCCCCCGGCCCCCGGCCCCCGGCCCCCGGCCCCCGGCCCCCGGCCCCCGGCCCCCGGCCCCCCCCCGGCCCCCGGCCCCCGGCCCCCGGCCCCCGGCCCCCGGCCCCCGGCCCCCGGCCCCCGGCCCCCGGCCCCCCCCCGGCCCCCGGCCCCCGGCCCCCGGCCCCCGGCCCCCGGCCCCCGGCCCCCGGCCCCCGGCCCCCGGCCCCCGGCCCCCGGCCCCCGGCCCCCGGCCCCCGGCCCCCGGCCCCCGGCCCCCGGCCCCCGGCCCCCCCCCGGCCCCCGGCCCCCGGCCCCCGGCCCCCGGCCCCCGGCCCCCGGCCCCCGGCCCCCGGCCCCCGGCCCCGCCGGCCTCCAGTCGGGTCGGGTTGGGTCGCGGAGGGGCGGGACCTCGCCTTTCAAGTCACACGGAGCGGAGATTGGCTAAGAAAAGGGTGCCAAGGGAAACGGAAGGAGAGGAAGGTGGTCGGTCGCACACGCCTCGCCTCGCCCCTCACGGCCCTCGCCGTGCAAAAGGGAATGGAATATACAAGGACACCAATTTCACGCCACTGTACGCCGACTGACTGCCGGCGGCGGCACGGGGCACGGCCGTGCTGCACACTACAGAGCGGAGGTCAGGATGTTGAGAGGGCCTAATTTTCGACGCGCGGGAAAACGATGTCAGAAGACCAGCACGTACCAACATAATCAAACCAGCAGGGGAAAAAAAGAAAATCAGAAAAAAAAGTCTAAAAAAGACATTCGTTATTTTTAAATAATTCTTACATATAACAAATATTGGGCGGAAGAAAAACAAATTTCACATTAAGTTGAAACACATGAAATGGATGTTGGAAAAAAACGAACACTGACATCTCGATTAACTATGTTTTTGTCCAACTACACATTCACATACACACACAGGCATGCAGATTCACAAATCCTTGGGGGGGATTTCTCCCAAAAGTGCGCTTCTCGGCTGCTGCGGGAGACACTCCCCCACTTTTCTCGGCTGGAATGGGAGGGTGCGCGGGGCGGTATGGGGTGGCGTGGCGGTCATGGCACGCAGCGCGGCGGGGCGCGGCGCCTTAGAAGCGCGCGCCTTGCGTGTCTCTCCCCTCCCTCTCTATCCGCCCATCCTCCCCCCCTCTCTCTCTCTCTCTCTCTCCGCCCCCGCGCAGAGCCTGCTTGGCTTTTGGCAAACGTGAATAGGAAGACAAACACACATGCAGGCGGTAAACAACTCGTAGGGCCTCGAGGGTCAGGCCGTCAGGGCGGCATCAACCCCTTCCGTACATCCGGGCCGAGTGCGGGCGGGGAGGGCTCGGCGCGCCTGCTGATCCGACACCGCCCGTCTGGCTGTGGTCAGTTCGTAAAAAAAGGCTAATTTCTTTTGATTCAAATCTCCAACTCAATTTTACCAAATCTGAACCCTAAAAATCAAATTGGACGACGAAATAGTATCATTTTCCCCTATACCTTCTGTCATTAGAGAGCCAACTTGCCGAAATTCGACAAAATCGGCGACTTCAACACTTGTTGCCGTCCCCTTGTTAGTGATATTGATTTTCTCATACAGTCAATTCAATTTCATACCTCCGCAAGGACAGGTTTCCCCGGAGCTTGGGAGCCTCCGCTGTGCGCACATCATTTCACCACCGGCGGCGTGTGAAACGTGCGTTAGCGCCGCGCCAGAAAATTGGAATTCCGCTGACGGAATGTGCGAAGTAGTCTGGCTCCAAGTGCGAACGCCGACACCGACGGCGACGGCGCGCCGAGGTAGCGCCTCGCCCCGCCGCGCCGCTTTTCCTCTCCCGCCTTTGGTTTTCACGCGGTGCGCGTAGCGGCGTAGCGAGGCCAAGTAGTACTATGGATCATGTTTCTCTCTCTCTCGCTCTCTCTCTCTTCACCCCCTCCCCTTCTTCTCCATCTCTCTTCGACAGCCATGTTTTTTCCTTCCTTTTTACTTTCTGCTCTCTCTCTCTCTCTCTCTCTCTCTCTCTCTCTCTCTCTCTCTCTCTCTCTCTCTCTCTCTCTCTCTCTCTCTCTCTCTCTTCGCAGCTCCGCACTGCTGCCTTTGGCTGCTGCTGCTGCATTTTGCGCATTCATAAAAGGAGTGGGCTATTCGAGTAGAACAGAGAAATCTCTCACCCCACGTCCCGCCTCCCTCCCTCCCCCCAATACGCCTGCCTGTCTGTCTGTCCGTTATTGCGAGCGTCGCTCTCATAACCTCAAAGAATCTCGCGTAATGCATGTGTGCAGAGTATAATTTATATTTGAAATATAGATTGAAGTGATTTCTGTTGACGCACATGGTGCAGTCGGGCGAGGTCAGCACACGGCCTCCGGAGTTATGTTGGATTGGGCGTCTGCACGCCGGCACGTACGTAGAAGTGGGCAAGCAGAGCACACCTGCCGCAACAACGGCCTCCTTCATAAGGCTCCGAGCAAACACGAGCAGGTGGGTGGGCGAAGCCATGGCGAAGCTCTGCCGTAACCCTTCTCACGCATATCGCACCGCGCCCGCCTCGGAAGGGTTTGCTCTCCCACACCCCTAGGGCAAGGTGCCCTAGCGCACCGCATTCTACCCAACAGTAACATCCACGTGATGTCCAATACCAAGGTTCCGCTTCGAATGAAAATCTCGGATAAATTCTTTACGATCAAACATTATGGTACCTGCCAACGCAAAGTTGATAAATATACAACACCGCACTGGACCAATCGGTGAACGACGCGATTTCGAAACCCATTCCGTCCAGTCTCAGCGGCGCGGTTCCGGGACGCATTTTTGACTCTCACGCAGACAGCAGCGTATTCCCACGCGAGACCACCCAGCAGCGACGAAGACGTCGCGCTCGACGCGGCACTTCGCCTCTTATTTTCGGAATAAAGAAAAGGGGGGATACAACAACAACAAGGCGAGCGGCGGGGTGCAGCGATCCCGGCGGGGTCCGAGCGGAATGTAAAACGTCTCTCAATCAAAAAGCCATTTACAATGCATCCACTGCCTCGGGGGGGGGAAACTCAATCTCGTTTGCAACCCCAGGCCGTGAACACAGTCCCTTATCGCGACAGCATGGCGGCGGCCAAAGCATGCGACTAGCGAGCTGGTATGGCGTGGCCACGGCGTAACCAGCGTCAGCGTCACACTGCCTCCTGACGCGTCGCAGGTACGAGACCAAACACCAATGAGTGCACGAGGTGAAGTACTTTTTGGGAGTCGATATAAACCGGCCGGAGGACGCAGCTGCCACCGCAACGTAGACTCACCCGTTCTCGTCCCCTAGCTTTCATGCTGCCGCATATCTAACACTCAGCAGCACAACACGCGACATAATCAGCCTGTCACGCCCTCTCTCTCTCTCTCTCTCTCTCTCTCTCTCTCTCTCTCTCTCTCTCTCTCTCTCTCTCTCTCTCTCTCCTTTTCTCTCTCTCTCTGGTCGCGTCGCCACCCCCTCGCTGCCCTCCTTCCTCCTCCCCTCTCCGCGGAGGAGGGCGGGATCTCACTTCAGATCGTCTCCCTCGCCCCATTTTGCCCGCACCGGACCCCTCTCCGCTGCTGCTGCCTTTCCAACACCGGTTCGTGACGTCGCGTTTTGTTGTGTTATTGCGTTGAATACGTTCCAGTATATCACCGGTTCAGTGCGACATCTTGTCGTTTGTCGTGGTGGTTTTTCGGCGGTTGTTTCCGCTCACGATGCGCTAATTTTGTCCCTGGTTGATATAAATCCAATTGCCGTCATTGGTTGTGTTCGCCTGAGGTTTATTTTTAATTTATGTGAAAATAAAACCCGTTTCTCATTTTATGTGACCCAAAAAAGAAATTCCCCTTTTTTGTGTGTGTGTTTTTTTTCCGGTCTGTGTTTGGCAGTCGCCGGTGTTGCGTGTCAAGTGTGGGAGGACTGCGTGGCAGGCGGGGTGCCAACGCCATACCTCAAGGCGAAAGGCGCGGGGAGCGGAGGGGGCGCGCCGTGCAGGGGCGAGAAAATGAGGCAAAAGGAGGGGGCGGTTTAGGCCGGGGCGTGGTGGGCGCGCACCGCACGAGATCGCCACCACCGTAATTGGACGTATTTTCATTATTTATGTGTTGTTCGTGTGTTTTGATGGTTTTGCCCCGCTGTTGCGCCCACCCAGTGTAATTCGGCGGGGGGAGAGAGAGAAGGTTATTTCACCAAAAGCTCGTGTTTGAGCATGTATCGCGCTCAAATATTTCTCCGGGGTCAAGCACCGACTTCTGTGCTGAACTGAGACTGAGAGTACCCGAATCTTTTACACTTGCGATGAGAAATACATCGAGGCCGTGCAAAACACCAGGCGACAATAGAGGTTTCCAATGATACGTTGGAGGCGGAAGTTGAAGAACAAAAACTCTTCCAGACCGGAACCTCTCAAGGGCAGGTATGAGAAACTTGAATGGCGGTTTGAGTGAATAGGGAGGTTAGGTCCCATATTTGGCGAGGCCCTTGTCCGTGGATATTTCTCATACCTCCTGTCGAGAATTTCCGGTCTGGAAGGGTTTTTGTTCTTCAGCTTCCGATTCCGAGCCTTGTTGGAAAACTCTATTGGTACTCGCACGCATCCTCATGTGTGTCTGCACACTCGTCCGCGCGCGCCTGCGCAAAAGTGTGCCCGCACAACTGCGGATCGTTGCGTGTGAGGGGTGTGCGTCAGGGATGGACGTAAACAAAAGGTTCCATGATGGCACCGCCACCCCTCCTGCTCCACTGCAGCACATGTACACTGCACGCGAACGCGACGCGTTACTCGTCGTGGGGTTGGCAGCGCCGGCACGATGCGCACGCCGCGTGAAGTACTGGCGTGACGGCGACACGCTACCACCATCACGACGAGAAAGCTGCTGCCGCACCGCAGAGGGCGGGAATTTGAAATGCAACGTAAGGAGACGAGTTTCCCGCGGGCTGTGGATGGTGCTCCAGCTGCAGCGCGGCGCGGCGCGCCCAACAGCAATAATCGCCCATTTCCTGCCCCAGACAATGCTGCCAACTTGACCCGGAGCATCGAGGGAACGGCCGGCGTGTCTACAACACCATTGCGATAATCGAAAGTAAAGCAGATTAGGCACAATCTTTTTTTTTTTTTTTTTTTTTGCCCCAGGCATGACTCACTGATCAAGCAGCTCGAGGACGGGAAATATTACTGCATACCTTTGCTGCGCATTAAAAACTCTCCAACATATCAAATACTAGCTAACGTTGATTGACTCACGGGTAATTTTTTTTTTTAAAGTGACTTGGAGAATTTCGTATGCAGTTTATGAACCGAAGACAACTCCAAACCTGTACAATTTTTTGAGCTGTGCGTACGGTATTTTCAATTATTTCTTTATATCTGAGAGTTTAAATGTTCAATTGTGTCCACTTGGACAAGACATCTTTGATCAGTGCTTCCAAATGTCGTGTCCTCACCGACGGCAGACGGCTGCACTCTCATCCTCATCGCTCCCTTTTCTGTAAATGAATTGTACGTCGTGCCAAGTGGAGTGTGTGTACCGGCTGTGTGTCCGGTCGGACCGGTGAAGGAGGAATAAAATGGAGGCAGCGAGGAGAGGCGGGTGAAAGAGAGGAGGCGGTGGAGGGGGGTGGAGCGCAGCGCAGCGCTGGTGTGAGCGGAGCCAGTTCCGCCGTCGGCCGCTAGGTGTCGCTGCAGGCACTGCAGTCTCACACGCGCCGCACGAGCCGTTCGTCACGACGGCACCGGCAGATCGCTGCAGGGAGATGTTCAGAAGACGGCTACTACAGTGGCTTTACGATTGCAATCTGTGCGGCAGTCATCCACGTGAAAGACTCTTGAAAATTGGGCAAAACAAAACTTAGAGACGCGCTGCCCCGCGGTGTTTCTGACGACGAACAACGGCCATATTCTCAAGTACCTACGCACAACGATAGTTTCAATAAGTTTGCGTGTTCGGCGGCTCCAACTTGATTAAAGCAACGCGAAGGCGGTGCGCGCGGTGCGGGGGCATCACGTCCGAAGCCCCGCCAGCTTATGGTGTTTAGAGGGCCCCGCGTGGCGGCGGGCGGCAGCGGAGGGGGAGGCTTGACTTGACTTGACTAACTTTGGCGAGTCGTGTCAGTGAACATGGCCGCCCCCCGCCCAAAACAAACCCCGAGCAGCAAACGGAAAGTGTGTGGCTGCAAACTTGGCGCTGCCGTGCGAGGCGAAGGGGGTGTGCGGAGGGGAGGGGGGGGGGGGTAGGAGGGGGCGCGGCACTTGGCGGGCGCAGGCGCCGCCGTGGACGCTCTGGGCGCCAAACTGCCGCGGCTAGCGCGGACGGCGGCTGCCATTGTGCCGCCCCGCCGCGGCCCACTGAGCAAGAACAGTGGTACGGTAGTGGCTGCCCTGCGCATCCCAACCTCGGCCAGGTGTATTTCGAAGTTGACAGCGCAGAGCACTGACAGGGAACAAAAAGGGTGTGTCAATTTCGAACCTGGTATGCTCAGTGTTTTGATCTTCTGTCAAAATGTAGGTAATTTTGTACGGAAGGCATCCAGTTCAGGTTTTCATTCCCGCTCCGGCCGCGGCGTTCTTCATGGCTTAGTTAAGTCAGAGCCAGGCTCGTTTAGTTTCCATATTTTCTAATTCCACGCGCCGACCTCTTGGCCTTAGGGAATGTAATGGAGTTGGCGGTCTGGGCACTGACTGGCGCCTCGGGGGCCCTGCCGGGACCGGAGTCCCCTGCCTAGGCGTGCGAGGGCCCAGTTACGCCTCTACACGTTACTTCCTGTTCAAATACCGAGAGGAAGGAAGGGAAGGGCACGGAGAGCGAGAGAGAACGGATGATGGCCTCGACACAAGGAACGGGCAGGAAACACTGGGGAGGGCGTAAGGCGGAGAGGGCGTGTCGTGAGCGGTATGGACGAGAGCGGCGCCGGAGAAACCTGGAAAAGAAAGGAAAAGAAGAATACCCGAACCTTGAAGTGGGCCCATAGCACACATCCTGCACAACTAGTTTCTGTTTTTCAAGAACGGGGCACCACAAAAACCACTATGCTGCTGTATGGCCCAGGCGGATATATTCTAAAACAAAAGTCCAGCGATAGAGTGAGCCATTTCCATAAACACACAGAGGCCTCCGTTTTCAGGATCTGCGTGGCTGCCGTCCATCCATATAATCAGGATTCTGCGTGGCACGCGCGCTTCTTTACGACCCAAACATCATGAGTACGTGAGCGGCCACCCATCGCGACGGGACAGTTTAGTAATTATCTCTCTCCCATCCCTACATCCCATCATCAGGGGGAAAAAACACATACACAATCGTGGGGGATATATGTACACAGATGTGTGTGTGTGTGTGTGTGTGAGTGTGTGTGTGTGATGAATAAATGGCTCAATCAGACCGGTGCGCGGGGCCCTGCTGGAACCAATCAGGTGTGAGCGCGGCCGCTGCCCACATTACCACGTGGTCAGTAAGCAGTCGCCGGCCCATCCCACAGCCCGGCCCAGCTGCCGGCCACACCGCACCGATGGCCGACACCACCCAACCCCTCACCTGCTCGCCCCACCCCCACACCTGCCCCTACCACCTCACCACCACTCCCCTCCGTTTTCTCGTTCACCTTCCTCTTTTCACCCATCTTCCGTCCTCTATCTTCCTCCTCTATCCTGTTCCAAAAAGTTGATCAAATCTCCCTTTTCCCGTGTTCTTCCGTCTGAACGGATCCATCATTGCGTTTTGCGTGCGTCAAATAGGGGAGCTCGCCTCGCTTCGGGAGCGGCGCTGGTCGAGGTGACGATGGTGAGGCGCGAGTTTCTAAGGAGGTCCCGTCTCGTGTGACGTCTCCCCGAACCCTCCCCTCCCAGTATTGACTCGGCGGTAATGTTACCTCTACGAATCTATTAGACACGATCCCCCTGATTGACCAGCAGCGCAGCAGCAGCAGCAGCAGCAGCAGCAGCAGTCAGCGGCCGCCCCGCCCTTACTGCTGCCTGTTTTTATAAATGGAGCACGCCCAATCAGAGGCTATTAACTACACTGTTTTTCGGAGTGCACCGCCGCCGCTGCTGATACGCCCGTCGCGGATCGCACCACGATAATAAATTTCCCTGACAGGTTTCTCTCGGGGGGCGGTGCATGCGTCGGAGCGCGCTCTCGCCATGCACCAGCTGTGCGGCAATTTGCATTTTTGTCTGATAGTTATTTTCGGGCGGTCTCTCTCTCCTCGCGGGCCCCGCCGGGCCGCGCCGGGCCCCGCTCTGGGGGTGGTACGCATACGGGTGGGCGTCGGTCCGCTTCGGATGCCAACACACGAGCGGGGGAAAATAATGAAGGCGCCTGGTAGTGCAGGTGACCGCGAGGGAATAATGAAAACAGGTTTTTCGTTTTTCAGTTTGAAAATTTGAAAATAAAAAATGAAGTTGAATGTGGACACAGCTGCATTCAGTGAGAGGTGTCTCTCTCTCTCTCTCTCTCTCTCTCTCTCTCTCTCTCTCTCTCTCTCTCTCTCTCTCTCTCTCTCTCTCTCAATGCTTCGCCTGACTACCGGTAATGACAAAATACTCGCATACACAGCCAGGTCGCGCGCGCGCCGCTCAAATAGACCGGCGGACAAAACAAACGAACACATGACGATAAATAACGGAGTCAGTGACACCCCCTGCATTGACACACGGCCACACAGGTCATAATTACCGGCAATACAAACATCCGCCGGCGTCATCTGCTCACCGATACCAACGCGCACACACACACACATCACACACCGGGGTGGCCCATATGGGGGCCGACAACCAATATATTCTTTATTGTTATGGGTGCCTGGGCGAACTCTCGTGTCATGAAAACCCTAGCTTGAAGTCGTGTGCGCTTTTGCAGTGACGTTCTATCCATCCCATGCATCTATCACGCTGAGAAATACTTTCCATATGTGGATGCTCCTTCAGTCACGTAAGAACGTAGGTGAAGGTCACGAAATGATGTCCAGGCGACCGGAAGCGAGTTGCCCTTTAGCAGTAAACAACAAAAACACACACGCACTCTCACGCAAAGTACGTGGCAGCGGCGGGCAAGGCGAGCAGGTGATCTGCCAGCTGCATCCCCGGGGGCTAGAGACACGCCCAGAGCCCTACTGCGGCGGCAGCAGCTGCAGCAGCAGCAGCGGCAGCCACACCGTCGATCGGCCCGACTCACAGCAGCAGCAGTGGCATGGCCGAATCATCCGATTAGGTAATTACTTGGTTAAACGTCACTCTCCTCAGGTAAAATAAACTTCGCTTTGCTCTACTAAGGCCATTTCTAACTTTTGTAATTATTGCACCGGCCATGCGGTCGCCGGTGTGGTGACGTGTGAATAAGCGGCGCGCTCTTATCAAGTTCATCTTCAGCACGATGATGACGCGGCTGCTTCTCTGATCCGGCCGGACCACCCCCGCCGCAGTAAGGCACCGCCCCGGCAGGCTGCGAGTGGAGGGGGCGGTGGCGCCGTGGCGCCTCGCTTTATCAATTCTAATCCGACCGTCAGTCATCAATCATGAGCGCCTCGCGGGGGTACATGGATAGGCCGTTGTCAGTGGGTGGCGGCGGGGCGGCCGCGGCTGGATGCTTGGGCTAGTCGCATTGCAGAGCGGACAAGAAAACACCGAGCTCAGAGTGACTTCGTGCGGTGTTATTTTTCAGTTTAATTAATGAACTGATATGGCACAGTACCGACTTGAACCCATATAGGGCTCTGTCAGGGTAGGACAGGCCACCAGGATATTGTCACGTATTGTACTAATTACATAATGGCACAATTATGGCAGCAGCACGATTTTATCAGATTCCAGGACGACCCCTTGCGTCGCCTTGTCACACTGTGTGGCCCGGTGTGGCCGCTTAAAATTCATAACCCCAGTCTATCGTGTCTCTCTCTCTCTCTCTCTCTCTCTCTCTCTCTCTCTCTCTCTCTCTCTCTCTCTCTCTCTCTCTCACACACACACACACACACACACGGCCCGATGTAGCCATTATACCCGCACCAGACGTGACGCTGCGTGTGTGTCCAGTCCACGCCTTGAGCGGCGCTGTGCTGGATGAGTCTCGCTCCGGGGTGGGCCTAATTCAGGGTTATGGGAGCCTCGTGTGTGGCATCCGACGCCTAACGCAGCCCCTCAGGCCCCTCGGGGCCCTCGCTCTCTTCGCCACGCCCCGCCACGCCCCGCCATGCCCCGCCACGCCCCGCCACGCCCCGCCACGCCCCGCCATGCCCCGCGCGGGCTCACGTGCACGGACCGGCCTGGCCTCATGCTGGCCGGGGCTACAGCCGGGCCATGGCGGCGGTTGCCGGCCATTGCAGCGAAATGGAGAGATACGGGCCGAGAGGAGGACGTGCCGCCGTGAAGACTCGCGGGGAGTTAATGGTTTGGGCGGGACGACCTCATCGAGTGTGAGCCAGCGACGCTCGGGCGCGCAAACATGGGCTAACCTCAGAAAACAAGCTATAGCTTCATTCATTCATTTCTGATCTGATAAGTCGTCTGGCTGTTTAAATTTTCTCGCGGAAGTCGTTGAAGTAAACTTATGGTTGAATTGAATGAACTCGTCCAAAATAATTTTGAAACACCAGAAGAAAATTGTCTCGGAATGGTGTGAACACTGTGGCTGGCTGGCTGGCTGCTACTGCGTCTGCACTCAGCGAGATGGCGTGCAGAAAGCAGCACTGGGCGACGCGCGCAAAAAAAAAGAAGAAAATCGTTCCCATCTCACATAAACAACAACAACAACGCGCGATGCGTGCAGGAGGGGATGGAAGCGGGAAGGAAAGTTCACGATTGGAGGGCGTCGCCATGCGAGGGGCTCGGAGCTGCTGTCGTGGAACTCCCTGCTGCTGCGACCAGAATCCTCCGCGCGACAAACAATCGAAAGTAGTCCTCAATGCCACACCGCAAAATCCCCTAAGCAAACTTTCCTGCTGCTCCTCATACACACACACACGGACTGCAGAAATTCGATATTGCATACACAGGACCTCTTCGCAGCGATCAGGCACACTCTTGCATGTGGTAGTGTGTGTGTGTGTGTGTGTGTGTGTGTGCGCGCGCGCCAGCTGCACTCGATCTGCACTCCGTGCGTGTGAGTGACTGAGCTGATGTGCGTGTGTGAGACCGCATCTCCGTGTTCGTGCGTTTGCGGTCGATACCTGCAAACCTAGGGCAGAAAAATATACTCTACGCAATTCTGTTTTTCATTCATTCATTGCCCCCTTCATTCTCATTCATCAGCCCGGTCATTCATGCATTCATACATTAGTTCATGAGTGGATGACACTGCAGATCCCGGAAAACGGCAGGACCTTGATTGCACAGGAATTCGCAGCGGTAGAGGGAGTGAATGGGAGAGAGAAATGGATGTCTGCTGATAACAGTGCTGGAATTGCTCTCTCTCTCTCTCTCTCTCTCTCTCTCTCTCTCTCTCTCTCTCTCTCTCTCTCTCTCTCTCTCTCTCTCTCTCTCTCTCTTCCCATCCATCCCCACGGTCATAACTCAACCCATCCGCCCCTCTCTGCTGTCTCTCCCACCAGTGCTACCAACCGCACTATCGCAGTCCCGCGCCGCTGCCAGGGTTGCCACCCCCTGCGGACGCCCTTTTGCGCCAAGGGGCGTCCATAAATACGCATCCTCTCCCTTTGCCAGCATCGCCGCACGCTTCGCTATCGGCCGGAAAGTTTTTCCTTATCGTAATACGGCCTGTGGCCCTGCGCCCCAATCTTTGGACTTGCGAGAAAGTCTCTATACGGTCTCTATCGCTGCCGAGAAAATATCGACGTATCCGGTCAACAAAGGCACATCTTTTTAGCGTCCGCGAAGAAAGGCACATCTTTTTAGCGCCCGCGAAGAAAGGCACATCTTTTTAGCGCCCGTGAAGAAAGGCACATCTGTAAAACGACCTCCTCGCCCCTCATCAGCGATCGGATGGTGAGGGGCGAGGAGGTCGTTTTGCAGATGTGCCTTTCTTCACGGGCGCTAAAAAGATGTGCCTTTCTTCGCGGGCGCTAAAAAGATGTGCCTCTTCGCGTACGCTAAAAGATGTGCCTTTGTTGACCGGATATGTCGATATCCCCTTGGCGTATTTTTCCTTTCTGGAGTGTCTGGAGTCTTTGGCGGTGATCGTACCAAAGCGGTGCGCGTCAAACTTTAATGGCTTCTGGCCGTGCGACACGCCGTGCCCTCACTGTTGGCACGTCGCCGCGGTCCGCGCTCGGCGTCTCTTCTCTGACCGATGCCCCCCCCCCCCCCCTCTCCCCTCTCCGGGGGCGACGCAGCCAAGCAGCACAATTCAAAACAACGCCCACCATGTAACGAGCAGACAATTGAGTGGAGGAGCAGGGGGCACACTGCCGCTACCCGCCCCTCACCATCCCGCCATACGGGCATCACGGAGTCCCCCCCCATCACCATGATAATGAGCGTTTGCACCGAGAGTGTGACCAATTTCACCGGCCATGCAGCGCCGCAGAGCTGGCCGGGGGCCCCGTACCGCCGGCAGTATGAATGGCCGGGCATCATTCATCGCTGCCCTCCACGTTTGCGCCAAAAAATTTAATGAATCCAAGTTCCTTTTTCTTTTCTACAATTACAAATTAAGTGTTGGTATGTTGACGTTCTACAGCAGACGTAATATCCGTCATAGTCTGTACCCCAAAACAAAGTGAACCCCCTTGAACGTCCTTGAAAGCAGACTCGGTGGTGGTCTCCGAGACGGCCCTATACTCCGCCTCCATCCTTTCCTGACAGAGGACTTCGTGGTGCGGAGCGGATTGTGACAGGGACTCATCAATGCTCATATCATCAGCGGGCAATTAGGCGTGGTTAACGACTTTTAACGACGTCGCCCCATGTCGCCCCAGCAGCGTCCGTCCCGCATCGCGCAGTTGTGCAGCTTTATAGTGACATGAGTGCTTCTATTAGGGTGGTTGGCTGCCAGCTATTGGAGTGCTGTGGGCTCTGCCCAACACACACACACACACACAGCCAGAAGGCTTCAATTCGGTTTTCTGATACGACTTCACATATTTTTCATTAAAAAGAATTGTCAATTTACACGATTTTGAACTGTCTTATACCGTTCCCCTTTTAAGTTCCTCTTGTGTGTCTTTTTATTTCTGGTCAACAGGAGCCGTGCTGCCGAAAATTCTCATCTGGCCTGTAAAAGTTCCCCTTCAACCCTTTCTGTTGCCGCACAGCCCGCACCGCGCCCCTTCCTTCCTTCCTTCCTTCCGCCCTTCCCGACGCCGCCCCGAAAACTTTTCAGAGGAGTCATCATCTCTTTCAGCCTCGCAGCCCCAAAACTGATGCGGGCGATTGGTCCGCGGCAGTCTGCTGAGGGCGCAACTGAAAAGGATTGTTTTAATTAGACGGAAGAGCGGGGCGGAGGGGGAGAGAGGGGGTGGGGTGTTGCTCTCTGTTTGTCCCGCAGCCCCCAGGGGGAGAGCTCGTCGCCCCATTGTAGGAGGGTGGCGCAGTGGTAACGACGCGTCTGACCCCGAGTGTAATTGACGGCTTGGAGATTTAACCGTTTTCATCAGAGAGATTCTCTCGAGGACGCGACCGAGAAGATTACTTTTCGCGCATGGCACCACTTTATGCCTGCGCTGTGGCCGAGCCGGAACGGCAATCGAATGGGGCGCATTGCTCAGTTTGCGTGGCATTTATTTAGTCTCCGACTTCGTATAACAGTGTACTAGATCTATGAGATACAACAAAACATGAAATGACCCTACTTTGAATACATCAATCATTTTACGTCCGCCCTATTTTGCCCTTCTCTCAGGCTGCGCGGAATCTCGCCTCCCTCACAGAAGTGTTCTACACTCAGCACGCCGGCGAACGGAGGTGCGAAAAAAAAATAATTAAAGGAATTGAATTATAAAAGCAGCCGCCAACTTTGTCTAGGAGGCCTTCACCGGTGCGGGCGTGCCTCGCCGGTAAGCGCCGGGTTGTGGTCGGACGCGCCTGGAGAGCTCCGGGCACTCGCCGGAAGTGCGAACTCCACCACAACAATCCACGCGTGCCGATGAATAGACGGCCCACTTCTCTATTACGCCGCCAACGCCCCCTGGTGGCGGATTACTTAAATCGCGCAGATACAGGAGCGCGTAACAAATCCGCCGGGCGCGGCAGGCGTCAGGCATTGAACCGGTGCCGTTGGCGGCTACGGCGGCGCGCCGCGGCGCTACTCCCTGACACTGCGCTCCGTCCTTGTCGCACGGCCGCGCGCGCAACCTCTCTCTCTCTCTCTCTCTGTCTCTGACGGGCGCCAGACGCCAGATAGTGTCGGTCCGGGCCGCTGCCAGCAGCGCGCCCCGGACAGCTGTCGCGTCGCCACGCCTCCGCTGCCCCCACCACCAGCATCCCCACCCCCGACGGTTTCCCCCCCACTACCGGGCGCCGCTGCCTCCCCTCCGCCGGCGCACGCGCACTGCGGTGCTGCTGCCCTCCCCTCCGGCCCCGCTGGCCCGGCCCGTACGTCCTCTACCGCCATCTAGCGGCCGCCGGCGTCGCCAGCGCCGGGCCAGCGCCTCGAGCGCGACCGGGCGGCGGCGCGCAGCGCGGAGGGAAGCCGGCCGAGCCCAGCGCTGCCCGCCGAGCGCCGAGCCGAGCCGAAGCCGGGCAAGTGTTGGAGGCGTCAAGTGTGATCCGGCTGGTGTGTGAATGTGCGGTGAGCGCCGGCGCGGGGAGGCCAGAGGCGGCGCGGCGCGGTGTGGGGGCGGGGGGAGGAGGCGTGCCCCGCCATTGGCTGGCCGTGTGTTGACCAATCGCGGGCCTCGAGGATGCGAGTCATTATCACTGCGGGGTGTCAAGAGAAGTAGGGGGAGCGAGACGGGACGAGGCCGGCGGCCGGGCGTGCGAGTGAGACGGACGACGCAGCGCGAGTGGAGGGGAGTGTTAAGGCTTCGGAGGCGTCAGAGTTTTGGGTTTGCCTGGTGGGGCTGGGCTGCGCCACGGCACGGCCAGGCGGCTGGGCCCGGCGGAGCGGAGGCGGCAGCTCGGCGTGCGAAGAGGAGGGGATGGCTTCACACTCTGCCACGCTCGAGGTGGGGAGCGCGGCGACAGCTAGCGCCGGGTAGGGCCGGGCCAGCGCCTGCCAGCCAGTGGGGACCCGAACACCACGCAGGCAAGGTGCCGACACGCTGCGCACGGCCGCACCCGCAACGCAGCACCGGCCTCCGTTCTCTCTCGCGCGCGCGCCAACGAGTGCATCAAGCTCAACGACCCGACGTGTGTGTGTGTGCGTGTGTGTGCAGTGATACCCAGTGCTCTGACGGATAGATTTGGATTCAAGTGAATGTTGTGGGCACTCCTCGTGCCGAAGACCAGCGGAGACACCCCTCCCCCGACTCCACCCCGAACCCCCTCCATCGCGGTGGCGTCTCTGCTGCCCCCTGCTCTCCAGTCGGAAGACCACCGCTGCGGCTGCCACTTTTAGCACCCTGCGCGTCGGCCCCCTCCCCCACCCTCCTCTCCCCCGCCGTGGCGGGGCTCAGTCCGCGTCCAGCCCTGCGACGGTGCGTGTCCGCGCGTGTGTGTGTGCGTGCGCGAGTGCCAGCGTGCGTGTGCGACATCGCGAGTGCAAAAAAAAAAATTAAATCAAAAAGTGCAGTGCATCATGTTTTGAGTGAAGTGAGGTGATGGCAAGGACGGCCGGCTTGACGGCTCGGCGCCGCTAAGGTCCACGACGGCCGCCACCATCCTCTGGCCCCCTCGGCTCCACTGTCCCCCGACGGCCGACCCCATGAGGTTTGAACAGTCCAACGTGATCCCCGTGTCTCCGCCGCCCACGCTCCTCGACTCAGTGATGACTTCGGCGTCGCCTCCGCCGCAGCCGCACCACCCCATGGCGTACCACCCGTTCCTGCTGCACCAGCAAAGGCCCACCGACTTCAGGTAAGGACGCCGGGGTGAACACGGCCGGGTACCAACACTCCGCCTAACTGAATGATCTTCGGGAGCACCAGGGCGGCCTGTGGAACATAGAAACTGCTTAACCTCGGCGCACCTTAACGGTCTGCTCCGGTCCCCGGCCGTCGGCAGGCAGCTAATCGCCCTTGTCCTCCCACCCGCGCCGCTAAACCCTTCATTAATTTGCACGGCAAACGGCGAACGACGCTTCCGTCAAAAAACAACGGTGCGCGGCCCGCCCGGTTTTATTTACCCGGGCTAATTCGGGTCGCGTCTCTCTCTCTCTCGCTCTTCATTTGAATGTGACCGCATTCATTTCGCTAATTGCGCGCCGGCCGATGTACTGCAATCGCATATATGCGGGCTCTCTCATTCCCGGTGCGCCGGCCGAAAGTGTCTCAGAACTCTCGATATAACCCTGATTACCGCGA
>CM076253.1:16462556-16540056 GCA_038380765.1 Odontothrips loti
ACGTCATGTGGACACTGACACACAATGCTGCCCGGCCGGCAAGGGCTTATCTGCGCGCGCATCGGCCGGAGCGGGAGCGGCCGCAGCGCGGGTCATTACAGGCGGTGCGGCTGCACTGCACCGACCCCACGGCACCCCACGGCACCCCAGGGACCCCGGGGGTGGTCCGCCGGCGCCCGCTGGCACCCGCGGGGCTCCGGGGGGCTCCGGGGTGAGACGTGTGCCGGCGCATACCGGAGGATATTGACCCCCGACAGCGGCCGCGCGAGGCCGCGGAGGACACCGAGGCCCACGTGATGCCGGACAGCGCCCTGCCGCTCCACACCGTGCTTCTCTAACCGCTTGTGCGTCTCTTCTGTTGCAGCGTGAGCTCCCTGCTGACGCCGCCGAGCACGACGCCGCCGGGGGCGGACTCGGCTGGCTCGGAGCGGGAGCGGGACCGGGACAGCGCGCTGAGCAACGGCCGGTCCGAGACGACGCACCTCGCGTCGCCGCAGACATCGCCCGTGCCGCACGGCGCGCTGCAGCCGCTGTCGCCGCTGGCGGGCCGGCCGGCGGGGGCGCACCCGGGGCAGCACCCGTCCGCGGGCATGCCGCCGTACAACTTCCTGGCGGCGCTGGCGGCCAACGGCCCCTCGCCGTGCTACCCCTTCCTGCCGCGGCTGCCGCCGGCACACGCGCCCCACAACGCGCCGCCGCCCGGCCTGCCCCCGGGCCACCCGTACCCGCTGGCAGATGACGTGGTGCTGGCGGCCGCCATCGCCGCGCACTACCACGGCCACCACCCCGCCATGGTGGCCAGGCCCATGGTGCCGCGGCCCATCCCCCTCGAGGACGACGGCGTGGTGGACGACCCCAAGGTGACGCTGGAGAGCAAGGAGCTCTGGGACAAGTTCCACAAGCTGGGCACGGAGATGGTCATCACCAAGAGCGGCAGGTGAGTGTCGAACCCATGGCGTGTGGCGCGCCCTCAGGCCTTACCTCGCTGGGCCTCGGCCCTTGGCGCCCCGGCCTGGCGTGGCCGACAGCAAATGAATGAATAAGTCGGAGCGTGATAATGGAATGTATACAGTGGGCACGCGGTGCACGCCTGTGGTGTGCGTGTCGCGGCCAAGACTACTGGCGTCGCGACACCCCGGCCCCCGGCCCCCGGCCCCCGGCCCGGCTCCAA
Organism: Odontothrips loti; assembly: GCA_038380765.1. NCBI lineage: Eukaryota > Metazoa > Arthropoda > Insecta > Thysanoptera > Thripidae > Odontothrips > Odontothrips loti. The sequence goes on from CM076253.1 coordinate 16,463,728, forward strand.
CCACCCACGGCCGCCCCGCCCCGCCCCCTCCGCCCCCTCCGCCCCCTCCGCCCCCTCCGCTCCCCACCCCGCCAACAGTGGCGGCCACTCGCGGCCGCTGCCCACTCCGCCGAATGCGGACCTACTATAACCGCCACGGACCTGCCGTTCGTTCTCTGATGGCCCCTCTCCCTCTCTTTCTCCCCCTTTCCCCGCCCCCACTCCCTCTCACTCTCTCGCTGCGCTAGTTCGTGCAATGGGAAACGCGCGGAGCCATGCTTGTTGGTGGCCCCCGCGGGCCATTAAACCCGACCCTCTGGAGGGCGGCGCTCGAGGATCCCCGCACTCCGTCTCACTCCCTCTGCCCGCGGACCGGCGGACCGGCCACAGGAGCGACGGAGAGCGACGCGAGCCCGCGCCGCGGACGCGGCCCTCGGTTTTCGGCCCCGCGGCCCGCGGCAAACAGCGGCGCGGGGAAGAAAAACGGAACGGAAACTCAGCGGTTTCACTGCGTTCCGGAATAACGATGCCTTGTTCACATTTCACCGATTCGGCGCGGCGGCGGCGCGCGTCGATATTTCTCATCCACGTCTGACTGCGAGCGGCCATCTTGTCCTGCCGGTCCCCTCGCCTAGCCGGCGCATCCGTTATCTGGCATAGAGATACTTTTTTGTGTGTGTGATGCACTCCGACGAAGCAGGCGAAGCAGGTCACCCCCTCCGATGCGCTGTGCTGCGGCCAGTGCTGGTATCGATTGGATATGCGCCGCGCCCCGCCGCGCCCCGCCGGCCAGGTAGACAAACGCAATAGATCCGCCCTGCGCTGCCGGCGCTGCCTGCGTGCGTGCACGACCCGGCCCACACGCACGCACGCAGCACGAACGCACGCAGCACGCACGCGCACCCCGCGCCGTACAGAGGGCGCATCGATCGCATCACACCGGCCGCGCCCGCCGCTCCCGGCCATCTTTCGCGCGCCCCGCCTTTCTCCTACAGGCGGGTCGTAAAGAGGGGAAGTGTATACCCCTCCCCCCCCCCCCTCTCTCTCTCTCTCTCTCTCTCTCTCTCTCTCTCTCTCTCTCTCTCTCTCTCTCTCTCTCTCTCTCTCTCTCTCTCTCTCTCTCTCTCTCTCTCTCTCTCTCTCCCTCTCTCTCTCTCTCCCCCCCCTTCCCACCCTTTGCGTCGAGTGGCAAACTAAACGGGTGTTCAGCCCTTCCTCCCCCCACCCCTAGACCCTTGGCTCGGCACGTCCTTGGCAACACGGCACACACGCACACACACTCACACATGCGCGCGCGCGGCTTTTGTCACGCCCGCGGCCCCACGAAAAACACGCGACGGTGACGACGTTGATGACGCCCTCCGGGTCGACGCCGCCCGCGACGCGCCGTGTCCCCTCGCGATGCCCCCCTTCCCCTTCCTTCCCCCGCCTTTCTCGCCACCAAAAACACGACAAGGACCTTCCTATCCATCCGTGTTCAGTGCGGTGAAACTATACAGTACTGCAGTAAAACCCTCCCCCGGGCCGACTGTCATTTTCTATTTTATTTTTTTGGGTCTGCGGTTCGCGCTGCGCCCGCTATCTGGTCCGCCGCCTCCGTTCCCATTATCCGGGCGCCACAGCGCGGCTCAGCACGCGGCTGCCCGGCCCGGGGCTCCCGGGGTGTCGTGCGCGAAATAGTTTACATGTGCCGATTGCGCATTCATGGTGTTGACACGGGACGGGCGCGCGAGACTGTGAGGGCGAGAGAGAGAGAGAGAGAGGGAGAGAGCGCGCGAGAGAGAGAGAGAGAGAGGGGGGGGGAGAGAGGCAGAGAGAGAGAGAGATAGGTAGAGATAGATAGACAGAGAGGAGGGGGGGGGGAATCGCTGATGTTGATCGACAGGCAGTGACTGGGTGAGACACACAGTGGCCATGCATGGGTGGGGGCCGGACGGCCGTGCCAGACTGGCCAGAACAACCAATCATGCATGAGCGTTAGCGTCGCGCGCGGCGCGGACATCCTGTCGGCCCGTCCCGTCCCGGCCAGACCCGCCCGACCCCCGCCGCCTGCCCGCTCCCTCCTCATCATCGAAATCATTTCCAGAGCGCAGAAAAAGGTGCAAAATAAAAATGCCTCCCCCCCCCCCCAAAAAAAAAGGGAATCATGTGTAGTAATGCCATTGCGATTCACAATGAGCAGAGCGGGTGTATATTCGGCCGCCATGCCGTTCCAGACGGCGCAAAACTGCGTGTGCTGGAAAGGGCAAAAAAATTGCAGCGAAGAATAAGAGAGAAACGCAGCATCCTGCTTTTGTGAGGTGTGGGCTTATGATGGCGGCCTCTTGGTCGTCCGGAACGAACCTCCCAGGAGAGGGGCGGGCAAGCAAACATGTGTGCATCTTAAACGGGGCAAATGCAAATATACGGTCCGCAATTTCAACAAGCAGATCACAATCTGCGTCTTTTTTTTTTTGATAATTTTTTTTCGGTGGCCCGATCTTTGCAGTGATCATCGAACGCACTGTCTCCACCACAGGACTGCTGCTGCTGCTGCTGCTGACGACAGCGAAATTGGACGTAACGAAGCGAAGGGGGTGGGGGTGGGGAGGCGGCGTGACCACCTTACTAACCACGGCACACCCCGCCACGACGCCCCGCCACGCCCCGCCACGCCCCGCCACGCCCTCGTTCGTCTCGTCGCTGACGACCGGGCAGACGATGCTGGCCTGGCTGGCTGGCTGGGTCCCGTTTGAATGGACACTTGATTCACTTTGTGTGCGGCCACCACCGGCGGGGCCGTGGGGCCGCGGGGCCGTCGGGGACGTGCAGTCCGCTGTCTGGGCCGAGGCGCGCGGGGCCCGAGGGAGGGAGGGGTGCGGTAGGCCGAGGCCGGCGGCCGCCGTCCCGCTTTGGTTTGCTCCGCGAGGACGCACGACGTTGGAGGAGTAAATTGCAGCCCGCTCACTTACTAACAGGTCCTGCTGATAGCACATGCACTGTCCGTCATACACTCCAGTTTCCGACGCATAAACTTCTCATACCCGCACGCCCTGCCGCGGCGCACGGCGCCATTTTTTGAAACGAGGTTCATCGAGACAGTCGTGTTTCATAAATAATCCCGGTCGCCATCATTCACGGCCAAACAGTGAGTTCTGCTTCGTTCATGATGATGATTGTTTGAAGGCGAAAGGTTCCGGCGCTGGTCCTGGTGATGGACGGGCCGGGACGGGCTGCGCTGCACCCAGCGCGGCTACCGTCGGGGGCCTCGGGCGGATCCCCCACCACTGGCGATCTGAATTGATTATCGGTATCAATTTGCAAGCCGTACAGTGTGGGGGGATTATACGTTGCTGTGTCAGTGCATGATGTGTGTGTGTGTGTGTGTGGTGGACTCGTGGGCCATGAGGACCCGTGGCCATACACCCCTGGGGCCCTCCTGCCTTCATCTGTCCTTGTCGCACTTAGGCGCCGGCCCGGCCCGGGGGTCTTGGAACAACAACGAAGCTTGCATGCCCCCGACGTGACGTGCCAAGATTGCTTTGCCAGGGGGCGAGAGAGAGAGAGAGAGAGAGAGAGAGAGAGAGAGAGAGAGAGAGAGAGAGAGAGAGAGAGAGAGAGAGAGAGAGAGAGAGAGAGGAGAGAGAGAGGGATGTTGGAGGGTGGTGGTGTTGGCGTGGGATTATCCTGCTAGTGGTACAGATCCAATAAGAAGGCCCCTCGCCGTCTCCCCCGGCGTGTGTGTGTCTTGGGGGTGACTGTACTTGTGTGCCCCGGCCGGTGCCCTCTGGAACCCCTTGCCACTCCTCAGCGGATTTCCCCACCCCGTAAGCGGGGTGTGATCAGGAAGCCGGGGGCCTGGCGGCGCAGCCGTGACTTATGGCGAATCACTACACCCCCGGCGGCACCTCGGCGCTGGGGGTGTGAGGGAGGGGGAGAGAGACTGGGGTGGGAGCGTGCAGAGGGATAGAGAGAGAGAGTGAGAGAGTCTAGACTCGAGTGGTGAGCCCTGGTGCCACTCTGAGCCCTCTCCACTGTCACCCTCTGCCTCCACCCCTTCCTCAGCACGGCCAAACACTCCGCACATTTTTTTCGGACCCCCCCCCCCCCCCCCCCGAAAAAAAAATGATGACAACTGCGCGAATGCGTGTTGTTTTAAAAGATGAGCCAAAACCCGACGAGCCGTCGAAAAAAAAAAAAATAAAGAAAGAAGATACATTTGTACTGCACTGCCTGCCGACCGACCAGCCGGCGCCTCATCTGCGTCTGCGCTCTGCAAACAGCCCGAGGCGGCCCTGCGGAGGGCAATCTTCTCGTTTCACTTAAACGCAATCACAGGTGTGTTCCTCTTCTCCAGTTGGCACACCTGCAGGCCCCGACCCGACACGGCACGCCACGGCCGTACCCGGCGTTACAAGTGCGTTCTGCGGGGCCGCCGGGGCCGCCGGGGCCCGTGAGGCCGTGGGCATGGGCAGGCACCGAGTGGCTGTGCCGGGCGCAAGCACGCCGCCAGGCCCGTTCAGCGGGGCAAATCGGCCGCTAAACACGTCTCTAAAACAAACAAAGGGGCGGCGGGAAAGGGGCGAGCGGCCGGCCGGCGCACAGCGAGAGCAAAAACGCCTCAGCCGTCTGCTAAGCCCCGGGGCCCGTGCCGGGGCCCATGGAGGCCGACGTGGTCGTGGCCGAGCGCACGTTCGACGGGGGTCGTCATGGCAGCCGTCTGGCCGCCGCCAGCCGGAGCGGCGCTCGTCTTGTCACCGCCCGGCCTGGCGGGGGGCTGACGGGCTGCGTGCCCCGCACGGGGGCGGTGGGTGACGGCCGCGGGGCGGGGCGCTGCCGGGTCACAACTCTTTTGGTTGGCCGGCGCACAAGGCCGCGGAGTGGAGCCAGCCGGAGCCTATATGTGGGGACCTGATCCGGCCCTCCCGTGTGTTCCCAAACGTGGCCGGCCGAGCTCAAAAAAGACGCCATCACTCGGCACGCAGAAATAAATAAAAAAAAAATATTTAAAAAAAAAAACGCAAACGGAGCAAATGCAGGCGGCGGCGGCCATGCAAAACCGTGGTAATAACCATCGAGAGCCTTGAACCCGGCCGGCGGGGGAAATTGTTTCGGTCGGAGCGCGACCGCCGCCGCCGCCGTCGTCCGAATGCCGGCCAACAAAACGGCGGCCGGTAATCGGGGGTAATCTGTGCGGCTGCTCGCCATTCGCGTGGCGGAGGAGGTGGTTGCTTTGGTTTGCTTTGGCCCCGCGAAAAAAGGAGGTGCAAGTAGTGTTGTAGTGTAACGTACTAGAGTTCCGACACAGCTTGTCTGCGCTGCTGCAACGTTGTCAGGCTGGCAGCGATGGCCGGGCTGGCGCCCGCGGGACGTGTCCGGGACGTGTCCAGCAGGCAGGCGCCACGTTCTGCTCTCGCATCCTTATGGCTTGTCTATAAAACGAGCGCTTACAAGCCCCCCCCCCCCCACTCCTTTGCCTCATATATCATCGAGTGCGCTATACTCACATAAACGCCGTCTGCCAGAAAGCGCCCCCCCCCCCCTTTTGCTCTCACCGTGTGTGCCCCCCTCCCCCTCTCCTTTTCGCCACTTTGCGCCTTCCACTTCACGAAAGTGTAACAGTTAAACCAAGGAGCACAGCGCGCAAAACCCCAAAGACAAAGACAATGAAGCTAATGTGCGGAAGTTTAGTGGCGCGGTGCCGGGCGCGCACACAACAAGGTGAGAGAGGGCTTTTGCTTTTTTTGCGCCGGCAAAAAAAAAAAAGCAAATAAACAATAACTCCTTCTTCCTCTCTCCTGCTTTGCTAAATACAGTACCACCGCTGCCGCCACGGCGCACGTACATATACTTTATGAAGTGCTGTTGCGTTTAAGTAGCACGCGGGATTAGCTCATAGCTGCAAGCGTTGTGTTTTGCAGGCGGCAGCGGGCGTTCGGCACGTCTCACACAGTGTGGGCATATGACGCGGTGCGCCGGTGTAGAAGTCCGAACGGGCCGGGAGACGCGGGGTTTCGAACCCGTAAAGTGTAACAGTGTAACACTGTAATTGTAAATTTTTATTTCACTGTTAAAAGGACAATAAATGTTTTTCAAAAAAAAAAGCAGCATTGGAGCAGTTGTGGTTTTAGGCAGTCCCGCAACGCACTACTGTCCTGTCTCACGCGTCTGTCCGAACCAGAAAGCTAGAGACGGGTATAGTGCGTTTGCGGTACTGCCTACAACCAAAACTGCCCGGGGCCACTGACACACCCGGTATATTAAGTCGCACAGTCCAAAAACGAAACGGAGCTGTTTCAGGCACCTCTCTCTCTCTCTCTCTCTCTCTCTCTCTCTCTCTCTCTCTCTCTCTCTCTCTCTCTCTCTCTCTCTCTCTCTCTCTCTCTCTCTCTCTCTCTCTCCCTCCCTCTCCCCCTCTCTCTCCCTCCCTCTCTCCCTCTCCGTGGTTTCGTTTGGGTAAATGGAATTAATGTGTGGCGCGGGCCGGGCGCGGCGGTCCGTTTGCGGGGTAAAATATATTCCGCCGCGGATACGGCTGACGGCGCAGAGCCGGGCGGCACAGCCGGGCGGCACAGCCGGGCGGAGTAGAGCCGCGGAGCAAGTCGGCCCAGTGCTAGGGTCCGTCGGCAGCTCCAGCGGCCGCCTCGCACTGCCGCTCGGTTACGACCTTGTAATTGCACACACACACACACACACACACACACACACACACACACACACACACACACACACGCGCTGCTGCATGCTCGCGCTCTGCCCGGCCTGCCAGGTTTGCGAGGGCGCGAGAAAAAAAGTAGAAAAAGAAGGGATTAATCTGATTGGCAGATCGCCACTGCACCTGCCGCGAGTGCTCCGCAGCGGCAGGCTCGTCGTGTGTAGTACATGTACACATGTTGCGGCCCGGTCAGCGCTGGAAACATGAAAAATACATAAAGCGCGCGGGGAATGTCGCATTGTGGGGCCGACCCGCGGCGGCCGGGGCCGGCGTCCAGTCGCCTGCTGTAGCCCGCTGCCCGGCCCGGCCCGGCCGGTGGACACGCGGCCTGACGGACGGACGGCCGCAGTGATGGAGTCAACAAGTTGACGGCTGGGCGCGGCGGGAGCAGCAGCAGCAGCAGCAGCAGCAGCGTCCAGCACACAGGAAGTCCCAGCAGCAGCGATGGGGGCTCCCGGCTCCCCGCTTCTCCGCTCTCAATTACGGCTGAAAAAGTGTCAGCAGCGGCGGCCGCGGCAGCAGCAGCAGCAGCAGCAGCAGCGCTGAGAAGGTGGCCGCCCAAAATGGCCGCGCGGCGCGTCATGACGGCACGCTAACGTCCGTCACGCCATCTTGCAGCGGCGGCGGCGGCAGCAGCAGTAGCATGGCGCCGCCGCCGAACCCTTTACCGCCGCGCAGACCTCCAGGACGGCACCGCCGACGCCCGCGGCCGTCAGAGGTGTCTGCGGCGCGGGGGAGTGGCTGCTGTCGGGGCTGCTAGAGCCGCTGCTGCTGTGCTGCTGCTGCTGCTGTTGCTGCTGCTGCTGCTGCTGCTGCTGCTACTTCGGCAGGTGGCGTGGCGTGGCCGCCGGCGGGCCGCGCACAGGAAGATGGACGCCGTACTACTGCTTGGCTTTTATGAGCAGTGGGAACGGCGGCGGGCCGTGTGTGTGTGTGTGTGTGTGTGTGTGTTTGTCGTGTGTGTGTGAGGACTTCCTCCGAGGCTTTATAGCAAGACGAAGAAGAAAATGCAGCAAATTAATATCCTATCTCGTGTGTACGTGTACCACATAGGGGGAGTGTGTGTGTGTGTGAGAGAGAGAGAGAGAGAGAGGGAGAGAGAGGCGTGGTGGGCCGGCAGTGTGTGTATGTGTGTGCCACGCGTGTGCCACCGCCGTAGTATTTGCATCGTGTCCGGATATTTATCTAGTCGCTCCGCGAGAAAAAGGAATGACGAGGGGGATGCTTCAATGCGTGCCTCTCTGTCTCTCTCCCTCCCTCTCTCTTTCCCTCTCTCTCTGTCTCTCTCTCGTGGGACTTTTCAGTCCCGTTGTACTGTACCTTAAAAAGCAATAAATCAAATCAAATCAAATCTCTCTCTCTCTCTCTCTCTCTCTCTCTCTCTCTCTCTCTCTCTCTCTCTCTCTCTCTCTCTCTCTCTCTCTTTCTCCCTCTCATTACATTAACCGAGCTCTTATGGCCGCCGCTATTATACACGGGGCCTGTCGCGCGCGAATTGTGAAACGGATGATGAAGAAGACACACGGTGTCCGTCCCGCCCATGTATGCATGTAGTAACCGCAGCTGGAGATTTTTGCGCGGCGCCGCCCCTTGTGTCTCTCTCTCGCACCTGTGTTTGTGTGGGACGGAGAGGGGTGGCCCGACAGCTGTTTGGCCGTCGGTGTTTATATATCAGATTCGCGCGGCCGCGGACGGCAAGGGCTGCGTCCGGGGCAGCGAGCAGGCTGCGGGCCCGTTATGGCGGGTGAAGCGACTGTTGTGCTATCCGGACGCGGCCGGCGGCGGGGGCGTGCCCGGGGCGTGCTGCGGGGGTGTCATGTTCCGGCCCCGCCCCCCGACGATGAGGTACTGCAGTCATGCCAACCGCGCCGACCAGAGTTCTCCACACCGGAAGCACAACACTCCTGGCAACCAAACGTCTCCGATGCGCGGCACAAAATGACGCCAGTTTCACACTTTTCGCGCGAATTTCCGCCGTCGGACGTGTTGCGTTGCGGACGCGGCACGCGGAGACGCGCGCGCGGTGACGGAATGGTGTCTAGATTCCTCGTGGCGCCGCGTGCGCGCGCCGTGTGTGCGTGTGTGCCGCCGACACGTGTCTAGATTGCTGCTAATTGCAGTGTGTGTGTTTGTGTGTGTGTATGTGTGCGCGCGCGCGTTGCGTTTCGACGCCTTCTAGAAAAAAAAATTGAAACGGTTTCTCGGCGCGATTGCGACGTTTGAAGTATACTTGTTTCTCTGTAGTCAGTTTTGAACTCGTGAACCAGAAATTACGTGATTTGAATTTATTCTCTAAAACTTGGATGTTAGTGGAGTCGGTGCAGTTATTTGGTTCCTACGGGAGTACACTACCTGTTTCGGGCGGGCACCGTGCACCCCACTATACGGCGCCCTGCGCGCTCACTATCTTATCGGGGGGGGGGGGGGAGATAAACGTGATAATGACCGGGTAGCATGGCGGGCCGCACCGCCGCCATGCGGGAGGCAGTCGCCGCGCGCGTCGCCTCGGCCGCCTACCGCGCTCCTTTTTTACGATTTTCGGAAACCGAAAATTAGCGGCCGTGTTTTGACAGACGCGGTGGCGGCGGCGGTGGTGGTGGCCGCTGCCCATTGGTGGAGAAACCCCGAAACGGCGGCGGTTGCGGCCGACCGGACAGTCCGGCCGAGGCGCAGCAAAACGCGTCCGCCTCGCCATTAAAGATAAGCAGCTTGCCACACACACACACACACACACACACACGCACACACACGCCCGTGCGCGGGCGGGTGGAGCGGGCAGCAATCGGTGATGATTGCTTGCGCCGTGCGGGCGCCGCCGCCTCAACCGCACGCTGGGAATGGAAAAGGCACACGATCATCGCCATCGTTTCGGGGGCGGTAAGGGGCTGGAAAGGGGCTGATTTGAAAACCGCGGGTGGCCTACCGCGGCCCGGTGCGGCCTAGCGCGGCCCGGTGCGGCCTAGCGCGGCCCGGTGCGGCCTAGCGCGGCCCGGTGCGGCCTACCGCGGCCCGGTGCGGCCTAGCGCGGCCCGGTGCGGCCTAGCGCGGCCCGGTGCGGCCTAGCGCGGACCGGTGCGGCCTAGCGCGGACCGGTGCGGCCTAGCGCGGACCGGTGCGGCCTAGCGCGGCCCGGTGCGGCCTAGCGCGGCCTCAGGCCGGGCGCCCGACCAGCGCGCCGCGGCAGTCCCGCCGGACACGGCCGCAGTCGTGTGGCCTACCCTGGCAGGCGCTCGGCCGCCGCTACCGCGGCAGTCCTCGTCGGCGATGAGGCCATCGGGGGCGGCGGCTCATGGCGGTCGTAAATTAAACCGCAGCCGCGGCCGGCCGGTGATATCTGGGCACTACCGTGCGGGCTGCGGCCCGGCCGTACGCCGCCCGCGGCGGCCGCACAGTTGCGGCGCTCTGCCCGCGCGGCCCGCCGCCGACGCGTCAGTCGGAAAGACAATATAACGAGGAGCCAAACTCCCGCATGCGGCCGGCCCGGTCGGACGGCGCAACCAGTTCTCGTCCTGCCCCCCTCTCCTCCTCCTCCTCCTCCTGACTGGAGGTCCTGCTGCCGCCGCTGATGTGGGAACAGGGACTGCGGCGGCAGCGGCTGCTGCTGCCGTGCTGTGCCGTGCCGTGCCGTGCCGTGCCGTGCCGTGCCGTGCCGTGCCGTGCAGGGCCTCGTATTGGTCAGGTTTCAGGCCGGCCGGCTGCCGGCGCCAGGGCGACCGATCCCCTCTGCGGTATCCGGAGGCCGGGCTGCACTTTGCCGGGGCGTAAGCCGATGGAAATACGCGCCCTTCTCCTCGGCTCCTATGAGAAATTTGCAGGCATGCCGCTATGGGCGTGCGCGTGTGAGTGTGTGTGTGTGTGTGTGTGCGCGTGTGTGTGTGCGGGGGAGCTCGCCAAAAACCGCAGATGAGCCATTTGGTGTGCGGAGCAGGTGTGCGCCGACAGCTGTGTACCTCCTGTGCGCACGCCACCGCGGTGATGGTGATGATGATGGCGCTGCCAGTCGTGCCAACTGCCGCGGCGATGAAAAACGAATGGCCTCGATCAGGACGAGAAATTCAGTTCGGCCGAGCGTCGCCGTCGGTGGACGCGCGCGCCGTTCGTCCTCGCCGCCGCCGCCCCGCTGCGAGGACGTGTCGGCCGTGGCGCTGAGGTGTGCGTTGTCGTCGCGCTCGCTCGCACCTGGCGGTGTGGCGGCGGCAAGCCCGTGAGAGGGAGGAGGACGGGCAGAGCGGTGCATCGGTGGGCCGCTCCGGATGCTGTCCCTGCTGGACACACGCAAGACACGCGATCACCTGCCCTTGCGCGCCGCCGCCGGCCGCCGCCCGGGGGCCTCTGGGCTCCGGGCTCCGGGCCAGCGGCCGCCTGCTGCTGCTGCTGCTGCTGCTGCTGCTGGCCGAGAAAGAGGGCGACTTCCTTGGCGGCGGTATAATGTGCGACGGAGACGGCCGTCGGCGCCAGCGGTGGGACGGAGAAGGAAGCTTGCTGCACTCCAGTCACCACCGCGCGATCAAAAATATCACTAACTATATAACTCGAGCAGGGCCGTCCGAAACCATGCGGGCACGACGTTCTCCGATGCAGGTGTATAAGTGGCAACAAAACGCCAAGTGGGTCGGTCCACGTAAAGGCGGCCACTAACGGCTTCGGGTACTACTATAACATCACAACGGGTCAATGCAAGAGCCGCCGCCCTCCAGAAAGCGGTGGCCGACAAGGAGCGACAAGGCCGCGCGCTTTTTTGGCTTCGATTTAGTCATAAAATGGAAATTGGCGTCGTGTTATGGGCCGCGGGGGTCTTTGGGGCCGAGTGCCGAGTCCACCGTGGGGGCCGTGGGGCTGCGTGAGAGGCGGCGGCCCGGTTTGGGCAGGGCGGAAGCCGGCCCCAGGGCGGCGCAGCGGCGCACACTGCTCGTACGCAGCCCGCCGGCACTGCCGGTCCGCACGCCCGCCCCGCCACCTCGCCGCGCTCGGCACGCCTATAGCACGATGCAATAATTGGCTGTACACACAAACACGCCCCCAATCCCTATACTACTTTCTGCGGCCCGGCAGGGGCCGTTCCTACACGCGTCCGCAGAGAACGGCTCTATTGATGAAAATGGGGAGAAAAAACAACGCAGCGGCCACCCGACGGGGCGGGATCGAACCCGCGGCCGCCGGCGATGAAGTCATCGGGGGTCCGAGCGGGTGGGCAGGCAGGGCGGCGGGCCGCTCATGGCCGACCGGGAGCCCCCATTCATGCCGTCAGACCATTCACGCGGGCCCATGGCGTGGCACTACGCGTACACAGTGCCAGCGGCGGCCAGCACGGCTCCGGGGGGCGTCTCTCGCTCACGTGATCGACGCCCCGTCGCAGCCACCCACCCAGCGAGCGCCCTGCATACTTGCTTCCATGTATTCCGTCCCGAGTCGGAGGCCGGAGCCGGGGCCAGAGCGGAGCGGGGGGCCGTTTCGTGAGTCAGTCGCCCTTTTCCGCGCATCAGAGCGCGCTCTCCGTTTTATTTTATTTGGGATGAAAAAGAAGCAGCAAGAGAGGCGCCTCTCGCTCTCCTGCCCCCCCCCCCTCCTCCCCTTCTCCCTCTCTCCCGCTCTCCCGCTCCCCCTCGCCCCGGGCCTGTTGGGTTTGGGCTCGGACTGCTTGGGTCGGTCTTGACGCGCGGTCGAGCGGAACACACCGGGTACGCCTCATTATTTCCACCGGTCACGATTTACCAGCTCAGTCTCGGGTTCGAATCCCCACGGCTCTCAACTGTTTTTCATTATTGTTTTTCTCCTTGCCCTGACCCCCGTGGGGCGCGCGCGCGCGCGGCCGCCTGTGGCGCCAGTGCGGCCGCCAAGTATATCTGAATGAGCTGCGCGAAGTCAGCGCCGTATATCCGGTACAGCAGGCTGATCAGCTGGTACGGAGAGGCATCCTTAAGAAAGCAAAAATAAATAAATGTGGGCACCTTCCCTTGTTAGGCCCCAACCGGCACTTAGGGACGGGACGGACCTACCTGGCTGCTGTCCGCACCTCGTCCGTCAGGCCGTGATTAGGCCCTAACCCAGAGGGGTAATCGGACCCATATATAATGCATACACACATAGGCTAGTTTCTTCATTTTCTCCGCGGGAGGTCTCCAGGGGGAAAGAGCGAGAAAGAGAGAGAGAGAGAACGATGATATGAACGCACACTCACACACAAACACACACACGGGGCGAAATAATTGGTCTGCGATGACGTCACCACCAAAGGTGTGCGTCCAATAAGACCGTCGCCGCCGACCTCCCGCCCCGTTCAAGGAGGTGGTCTCTTTAAGAGAGAGAGAGAGAGAGAGAGAGAAAGAGAGAGAGGCGCACACATATATTTATTTCTTTGGAGCTGAAAGTTGTTTTGTGTGCTCTGCGCGCTTATTTTGGTTTGGCCGGTCTGGTCGGCGCGTCGTATCGTTTTGGGTTTTGAAACGGGGGCAAAATGACTCAATTAAGACGCGCATACTTTATCGCCGTGCCGCGCTGCGTGTGTGTGTGTGTGTGTGTGTGTGCATGCATGCTGCTGGCCATCAATGGCGGGTAGGACTCCGCAGGCCCCAGGGGCACGGCAGGGGCCACGCCACGGCACGGCGGTACACCTATAATCGCAGCCCGCTGATCAGGTCTGGTTTTATCCTTCACAGGCAGACAGGCCCTACTTCTCTCTCTCCCTCTCCCTCTCTCCTTTCATTCACTGGCACCTAACATTCAAGGATCTGTTTCATCTCGAGAAGACAAAGCTGGTGGGAGAAGTAGGGGTCAAAAATTTTGTTCGAAATGCGTGCTGCTAAATTAATATCCCGTCAATTTTCTCCTCGTGGAAGCGCGAGAGATTACTTTTTCCTTTTTTTTTTTAGGGGGTTTCCACGTCAGATTCGTGAGAGATTTCTCACTCCCTCTGGTGGGATGGGGTGTGGAGGGGTCCGATCGATCGTAAGTCAATATAAAACTTCACACCTGTGAGGGGAGGGGGCCGGAGGGAGCCGGAGGGGGCGTGCCTCGCCAAACAGCCGATAAGCGCCTGGCCCGGCTGGCCCGTCCCCGACTCATACACACCAGCCTCGGCATGCCCATGGCAGGCCGACCGAGGAATCCGACATCTCTCCGAGTCATCGGGAACGGGCTGGGACCGCGTTCGAAGTCACAAGCAATGCAAGAGAGAAAGAGGGAGAGAAGGGGATGCACCTTGATGTCAGAGCGAGAGAGAGAGAGAGAGAAAGAGGCAACACAGGGTCCGAGGCAGCAGCCACCTATGTTAATGATGGGCCCGAGGCGTGGCTGTGATGACGGGGTTGGCCACGGACAGGTATGAAACGAAAAGGTGTTGAATGAGAGGATAAATAGATACGTGATAGATAGCCGAGAGCCGGCGGCAGTCAGTTGTTTGTTTTCGGCCAATCCCGGGTTCTCTCTGAGCGTTTTCCAACACTTGCGAGGAGTTCAAAACTAATCTCATCCCGCTTGGTCCGTTTCGCCAGGGTCCCCACTCACAGGGGGCCCTCGGGCACTGTGTCCCGTACCGCCTTGCCCCAACGTGTCGTGGTGCGGTTTCCCCTCGAAAACCTGGAGGATGAGAGAGTGTTCGGCCACAGTCATTATGGACGGTTTTGTTTAGTTTTGTAATACACTCGCTTTGGCTTCCTGGAAAGAAATTATAGGCTTCAGCAAAAGTGAACCGGCCAGCATAGCAGGGCGCGCGTGAGGGAGTAAGAGAGAGACGGAGACAGATGAGGTTTGTTGTCTCTATTATATAGAGTGCCGGACGGTCCGTTTAGGAGGCGCGCATGTGTCAAATAAACATAAATATAACGTGGCGATAAGGCTTTATTCTTCTCCCCCGGCGTTTCGCACCTGTCTCGGGGAGCCCTGGCCGCGTACTTGGCCGGCACCCGGACCTGACTTGCGGTGGTCTGCCGCGGCCGCTGGTCAGCCGGGGCCGGCTGGACCCGACCCGAACCCACCGCCGTCCCCCTCGGCCTAATTTATTGGGAATCAAGAAGCCTGCGCCTTTTGACTTTTGCCCGGCCGAATCTCGCCGACCGGCTCGCCAATGTCTTCCCCGCACTACCTCTCTTCTGCTCTGCTCTCCTCTCCTCTCCTCTCCTCTCCTCTCCGCCTCCTCGATTCGTTATGGCGGCGCCAAGCGAGAACCCTTTTGCCAGACGAAACGCGACTGCTGCTTAACCCGGCTGACCTCACTAACGGCTGAAGGTATTATCATACGGCGCTCTAGGGGGGCTCCCCTCGCTGAGGGTTCACCTTCCTGAGAGAGAGAGAGAGAGAGAGAGAGAGAGAGAGAGAGAGAGAGAGAGAGAGAGAGAGAGAGAGAGGTGAGGAGGGGGGTTACGTGTCTCACTGAGGTGATGAACTCCATGATTAATAGACGCGACATCGTCCGACGGGATCCTTCTTCTGTCTCCTTTCCTCTGCCACCACCTCTCCCTCTATCTCCCCCCCCCCCCCTCTCTCTCTCTCTCTCTCTCTCTCTCTCTCTCTCTCTCTCTCTCTCTCTCTCTCTCTCTGGTACACTTGATGCCTTGTAAAATGTCAAATCTAATGTCTGTTTTATTAGCCGCGCGGACGACGGCGCCGCGCAGCCAACCCAGTACACGGGACATGTGTGTGTGTGTGTGTGTGTGTGTGTGTGTGTGTGTGTGTGTGTGGTGAGAAAAGGAGAGGCGAAGGGGAATTTCTGTGGAAATGCCGCTTCACTTGCAACATGGCTGCGCGTTATTTCAGAACCCAAATCACAATGATCTAAACATGCATTAGTATGCAGGTGACTACTATTAGTAGCGATTACGTAATCGTAGGATTTGGCTTTTTTCTGTTCGCTGTGCCAATCATTTTTTTTTCTTTCTTTATTTTTCTTTCTCTCCGCCTTGTATATACGCGCATTATCTCTGTCTCATCTTGGAGCTCGGGTGGATTTTCATCGACGAAATGGGACCACACCTCTGGCCATGCCACGCCCCGCCGCACCCTTCTTCTTCTTCCCGGACGGGGCTACTAGTTCCTGTGTGGACGACTGTGGTCATTAAGATTACGGTGCTGGGCAGCGTGGCGCGAACACGGCGCGACCTAGCGGCAGGACTCATGTGTGTTTGTGTGTGTGTGTGCCTGGAGGAGCCGGAGCTGCTCCCACAGTAGCCGGGGCTAATGGTCGAATTCGGAAGCGAGAGGACGCGTCCATGGCGATAACATTTTTGGTTTTATTTCCTCGCGGAGGCCTTAAGTTTTTGTCCTTTTTTTTTCTTTTCCACTCTATTATGCATTCATTCCTAGCGTCGCTGCGTCGTTGTCGCCATCGTCGCCCCGTCCTCGAGCCCATCCCACAAAACCTTTTTTTTTTTTAATGTTTTTTTTCGCGCGCTTTTGTGAACGGACCCCGCAGGTAGCGCGCGGCGCCGCCGGGGCCTTTCCCTTCCCTCCCCCGACGCGAATGATTACCTCTGTAAGGACTTCGGTGCCGTCGCCTTGGTATCGACGCCTGGGCGTGCGCCGAGCCGCGCGCGCGCGCGCCCGTGTGTGTGTGTGTGTGTGTGTGTGTGTGTGTGTGTGTGTGTGTGTGTGTGTGTGTGTGTGTGTGTCGGGGAGGCAGGCGTCGCGACGGCACGGCCCTCCCGGAGGCAGCAAACCGGAAAGGGGCGTCGTCGCCGCCGTAGCGAGCAGCAGCAAAACAGCAGCCATTTGTGCGGAAGGAAAAAGCGAAGACACACACACACACACACACACACACACACACACACACACACACACACACACACACACACACACACACAAGAGCCGGAGAATAAGGCTCATTGCCGCCAGACGTGTGGAGTGGAAGGGGCTGACCAAACATACGTTGGCGCCGCCGGAGGGCCGGAGGCAACACGGCTCAGCGCCGCCGCCTGCCTCTCTCTCTCTCTCTCTCTCTCTCTCTCTCTCTCTCTCTCTCTCTCTCTCGGTCTCTCTCTCTCTCTCTCTCTCTCTCTCTCTCTCTCTCTCTCTCTCTCTCTCTCTCTCTCTGTCTCTCTCTCTCGGTCTCTCTCTTTCTCTCTCCCTCCCCCTCTTACGGTCTCTCTCCTCTCTCTTCTCTCTGCTCTCTCGCTGAACCACCGCCGGCTGCCGCCGTCGCCGAGACGATGCGATCGAGAGGCGAGCAAGAAGGAGGGGAGAGGGAGTGTAAAGTAATGTGCACATTCATATCGGGATTCGGGACACCGCCGTGACATACAGTCACTTCCTCTATCCGAACAACGACGCGACCCGCCGCCACGTCAGTTGATTCCGCGTGGCCTGCGTGCATGTGTGTGGTCGGCCGGCCATTACACACGCGCACACACACACACACACACACACGCTCACACACACGCACACACGCTCACACGCTCACACACAGGCACACACACACGCTCACACACACGCACACACGCTCACACACACGCACACATGACGGGTGCCGACGGCGGCGGCGTCGGAGGTCTCAGAAGCCACGAAAACGACCCCGTGCCGCCGCCGCTGCTCAGTCACAAAGAAAGAATAAGGCCGGTCAAATTATAAAATTACAATAAAATTAAAACGAATGCGCCTCCTGTCCTCCTAGGAACACCACGCTATATATGAGAGGGGGGGACCGGACGGGCGGGCGGCAGGTGTGTCGTTTGGGTGCCCACGGCGGTGTCCCCGAGGCTCCGGAGGGCCCGGAGGGTGTCCGTACAGTCCGCGCCAGCAGTGCGTATCAGTACGTGCCGCCGGGACGCCGCGCCGAGCACCGCGCCGTAATGAGCCCATCGTGTGACGTAGGACGGCCTCCTGACCTCCCGGGGCCCGGGGGTGTGCGATGTGCCCAGAGCACCCGCATCGGCGGCGTGACGGCGCCAAGGGCTGGCCGCCGGGCCCCGGGCCGGGCGCTGCAGGGCTTCGTGTACAACATGTGGCGCCTACCGCATCACCTGCGGCCTTCTTCCTCTTCGACGTCCGGCATGTCGTCCCGTCCTTGTCGCTCTCGAGGGTGCAGAAAGCCGAGTGTGTGTGTGTGTGTGTGTGTGTGTGAGAGAGAGAGAGAGAGAGAGAGAGAGAGACAGAGAGAGAGAGAGAGAGAATGCCGGCCAGCGCGGCGGATCCCTCCCGAGGGGTCACCGCCCCCTCCCCCCTGAGCACCCCTTCCGGTCTCGCCATTACACGCGAAAGTCAATCTCTCCACGGTGAGCAGACGCCTAGGGCTGCATGGGCACGGCCGGCGCCCACCGGCGGCCACCAGTCGCTGCCCCGATACTGGCGCCTGGTGCCGGCCGCCACGGCACACGTGCGCGCCCAGCGCGGCCCTGTAAGCCGTCGCGGCGGACTAATCCGGCTCATTATCGGGCCCCGCTCCGCCGCCCTCGCGATGACACCGCCACTTACTGCAACTTGTCAGCATTTATATGATTTTCGCGGCAGACTCGATGTCACGGAATTGAACCGGCATTTATGCTTCTCTTTCCGTGCTCTCGTGCAGATGCGAGATGCCGGTGCATGTTAGGAGCAGGTTGTCGTCGCTTTTACGAGTTTTTCGCCCGCTCATCACAAGTTGCATGTGGGCGCCATCATTATATTTCTACCCCCCCCCCCCTCCCCCCTCCTTGCCCCCCTCTAGTAGTATCTCGTTGGCCATCACCGAGGTGCAGAAGCAGAGGTGGCAAAAGTGCTCCCCGCACGCCACGGCGCTCCGCGCCACGCCCCCGGCGGCGGTATACACGTGTAGTGCGCGATACGTCGGTTGGTGCGCCTGCAGTGCGGCGCCACGGCCAATGTCGTGGGAGAGCAGGCCTGCCACCTCTCACACAAGTCGCGGAAAACAATAATATTAGCGGGCGACGCTTCACACGCCAGCGCCGCGCGACACCCAGTCCTCACGCGAGCGTCGTGCTGCGGCCTCTCGTTACTGAAGCAGTTAACAAGCGCGCTAACTGCCAAATCCCATCTGTTTTAGAGAGGGGAAAAAACAAAAACTGAAGGGCAGTCGCTGGTTTTGATTCTCTTGCGGAGGGGAAACGGATCGATGTTTATGCCGTCAGAATTTAAAAAAAAAAATGCATCCCAGGTTGGGGCAAGTTTGTCGGGTTTGCATATGTATATTAAGGTGTGTGTTGCAAAGAAAGCGTCCAGGTACACACCCACACTGCGCGCGCACGCGTGTCACTGTGTGTGTGTGTGTGTGTGTGTGTGTGTGTGTGTGTGCGATACTCCATGTCGATCAATCATGGCTCGAGGCGGTTCCCCTCCTGTACTACCTCCCAACCGCCCCGACGGCGCCACGCGCGTTGCATGGGAAGGGGGGGGGGGGCGCAAAGCTGTTTGTTTTTACAATTTTCATCTCATTACTAAAAAGCGGGAAGGAGCGGCGTAGCCCTCTCATCGTGCACACATTACACTAGCGTCCGTCTGGACAGCCGCCTTCTCCCGTGTGGCGTCAAGTGCTACTGGTATATAACTTAACTAAATTCTCGCCCTCTCGTTCTTCTGTTGCAGACAAATTTTTCCTCAAATGAAATTCAGGCTGACGGGCCTGGACCCCAAGTCAAAATACATCCTACTCCTCGACATCGTGGCCAAGGATGACTACCGGTACAAGTTCCACAACAGGTGAGTGACAGAGATGAGTGGGTGTCGATGTATCGGGACCGGAGGAAGCAATGCATCCTGTGCTGACCGGATGTGTGTGTGTGTTTCTGCGCAGTCGGTGGCTGGTGGCGGGCAAGGCCGACCCGGAAATGCCGAAACGCATGTACATCCACCCGGACTCACCGAGCACCGGCGAGACGTGGATGCAGAAGCTGGTCAGCTTCCACAAGCTCAAGCTCACCAACAACATCTCCGACAAGCATGGCTTTGTAAGTACCGGGGTTGTAAGTATCGTGATTTTTACGAAAAAAAAAATTATCGTGGCGCCCATCACTGTCAGGGGGACGGTTGTAAAGTTTTACGGTGGACATTTTTCGCTTTCCGTTTGCACTCTCCGTGCTCTTTTCATTCGTGAGAGTAATGAATTACGACCCCTCAAACAAAACGAACATGGAATCTAAATACATGAAACTTAATCCAGGAATTAATTTTGCGACGATATCCCTGACAGTGTACGCAAAGCGAACCCATACTAAGCTAAAGTAGTTGATAAGAGAATAGGTTATAAACTAAGTTTAAAATGACTGGGCGGACGCGGTGTTTTCTTCTTTTTTTTGTGGGAAGGACGGACAAGACAAATTCAAAAATGGCAAACTGCTTGCCTCTGAGGGCGGGCCGGAGGCCGGAGGGCTCCCGTCCCGCTGGCGTCTGGCCGCCTCTGCCCTCGAGTGTCTCGGGCGGCGCTACTTGTCTTTGTCGCTCCAATATGCTTCCACCGACTTAACAGTAGCGACATGCTACTCTCTCTCTCGCTCCGGCGGTGGCGCCTTGGCGCACAGACGGGGGCTTGGCGACCAGGATGCCGCCGCCGACACGCTACCTGCTGGCGATAGTCTTCCGTCTCCAGAGCGGCGCCAATGGCCTGCTTGGCGTAACTGTATCCAGTGAGAGACGGACGGGGGGCCGAGTAGTGGCCGGCGGGTGGCCTACCTCAGCTGTGCACCTGCCCGGGAAGCTCAGTGAACCGCGCCGAAACAAAACATATATAAGCGCCAAAAACGAGCCGTAAGAGGGAGTGAGACGAGGCGAGGTCCTGCTGGGCTGCCCTTCTCCCTCCCTTCACTCCGTTCGCGCCACCTCCAGGAAAGAAAATGCGAAGGGACACTGTGCATTTCGTACACCAGAAACGTGATCATTGTGCAACTTGATCCCCCCCACATCATCCAAAGCACAACAGCACTATATATGTATATACATATATATAGTGGCCCATACATATATATATATACGGGCCGCGTCGCCACCAACGGGGGGAAAATTAAAAGTTGCAGAGAGAGAGAGAGAGAGAGAGAGAGGGGGGGGGGAGGGAGGTCGATGACGGCACGTAGTAAGTGCGAGTGAGAGGCAAAGTCAGTGAGAGGCGAGAAGGGAAGACAACACGAACAAAAGCCTGTCGATTGTTGGGAGCTATACACACACACGGATTATTTTACCGGGAGGGCGAGAAGCAGGGGGGGGGGGGGCAGCAGGAGTAGCAGAGAGAGAGAGAGAGAGAGAGAGAGCGAGAGAGAGAGACGGAGAGAGCAGGGGAAGGGGGTGAACAGGTTATGTGGCGTCGATTTGTAAGATCGTGCACGCTCCGGCGACTTCTTATCCGAAGCTGCCCATCTGCCCCAGCGGTGCGCCACGAGCGGTGCGCGCCGGATCCTCCTCGGTGGATCCTCCCCCACCTCCGTATCGTACGCCCGCATCGTCAAGGGCGAACCATAAATGCATCATGTTTGTTGCTGGCGAAAGGCAGCAGAAGCCACCAACAGATTCAATAAATACAGAGAAATTTAAAACAGTTTGTAGAAATTGTCGTAATTCAAGAAGTATTCCTGACAATCTCGTCAAGTTCCGAAAAAAAAGTGGTGTGTAGTGGACCGGGACGGTGGTTATATCGGTACAGAAGTTTTCGGCACAGAGTGTGGCGCTTGGGGGCGCGCTCGTGGATGGGATGCAATGGAATGGCTGTATGCACCTGCCGTGCCGTCCGCTCTGCAACATGTGTTGTGATCACGTGATCACGGCATCCTTGTCATGCATCCAGCGCCACCAGCCACCTGTTTGAGAGCGGGCCGGCTCCCAGCGCCCGGCGGCGCGGGGCGGGGCGGGGCGGGGCGGGATGCGTGGAGACAGAGAGAAAGTTTACCGTTTTCATAAATCTCTTGACGCCTGATAAGGACGTACAACACACGGGCGCCTTGTGTGCAGGTGATAATGCCCGCGGCGCTCGGCGGGGACACGGCCCCGATGAGGTTGCCGGTGTCGCCCCTCCGCGAGGTCCTCGTCGGCTTCCCTCGAGGACCGCAGAACGCCTGCCGGGGCTCCCAGCGCCACGAGCCCATGTGCATGCGGACCAGGCACCGGACGGGCACGGAGAGAGAGAGAGAGAGAGAGAGAGAGAGAGAGAGAGAGAGAGAGAGAGAGAGAGAGAGAGAGAGAGAGAGAGAGAGAGAGAGAGAGAGAGAGAGAGAGCGTTTCTGCAATTCCTCCAGCATTCCCGAGCGACAGCTATGAGCCGCGGTGGCTCGGCTCGGGGCCGCCATGGGCCGCCGCCGGCCGGGGAGGACAATATGACCGCCCGCCCGGCCACGCCTCTGTCGCGACGACGGCGACTCCCGGGGCCGTCCCTAAACGTCGTCCCCTCGCTCCCCGACGGCCCCTTCTGCCCCGAGGGCCGTATCCCAAAAGAGGCGGAGCCCTGGTTTTGGTGAACCTGTGTCCGTGTGAGTGTGTCATACCCCCGTCATCGGAGTTATTGGCTCTGAACAAACTCTGGAAAAGGTGGAAAAGGAGATTGGAAGACGGACGGCACGGCAGCGGGAGCGAGAGAGACGGAAGGGCCGTTTATCGCCCGGTCCTGCTCGCGCCTCACGGGCTGCCTCACGGGCTGCCTCATGGGCTGCCCCCCCGAGATATGATGGACGTATACGATGTCTGGGAGATAGAGGGGGGAGGGGCGGCGGCCCTGGGCCCGGCCCTGGGCCCGGCCGTGCGAGACGGAGAGGGGAGACCGGGCTAAACAAACAGGAGCGAGCGAGACAGAGCGAGCGCGCGCGTCTTGTTGTCAGCTCGTAATAATTGTTATTTAAGGAGGATCCCGGCGCGTCGTGGCGCGGCGTGGCGCCCGCCTGCTCGGCCGAGCCCAGCCATCCGGGGCGGGGGGTGGGGGGCGGGGGCCGGCGCGGGGGGCGCCCTGGGGAGCGCTGGCGCCCCGTTGCCGCCCTCCCGGCGGCCCGGCTGAGCCGCCCGACCCCTGCCCAGCGTGGTGTTATGGATCTTATGAAAACGAATCCAAATTGAAAAGTTATCAGCGGGGCTGTGCCGTGCGCTCGGTGCTGCCGTCCGGGCGGCCCGCCAGTGCTGCCTGGCCTGCCAGCGCCCGGAGCCGACTGCCGGCCGCCGCACCTCTGGAATGCGCCGCGCGGCCCGCCGCACCCCTCCTTCATTAGCTTGGGGTTGTCGCCGTGGACGCCGTGGGCGGCACTGGAGGTGGCCGTCGACACGAGCCCGGCCGGTCGGCGGCCCTGGGTCAAAGGTTCGGCGTGTTCGGCAGCACCGCCGGGGGCGCCGCTGGCAACGCGCAGCAGCGACACACTAATGACCTCGTCAAACTCGGTGCGCATGGCGTTCTGTCCGAGGCAGACGAGATAATTGCTCATTTTTGTGTGGCGTTGACTCGGCGCGTTGCGGTGGCCGGCCGGGGCATGGCGGGGCGCGGCAGGGCGCGGCAGGGCGCAGCACGGCGAGGCCGGGGGCACGGCGGGGCGGGGCGGCTCGCTGGCGCCACCACTGGTGCCGTGCGGGCCGGGGGCAGCCGGGGGCAGCCGGGGGCAGCCGGGGGCAGCCGAGGGCTCGTCAGCCAGCGCACACTCGCAGGCTGCAGGTGCGTCGGGCTGCAGTAGTGCCCTATGCCGTTGTGCCCCCGTGGCCTCTTGCAGGCGGGGAAAGGCCAAATGCAAAAGGCAAAAGAGGACGGGTTGGGGGGGGGGGGCGAGGGGGACGCAGCTGCCGTTGGCAACCATGTTGCATCGTTCCGAATACCGCATCATCCTTCTTCCTCGCTGCCGCCGTACCTGTCCGTTTAACACACGGCAATTTTTCATCCCCCGGCGCCACTTGCGCGCGCACACGCGGCGGGAATGCGCGCGCTCTGTGAGGGGCTGCGGTCCTGCGGCCGCTGTGACGGCCGGGGCCCCGGCTCCCACGCCCAGCCCAGTGCGTGTCTCAATCACCGCAGGGCAGGCCCCCATCACACGCTCTGTACCACCTCTCCGCCCCGTCCCGTCAATTTCACACCTCTCCCGTCCCCGACAAAAGAGGATGAAATCTCGGGCAGGAGTGAGAATGAGAGAGAGAGAGAGAGAGAGAGAGAGAGAGAGAGAGAGAGAGAGAGAGAGAGAGAGAGAGAGAGAGAGAGAGAGAGAGAGAGAGAAGGGGGCGCCTGCTTTGAATAAAATGATTCCCGTGTATCGTTTCACGCTTTGTTCTGTGGTCGTCGTCAGGGACCGAGAGCTTGGGGGCTCTACTCGGGGCTCACGGGCTCTGAGGAGATCTTTTACGGCCCATCGCACCGGGAAAGAAGAAGTGGTGCCTAGTCTCTCTCTCTCTCTCCCCCCCCCCTCTGTCTTCTCTTCCCCCTCTCTGTCTCTCTCCCTCCTCGTTGCGGGGTGCCACCTTAAAACCCACAGCGAAGCCGCCCAGGTGAGGTGAAGAAAGGACGCCCATGCTCCGTCGTGTGTGTGTGTGTGCGTGCTGTGCGCCGCTCTGTTTTCGTAGTCGCCGAGCTGAGGCGCGCAAGCAGGGCGAGCTTGGTGACAACCTTTGTGGCGGCTTCGAGGGACAACTTTTTCTGAAGGAGGTCGGGGTTCAAACACCGGCCCGCCCTGGCCGTACCGTCAGACAAAACTTTTCCCTAAGATTCCTCCCTCCCTCCCAAGGCGTATGTGTGAGGAGAGGAGGCGATGAGGTGCTCACACAAGGAACCGCGCGCCGCGCCGCCGGCTTCTGAGCTGAGACAGACAGGGAACAAGCTTCTGAATCTAAATGACAAAGAATAAAGAGGGGTCCCCTGCGCTCTGTCTCTCTCTCACTCTGCCTTGTCTCTCCCGCTCGCTCTCTCATCGCGCTCCCATCCTTTTGGGTGTATTATAAGGCCCATCTCATGCCGCCCCGCGAGGGTCCCTGGAGAAATGACCAATCCCCGGGTCCGGTACCGGCCGGGTCCCGGGCGACGGCTGCAGCCAGCGACGGTAGGGCGCGCCGACTGAGCCGACACGTCGCTGATGGCGTGTTCTCGGTGTTGTGCCCACGTCTTTATGTGAGTGCATACCTACAGCGAAGGTCTCTAACCTGGCCTCCTTGTGTGTTTGCAGACGATCCTCAACTCGATGCACAAGTACCAGCCGCGCTTCCACCTGGTCCGGGGCAGCGACGTCAGCGCCCTCGCCTACAAGCTGTTCCGGACGTACGTGTTCGAGGAGACGGCCTTCGTGGCCGTGACGGCCTACCAGAACGAGAAGATCACGCAGCTCAAGATCGACAACAACCCGTTCGCCAAGGGCTTCCGGGACACGGGCGCCGGCAAGAGGGAGAAGAAGTGAGTACAAGCTCCGCCAGCTCGTTACCGCCGTCAGCGAGCCGTCGTCGGCGTCCTGGTGGCGTCGCTGTGGCGTATCCTTCATATCCTCCCCAGTGCCGTGACTAATTGCTTCATTTTCCCCCACAGGCAAGCGATGCTCGCAGCCCAGCGGCAGACGTCACAGCACTCAGATGACCACAAGTCGTCGTCGGCGTCCTCGCGGCCCGAGTCGTCTGCGTCCTCGCAGCCGGGCAGCGGCTCGTACCCGCCGTCGTCGGCTTCCTCGAGGCCCGGCGCGGGCGGCCACGGATCCAGCCCGCCGGCGCCGCATCACCTCCACCACCCGGGGTCGAGGTCCGCTCAGGACGACGACGAGAAGATGAACGTAGACGTGGTGGGCTGCGGCGGCAACCCCCTGGGGTACTCGTTCAGCCACCGGCCCTTCCTCGGCGGCCCCGGCCATCCCGCCTCAGGTGAGAATTGATTTATAATTGTCTGGGCGGCCCGGCGGGTCCCGGCGGGTCCTGGCTCCGCTCGGGCGCATCTGTGGCGGCCCCAGGTCCCCCTCGGGGCCCCTACGGCCCCTCACGGCCCCTCACAGCGTGATGTACACCGGCCGCTTAGCGCCGTCTCAGGGATGTGACGGATGGGAAGGAATCCGTGTCGGATGCCGCTGCCGGGGCATCCGGGTCATGCAGTCATGTGCGTGGGGATGAATGCTAACGGTGCCCTTCTTTGTCTCCGCCTGCAGATTCCGTGGAGGAGGCCATGCGAGTCCGGATAGACCAGATCGCGCTGGCGCAGAAGCATCACATGTACGACAGCAAGCACGGCGAGGACGGCGACAGCGACCGGGACGGCAGTGAGTCCTCGGCCGAGTCGCACTGTGAGAGCGAGCCGGGCGAGCGGGCCACCGCCTTCCAGCCCATCGCCCGGTCCCCGGACAAGCCGAGCGGCGAGCCCGGCGGCCTGGCCGGCATGGACGCCAACAACCCGACGCCCCGCATGTCCATGGGGCCGCCGATCCAGCCGCCGCCGCACCTCTTCCCCTACATGTACCCCCACAGCCTGTACCCGGGTGCGGCTGCGGCGGCCGCCGCCTTCCAGTCGTCGCAGCTGTCGCTGTTCGGGCCCGGGGCAGCGGCCAGCGCTGGCCTCGGGGCGTCGGGCATGAACCCTGGCCTGCTGTTCAACGCGCAGCTCGCCATGGCCGCCCAGCACTTCGGCCACTACCCCCACCTCGGCCAGCCCGGAGGTACGCGTCATGACGGTTGGAGTCCCGAGTGCGCTCCATACTACCCAGAGCGGGGATCTCACCTCCACTTCTTGTCCACAGGCGCTCTCCAGCACCAACTCAAGGCCGCCGCGGCGCTGGCCAACAGCAACCACAGGTTCTCACCGTACCAGCTCCCCGTGGCGCCGCCCGTCTCCAGCCCCCCTGGAGGCGGCCTGCCCGGCCCGGGCGCGCCGCCCGGCTCTCTGCACGGTGTGTCCGTCGGCGCAGAGTCCCCCACCGGGTCTGCGTTCGAAACGGTGACGCCCGGCAGCGCCCTGTCGCGGAGCGCGAGCGCGTGCGGCTCCCCACCCACGCGGTCACCCCCCCAGGGGTCGCCGTCGCTGCCCCTAAAGAGGCCGGCGTCCAGGGACCTCTCCGTCCCTCCACCCCCGGCAAGCAGAAGCAAGCCGTCGACGCCCCCGCCGGCCTCGTCCTCACCCTCACCGCACCCACTACCCCTCCAGGTGCCGTCTCCAAGCTCAAGCTCGGCCACGTCCGCCTCGGTAGAGCTCAAGAGCATCGAGAAGATGCTCAATGGCCTGCAGCAGCAGCAGGACACCAGCAAGAGAAATGGAGACCACCCCACCAGCCCCTTTGCGACCTAGTCCCGTTGAGAACATTGTTTCTTCTCCCCCAAGACACATCAAAGCACAAATGAAAAATGAAGAAAAATGTTAATGTAGTTTATTGTAATTTATGATATTATTTATGAATCTCATGTAAATATTATTATTAATTATCTTGTCGCGAGTCTACCCATGATTTAAAAACAAAATGTTGTTTCTCTTCCTCCATTGCAAGATTGTGGCTTACTCCTGTAAAATACATAAATTCGTCGAATTTATCCGCTCTGCTATTTGTTCACGTAGTTTACCTGATATGAAATGTTTACTTTATCAGATCAAAATAGTTCTTTTGTCTCTCAACTTTATTCTTCTTAATGCTCCTGATGCTGTAATGAATCTGTATAAGTCGCGTAGCAACATAGTGATTGTATTTAGAATCAAATCAAAAAGGTTCTCTCTTGATGGTTGCGTTTCATAGAACTAATTATGATCTATTTCACTCAATCGCGAGAGAAGTGACTTTTTCACCTGGCCTGAGTACAAATGATCAGTCTCAGAGAACGCCACGCCGTTCTGTCCGTCGTGGTCCCGTGATTTTTTTAGGGCCGCAGAGCCCTGAACTCAGTGATATGAGTGACAACCAGGAAGAGAATGACTTCGAGTTGAGAGTTGGACACGTCCGACCCACACGACATTCGATCGGGGACGTGTACAGCTCAGTGTAGTCAGTATCGCGTGTGCTAAGGGCGCCGATCCGCCGTGTCACCGTGATTTTGTGTTTTTTTAATTATAAATAATTTTCCCTGCTTTTGACGGTGCAACCCTCTGTGCTTTCAAGTGCAGGGAAAATGCTACTGTTACCTTTTTTCATAGATGATCCTTCCAGGAGGATGATTGCTGTTCGTTTTGGAAGAAAAAAGACCACAAAAAGACTAAGGTGTGGATTTCTTTATATTGATTAGATAAGTATCCGCAGGGTTTGTCCTGAGGGAAATGTCCTAATCGCTGTTAATTTGCGCACTAAAAATGCTTTTATTGACTTTACTTTATAGAAAAGTCTATGGGGTGAAATGTTGCATCAAGATTTCACCCCTGCGGGTAATAGTTTCTGAGGGACACGTGGCAGATAATGTTGATAATGCTTTTTTCCTGGTGTTGTTCCATAATGTTCTGTCACAAATTCCTCTAAACCTAGTTTGTTATGGTCAGAACCAAAGTGCTTATGGTCTCCATATGTATGCCGCACATGACTGCTTGCGTTTGTGTAATTATCTCATATCTGAACATGTACGAGGCCCGTGTTGATTTGGAACATATATTCAATAACTGCGGGCTGAATCATTTTTAAATTCAGGTACGAGTTGACAATTCTTGTCTCCAAACTAGTGTGGCACAAAACTATTTTTTCTCATTTTCTCTTTAGAGTAAATGTACTTGTTTATTTTCCCTCTGCATGTACTTTCGTGTTGAAGCTCCTTGGTCTTTTTTGGGTGTTTTTGTTCCCAATTTCCTTCAATTTCCTTGTTTTGTTTGTTTAATTTCAAATTCTAAGCAATAAAAGGTTTCGAGAGTGTAATGAGACAATATATATTTGAAAGTATATATTATATAAAAAGATGTACGTTGAGTAAATGTCTGCCACCATGTACGGTCGAGCAAGAGCATCCATGCCTCATCTGTTGTGAATGTAGATGATTTGTGCAATATGTCTGTGATAGTAGAGTTCCCATGTTAGTAATATAGAACATTCATATCAAGACACTGATTAAAACAATTCTAAACAGTGGACAGCTATGCCTTCATTATTCACATTCCCTGCTCCTTGCTGCTGCACATACATGAAGCATATTTAGCTCACTTTAAGACGCCTTCGCAGATGGCCGCAAGCAGAAAGAGATAATGTGAGCTCACAGAATGATTAAGCACACACAAAATTTGCTCCGATTTAATGAAATGCCAACGTCGTTGCGATGATACCACTGCATTTAATTAATGAGAACAAGAGCATTGGAGGAGGAGGAGGTGGGGGGGGGGGGGGGGGGGGAGGCGGAGGAATGCGCAGGAACGGAAAGGAGAGATAAAGATGCAAAGATAAAAAGAGCGGGAGCAAAGAAGAGGAGGTGATTGGAGGGAACGAAGAGAATAAAATTGAGGAGAGAGAGAGAGGGCAGGGAGTGAAGAGGCAGCCTTGAGAGAAACGGGGGAAAAGGAGGAAGGGAGAGAGAGCGAAAGAGAGAGAGAGAGAGAGAGAGAGAGAGAGAGAGAGAGAGAGAGAGAGAGAGAGAGAGAGAGAGAGAGAGAGAGAGGTGGGAAAGGGGGGAATGGTACAGCAACAGTGGCGCCAGTGTCGCCGCCGTTCTCCGCTGGAGCGCAGCACTGTGCACAAACAGCCGGGCGTGGGTCCAGCGCTGGATGTGGTGTGCATGTGTGGCACTGCGTTCCCATATGCCGTCGGAGGAAACTGGACGACAACGATGATTTCTCATGGCCGATACTATTTGGGCAGCCGGACGCAAACGGTTTCAGTGCTGCGCTTTGTCTCCTGCTGCAGACGCGTGAGGGGCTCCTGGTCTCTCTCTCTCTCTCTCTCTCTCTCTCTCTCTCTCTCTCTCTCTCTCTCTCTCTCTCTCTCTCTCTCTCTCTTCCACTTGCCTGCGCTGCTCGGCGCTGATCGGCACCGGCGGCGGCGGCCCCTTGAAGGCGGCGCTCGGTAGTCTGTTGACAAAATCATCGGTGGTGTGCCAAGTGGTGGCCATAGCCTTTAGGCGATGAGAGTGCGTTTGCCTCCGATTGTGTGTGTGTGTGTGTGTGTGTGTGTGTGTGTGTGTGTGTGTGTGTGTGTGTGTGTGTGTGGGAGTGTCGCCGCACCGCCGCTCACACAGGTGAGACCGCTCGCACCAGCGTATCTGCTCGGGCTCCGGACTACGACTTACGTGCTTCATGCCTGAGCCCGCCGCTCTGCTCTCTGCTCTGTCTGCCCGGCCGGTTGCTCCTCTCTGTCCTCTTCGCGCTCGACTGCGTCCGGTCCGGTCAGCCGGTGGCGGCGGCAGTCTTCTGTCCTTTTCGCTCCGCCTGGGGTGGTGCCGTGCCGATCGGAGTGAGAGCGAGCGAGATGGATACGCCATACCCGGCGTTGGAGATGCACAAGCGCCACGCGGAATACACGGGGCCTCACTCATTCCGCAAATCCACTCGAAACTCTCATTCAAGATTTTCATATGCCTCGACAGATTCCCCGGCCTGGTGGGAGTACAACTGTTTTTATTCCCCAGCTTCCGTTTTCCAGTCTCGCTGGAAACGTCTACGCAGGGGTGATGGCCGGAGAAAGCCCGCACAGGGGAATGCTCGGAGCGGCGGTCCCTCACGTTCCCCATAAAGCAGCGTCAGGCATTGGCACGGGCTGCAGCACGGCAGCACAGCGCTGCTCGGCCGCGGCCCCCAATCAGAGATGTCGCCGCCACCGGCGCCAGTTTTATTTTGCCTCGCCTATTTCGCTGCTGTTCATGATCGGGGGACGCACGACCAGAGGTTCCCAATAGGACTTGGAAACGGAAGTTGAAGAACAAAAAACTCTTCCGCAGAACGGAAACTCTCGTTGGCAGATATGAGAAACTTGAATGGCGTTGAGTGAATTTGGAGGTCACTTCCCATATTTGGCGCGGCCCTTGTACATCCATATTTCTCAAACCTGCTCTCGATAGTTTCCGGTGCAGATGTTTTTTTTTTCTCTGCTTCGGCTTCCGCTTCTGAGCCCGCTTGACGACCTCTATTCGGTCGGCACGGTGAGATCGACAGGGCCGAGGGCTCTGCTGGCCGATTGGCAGACGTCCCTCCGTCCCTGCTGTGCTGCTGCTGCTCCTGGCCGCTAGGTGGCACCAGCCGCTCGCGTTACTTCTAGCGCAGTTATTTCGGCCGCGCCGCCGGTCCCGGGCATGTCCCAGCGGCCGCGGCGGCTGCGTCCCCGCGCCCAGCGCCTGCGGGTGCTAGGGTAGGCCAGCCCGCGCGACACGCGTGCACACGGCAGTAGAGATTGCCTACCCAGCAGGCGCCCCCCTACTCGGTCCGTCCGTCCGCCTTTTCCGGCGCCTGGAATAGAACGCAGCCCGCCGGGATGGCGCCCGGGCGTTCTCTGCGCTTTTGCTAATAGTCCGCCGATAAAGCGCACGAGGGTGTGCGTGTGTGTGTGCGTGTGTATGTGCGTGTTTGTGTGTGTGTGTGCGTGTGTGTTTCTCTAGGGCCCGGTGGACCCCGGGTGGACTCTGGGGACCTCGGGGATCGGACGTTAAAAGCAACGGGTCACTTAACGGTATTGTTTTGGTCCGCCTCCGGGCGCCTGGAAGACAACGGCGGCCGAACGCTTTTGGCCACGCGCGCACGCACACACACACGCACACGCACACACATACACACACACACACACACACACACAGGGTGGCCCCTGCCCGCTCTACGCGTCATGGGTCGATTTTTGGGCACCAAACTGACCGAGCGGAGAAAAGAGCGAAACAGGGGGTTGGGAGTGCCGGGTGCGGGTCCCCCCAACCCTTTCCGAAGACGCTTTTTGCAATATCCGACTTCCCTCTCAGAAGAGATAACAAACACAACAACAACAACAGTGAACCTAACCTAACAGCGGGCGCTCAAGCGACTCCCGGCACTTGGCCGCATATGTATATTCTGACAGATCTCGTCCAGCAGCCGGTCTTCTAGTCCTCTCCATTCAGACAAGACCTTGGGAATATTTTCCTCGTCTGCGCCGTATTTTCATTTGCCCTGACGATAAATGTCTGTGCGTTTTCGTGTGCCGCGCGCCGTGCGTCTAGCAGCAGCAGCAGCCGGCAGCAGCAGCTTGACATGCGTGTCACGGACGTGCGCGGTCCGCTGCGGTCCGCCGCGCCAGCATCCCCCGCCTCAACCCCCACGCCGCACGCACGTGCACGCACGCACGCACGCATACGCACGCACGCACAGAACGCCGCGGCCGTGTGTGGGTGCAGAATAGGCCTAATACTGTATGAACACTCCGTCCTGTGACATACGACGGCTACTTCGCGCTCAATTTGAGCTAGTGCTGCGCGCGCTGGCCAACTTTTTTGTTTTCTTACCTCTCTCTCTCTCTCCCCACCCCGCTCTCTCTCTCTCTCTCTCTCTCTCTCTCTCTCTCTCTCTCTCTCTCTCTCTCTCTCTCTCTCTCTCTCTCTCTCTCTCTCTCTCTCTCTCTCTCTCTCTCTCTCTCGCTCCCCTCTCGCTCTCTCTCTCTCTCTCTCTCTCTCTCTCTCTCTCTCTCTCTCTCTCTCTCTCTCTCTCTCTCTCTCTCTCTCTCTCGCTTTCTCTCTCAGAGCAAAAGATCTGATGACATTTTCTTTTTTTCCTATCCGTTTGGCCTGCTCAGGGGTCATTTGTGTCCGCTCGGAGCAGAAGGAGGCCGAGGGAATGCCAAGCCGCCGACGCCCGTACACACACACACACACACACACACACACACACACACACGCACACTCACGGGCGCCGCACCCACACCGCCCGTGCCGCCACAAGGGAGTCAGCCGTTACCTTCACGTGCAGGAGGAACGGGGAATGATGGAATGGCTTTGCGCTGCCGTGACCAGCCCGTTCGTCACCCAAACCGAAACGCCCGAAACACGTCCTCAAGGGACAAAAATTCCTGAAAATAATAAAGCCGCTCTCAACGTTTTCAACGAATGCTAAAAAGCGGTCTCCCAGTCTATTTTTGGTTAACACTAATTGAACTTATTCTACATTTTACCAGCTGATTAGTTTTCTTCCAGCCCCGAATTCCGAGCACCAAGCAGAAGTAGTGTACTGCACTGCCGCCTGCCCGGCCAGCGCACGGACACAGTGGATCGCCCTCAACCCCCATTGATTGATCGTCTGTGATTGTGGGTCGCACCGCTCGTACCGCATGGGAGCTTCACCCCTCTCTCTCCCCCCCCTCTCTCTCTCTCTCTCTCTCTCTCTCTCTCTCTCTCTCTCTCTCTCTCTCTCTTTCTCTCGCTCTCTATCTCACTCCGACAAACACTACTTTTATCGAGCATATGTTTGTCGCAAATGACGACATTTGCCAAAAAGTCCTTGCGGTATGGTTAGGGTCGTGAGGGGTGGCCAACCATCGAGAGGACGTATCAGCCGAGGCACGCGCCGCCCTGACCACCACCACGTCCCCGAGGACTCTTCGGAGACCCTCGCGGACCAGATACGGGACGCTTGCCCCGCGGAGCCCGGAGACCGGAGGCCGGCCGGGGCCTCCCTGACACCGCAAGCAAAACCCATCGAAGAAGTAGCGGCCTCGCTTATCCGCACTGGTCAGTCAAGGCGTATTAAACTTGTCCGCCTTTATTGGCGACTGATGGATATCATTGCACCCCTCCCTCTGCTGCCCATTGTCGGTGTCCCTGCTGTGGCTCCGACCCCTCGCACCCCCTCGCTACACACTCCGCCTGCCGGCTGTAGTTGGGTGTGTCTGACAGCGAACGCCGCACACGCAAGACACATAGCTGCCGTGCCCGGAGGAGGACCCTCCGGGCCTCCAGACGTTGATATCCGGTCAGGGCGTGTGTGTGTGTGTGTGTGTGTGCATGTGGGACGCCGCAAGTTCACCCCTGAGGTGGTACAATCGCCGCCTGTGCCTGTTACACATCACCTTGCGACAAACACACAGTGCTGCGTGCCCCGATTAGCATCGGCACACGGCCCCTGCCGGCCCCTTCTAATGCTGCCTTGGCCCCCGACCACCGCGCAGGATGTCCACATACGTTAGAGACATTACCAAACTGTCGACATTGAATTTTTGATGACCACCTTTCGCTGTTCTTCCTGGACAGTGCATTTTCAACACTTGTACCAGGCGTCCCATTTGCCCCGCGTGCCAAGGGTAAAGGTAGACGATCCCGCAACGCACTAGCTTCGTCTTTTTCTGCCTCGGTCAGACGCGTGAGACAGAGATGAAGCTAGTGAGTTGCGGGCTTGCCCACCTTTCCCTTGGAACGGGGCAAATGTGACACCTGGTACGCAATGAAACAAAATAATTAAGATTGTGCGACAGTTTCAGACTACGCTTTGACCTTCCCTGCGTTGCCCTTGGTTCGCCCTACATAGGGGACACCCCAAGACTCTCCGGTCCTTGGAGACGAGCGCGGTACTTGCCTAGCTCTTCTTGCTCCCTCATTTCCCCGGAGTGCCACAACTAGCACGTCATTCCATCACCCTTGTGATCGCTATCGGTGCGCCGCGGCCGCCGCCAGGGGTCGGCGCGACGTCCACGACGCGGACCTTGACGTTGCAAAAGAATGAATCGCCGATTGATTAGCTGATAGCGCCCCTCAAGGCGGGCCAGGCCCGGCCAGGCCCCGCCGGGGGCACCGCCTGGCGGTAGCGACGAATCCGCCAATTGGCCCAGACACGCATCTCGGCCGAGATAAGGTCCCCCGTTCGCTCCCCCAAGTCGTTCTCCACAAGCACACACACGGAGCGGAGGGGCGGTAGGGAAGTCCGCAGCATCTGCAGGACCCAACCAAATGACTTCTTACTTTGCCTTCGAGCTCGTCGAGAGCAGGGCTCAGTGACAACCCCTTGGAAGTTGTTTTCGCGAGGAATTCCTGCGACCACACTGCGAACGGAAGAGACATGATGCTATCGTCCAATTTAGGAAACTTGCATTTGAGATTTGGTGCTGAGACTCAGCTTGGCGCGGGGATGCCAGTTACGTGGGGAGATATGAGTGGGTGGCCGGTAACGTCCATGACTCTCTCCTTCTCCTTCTCGGAGTGGGATGTCGGGGGTGTCAGCGGTGCTGATGCTGACATCAAACTAGCAGACGACATGGAGAGCGCCGGCCGGAGACGACGACCACGGACCGTCCTGGAAAACCTGACACCCTGGAGGCAGATAAAGGAAGACAAGAGACACGAGGGAGAAACTGACACCGAGAGACAAAAGACAATCAAACCAAGATGGATGAGGTCCGCGCGGAGAGGTACTAGATGGCGATCTCGGGGGGCGTTCGACGTGTCCCCCTCATCTGTTTGATGCCGGGGCTTATATGACAAGTATTTGTCCCCGACGGAACATGTCGGCCCCATATCGAACCATCTCCTTCGCATGTGTTGGACAAAATGGATGACACGTTTGTGTTTTGTCTCGGTCGCGCGGCGTACGGCCGTTTAATGCTCAAGACCGCGCGGGGCCGCGGGCCATGGGAAAGTTCTGGAGATACGATTTATGGCCCTCTGCCGCGTAATATTCTATTATGTCACACAGGAGGAATCGGGAGATGAGGGATCGTTGCAGATATCCTGCTTAATGTCGCCCGAACATCCAACGGTAACGTTTGCGTGGGGTTTGAATACTGGCGGGTTATTTCGAGTCTCGCCGGCGGCCTCCGCTGCAGCGGGACCACGCTGGCGATGATAATGACAGAGCCGGTACGTTCGACATGAAGGCGTACGTCCCGGGATGAAGGCGTCTTACGGGCCGAGCAGCCGTGCATGTCCCGGCCTGGGGCCGTATCGCAGTCAATGAATCAAGAGAGAAACAGTTTCAGGGATTGATGGCCGCCAGCGCTCGCTTTGGCACCCGTCATTAGTTTCACTTTGATCGGCGTTTGACATCGACAGACACGGCCTGGTGTCTCAGCGACTGACACCTCCCCTGGGGCCAGGCGGCCGCCGGTGCCCCCTGGGCGCCCTCCCCGGCCATCCAGATCCAGGTAGAGGACAGCGACTGCACCGCAACTGCAGCAACCCCAGCAGCCGCTGCAGACCGCTGGTGAGGTCCGGCATCAACTGGTGTGTGGGAAGCGAAACTGCATATCCGCAGGAATGCCAACTGAACGAGGACCCCTTGACCCCTCGCGGTGGTCTGAGATGGCCCAACACGCGAAAAGTTTAGGGGTGGGGGGTGGGGGTAACATAATATACGCGCGGCGAGTACCCTACGACACCCGTAAAAACGACAACGCGTTTCGTTATGCTCCAAAGAGTCGCTGTGCCCGCCGGTGCCCGCGCTGCGTACGTACATAGATCTCAATCAAATACCTCCCGTATCAGCGGGCCGCCATCGCCGGTGCTACATTGCTTTCGGCCCGGACAAGCAGCAGCGGAATTGAAATTTTATGGGCCGCGGGGCTCGTGGCGACGCGCGCGCCAGATGGTCCCCGCGCGACGCGACACAAAAACTATCCGTTTTAAATCCATTAAAAGCGACGATACGCGCGGTTTGGCGCCGGCTGGCGCCGTGTTCATGATCGGTGCCAAATTACGACCGCCGGTTTCATCTGTCCTGGACCGCTCCGACACGACGACTAGCTCTCCGGGGCCGGTGCACGACGACGTCCTCGTAGTGTGGGTTCTAGTTTGTCGCGAACGCTCTGCTGTGTCACTAGCAGGAGCCGGGCCGGGGCCGGCCGAGCGACAGAGGACAGTCGCGCACAATTACCGTTTAGATTTATCGCCACACCCCCCGGCCGGGGGGCCACGGTCGCCATGGGCTTCGCGCGTGGGGTCAGCGGAGCGGCGCTCCTCCCGGGGTGGTGGTGGTGGTGGTGGTGGTGGTGGTGGTGGTGGTGGTGGTGGTGGCGATGATCAAGGGGAAATAACTCTAGCAAGAAGTTTGCACTCCGAAATTCATATTAACAAAATACATTAAAATTGAAGTTACAATTACAACCACTTAAAAATTTACGAAAATCGCTCAAATTTATCGAAATTCGTTGAAGTTCACCAAAAGTCTACAGGATGCTTACAAAAATTTTAAGTCATTTACCGTGTCCCCTTGGCAGTGGTATGGTGCGAGGCAAGGCGACCAAGACGTTACGTAGTTCTAGGACGGCCGTGCGTGCGCTACTGACTGACTGACTGCCTGCCTCACCTCGACTGTCCCTTTTATAGGCCGTTTCAGGCGATTATAGGACCCCCTTATTTTCTCAGTCTATAAAAGAGAGCAACGCGGGCGGAGGGCGGGTGGAGGCCGGGGGCAGCCGGGGGCGGCCGGGGCTGAGGGCAGCAGGGCTCTTTGGGTGGTACCCATCGTCGCGGGCCCTAATTTATTGTCCAGGGAGAAACACCTGACGCTCGGCGCGGCGGTGTACACGACAGCCGTCCATAGGGGCGTCGCGAGGCGTCGCCACCAGGCACTCCGCCGCCAGCCAGGGGTGTCAACCGTACACGGCAGCAGCAGCAGCAGCAGCAGCAGCAGCAGCAGCAGCAGCAGCAGCGCGCGGGCCCGCCGCATCCGGTCCGGCTCTGCAAGGGAGGCTCATGGCGTTAAACGGAAAGTGTCAAGAAGTCAGCCAAGGAAATCAGGACTGCTAAAAAAAAAAACAGGAAACAAAGCACATTTTATGCAGACTACATTTTGTGATCACGATGATAAATTTTCTTTTGTTTATTTCTGTACCCTTTTATACTGTTTTATAAATAAAAAATGACTTAAAGTCAAAAAATTCAATCAACTTTAGTCATCTTGATTCTCTCACTCTGAATATAATGACCCCGGAAAAATTTCGTCTGTTGCATTCCCACAGACGTTCCGCACAGTGTGACAGGCTAACGGAAACTGCAAATAAGCAAATCATCTTCTTTTCCAAACTTGAACCCCCACTGTACTTCCTC
The DNA here is from genome assembly GCA_038380765.1 of Odontothrips loti. Classification (NCBI taxonomy): domain Eukaryota; kingdom Metazoa; phylum Arthropoda; class Insecta; order Thysanoptera; family Thripidae; genus Odontothrips; species Odontothrips loti. The sequence continues at coordinate 16,501,097 of CM076253.1, forward strand.
ACCGCCCCGGCGAACGACGTCACCTCAGGGGGCATAAAAGGTATCGAGCTTTTTAAGCCCCCGAGCCGGGCGGCACTGATGCTCAGCACTACACTACCCCTTTTGTTATGCCCCCAAATCGGCCCCTTTATCCCCCAAAGCAGGGGCAATAAACCGCTACAAACACAATAACACCATAAAGTCGGGCATAAATAGGCGCACCGCACCGTCAGGCTTGCGGGATGGGAGTTACTATTTGGGAACGCGACAGGCGTTCCTGACTGGCGGCGGGCGGCAGCGGGCGGCGCGGGGACAGTTCTGTTAGTATGGGCCGCACACGCACATTTGGCGTGATTGCGAGGAAAGACACACGGCGGCCAGCGACGCACAGCAGACCGCATGAGCAGGCAGCACGAGAAGTGAAACAAACGTCTTCTTCGCGCGGCATAGTCATCATAATCTGCGGTCGCGCTGCAAATAATCCGAACAGGGAGGCAGCGGCACAAAGCATACATTTAGGACACGGAAACGCGATGCAGACACACACCCCTAGAAAATCGGTTTCATGATTCAAAGAAACTTTGGGTCAAGGTAATTTTTCCCTTGAATCGATGGAGGCGCTCTTGATGTAAAGTAAATTTTCTTTTGTATCAAGGGAAATTCCTTACAATTAAAGAAACTATTTCATTGTCCCCCCACGAAGGACGGCGTCTTTGAATGAAGGAAACGGTTTTCTGAGCGCACGGAGACATAAGGGTAGCAACTAATTTTTCAGTTGATTTCCATACAAGCAGAATTTTTTGTCCTGATAAAATTAACATTATGTTGGGGGAGCTACTTGTTATACTTGAACCAACGAATAGTTAGTTGCTCCAACGAAAAGGATTGTTGCCGAGGCAAAAATGTGGTGTCGCTCCCGCAACGAACATGTTCGTTAGAGCAACTAAATTTTCGTTGGCGCAGCTAACAATGCTCCTGGAACAAAATTTTAGTTCGCAGAACAAAATTTACTGGTTATCTGGGAATCAACTGAAACGTTAGTTCGGAAGACTAACCCTTTTTCTTCGTGGAGGACGGGTTCCCGGTTCCCAATTGTCTGGTACCCATTCCAGCGTACACGAGTGTGTGTGTGTGTGTGTGTGTGTGTTCCCCTAGGTTAGGTTTCTGAAAAGTCGGTTGAGGAAATGTGAGCCAGTGCCACTGGTGGTCCCGCCGCTCCGCAGCCGGGCGCTGCCTTGGCTGCCGCCCGTCCCGTCCGGTCGGACGCCCGGCTGCGGCCCGCCGGACGGAAGTTGTCTCACACTCACCACTCGGCGCTACTTGGTGCCACTCGGCTTGTAATAGGTGATGATTGTCACCTGAGAGCCGCCCGGCCGGTCCTCTCCCTCTCTCACTCTTTCGTCGTAATTTATACGCCCCCCCCCCCTCCCTTGTCAGAGAGGGAGGGAAACTTTGTTGCGTGAGCTTGTTTCCAGTGCAGGGCTACCAACCTCACACACACGCGCACACAAGTGTATCGCTGCGGGCACATCGGTTAGCTCTCCCAGAAAGGTTAACGTTTTGATCAATACTGCGCCAAGCAGCAGCAGAAGGCAGCTCTCGCCGAGGCCATGGGTGGCGGCGTGGGGCGGGGCGAGGCGGGGCGGGGCGGGGCGGGGCGGGTGCCGCTCAGGAAAAACTTTCACAATCAATTCAAATCGCTCCCTATTTCAACACCCGGAATATGGCGGCGCCGGAGACGCCGGGGCGACGCGTGGTGCGGCTGACGACGGCCAGAAACCGCATTAACCCACACACATAACTTTTTATCAGATCCGTCCGCTGCGGAGAAAGAGTTAACTCGCGATAGCGGTAATAGGAGCGGTAGGGAAACGGGAGAGAAAAGCGGGGACTGAACGCACCCGGAGGCCGCCGAGGGCCGCCCGTGACCGCGCTCCCGTGAGCTTCACGTGTCCGGGCCGCACTTCTTGGCAGAGCGGCCGGCACCTGCATGCGTGACACGCTAACAACGTACTTGTCCCCTCGCCAGCTCCCAGCACGACAGCCCTATGACGCATCCGGTAGTTCGAAAAACAAAAACCAAAAAAAAAACTGTTGAGACTTGGGGAAGAGTTTCATAATTTTTGCAAAGAAAAATTGTCGATCACACACTTGAAGATAGAAGTGAGGAAATCAGTTCGGTCCTGTAAACTGATGAATATTGTCCTGTTATAGTCGCAGTATTCTTAGTCGCATTTATTTTCCTTTTCCGTGAGTGTCGTAAGAGTTCCAGCCCGTTTTCTATCGGGCGCTGGTAATGGAACTGTCCGTCTCCTCCGCAGAAAATGTAAACAGATAGAATGCAATCGCTAACCTGTTGGCACTACCACCTCATTCTACGCTCACGCGCAGACGTACAAAAAAAAAAAAACTGCTCTGTTTTCATAGTTTTTTGCGAAAAGCTTTTGTGGTCGTAATATGCATGTTTCTTTCGGCGTGTCACGCGCGTCGCGTGTGTCGAGAAAGCTCAGGGCAAGGGCCTGATAGCCTTATCACAGGTGAGAAAACCGAGTTTACTAATGAGAAAAGCCGGAGAAAGACACACCGCGCTAGTGAAAGCAAAGAACGCGGGTCGAAAATCGTCTCAGGGGTCGGCCCAAAGTTCCCTTGCAGTGTCACAGCAGGGGACCCACAACTCCCTCTTCCCATCGGCCGAGAAAATGCGCGAAAATAAGATAAAGCTTTGTGCGGGCAACGAAACAGCCCGCGCCTCTTTATCTCCGCGTTTGGTAAGTAGTTTTCGTTTCCAGTCTTGGTTTACGCGTCTTTCTGGAAGAAGCAGAAGGTCGCGGCGTTCCCCCCAAACTTAACTTTATCTCCTCTTCCCTCTACCGCCGCCGTGCGGTGAGAAACTTTTTCTAGGTTTATGGCCGGTCACACACAGATACACTCACAAACACACACACACACACACTCACGCACACTGAGACGATAACAAGATGATTCTCACCCGGAGCCGCCCAGTGGCCACCGAAATCAGAAGAACAAAAAGTAAAAAAACAAACAAGTCCTGGTGACGATGGACCTGTCTTGTTTCTCAGGGCGCTCCTGGAGGAAGGGGCGTGCGGGGGGGGGGGGGGGAGGGGCGCCCTGTAAACCGTACGCCGCGCCGCCACCTTCACCCGCGCGTCGTCATGACAACGGTATGAGAAGGTGTCGCACCGCCCTCCAGAACGAAACCTTTTCGGAGGCATTTGTTTGCCTCCGAAGCATACTGACCGCCTTCTCGTGTCCACGCGCGACCGTGTGACTCTTCGCGCGATGATATGCCTCCGGCCGGACCTGAACCCCCGCGGAGGCGCGGGAATCTTGAAAACATGAGAAGAAAGGAAAGAAAAAAGAAGAAGTAGGAAGCGTCAAACGGCCGGTTAGGTTAGGGAAATAAATGTTCTCCGGTCCAGTCACGTGACGACGTTCCTGGCCGCTGATTTAGAGACAGGCTTCGGGCCCGGACGGCTGCGAGGCGTTTTATTCGCCGATCCTTATCTTGTTTCCATCGGCGTTTTGGCCACCGCGGAGAGATAGCGGGACGTCCTCCGCGGCGGCATGTTTCGCCTCTCCGTCTTCACCTGGGGAAGCACCTGACGCACCTGCACCGCAACGACTTCATCCGCACCATACGGGTGCAAACCAGAAGTGAAAAAACAAATAACAAAAAAATTACATTTATATATGAATATCACCAGGCTGCTGAAAGGAAGGAACCCTGACTGACTGGCGGATAACGAAATAATTTTGACCGACACCGTTTAAGGAATTTTCGCTGGTGGTTATTCAAGGTTGAAATTCGGGTCACTATGTCGTCGTGCTGAACGAGATTGGAGGATGAATGTATCCCTGAGCGGACTGTTCCGTTTTAATGAGTTATATGAGTGGCGCATGTGAACTGCCTGAGCGATGCGTGCCACCGCGGCCGGCCGGGGGGGCGGGGCCAGCCGGGGCAGCCGGGGGTGGCCGGGGGCAGCACTCCGCAGCGCCGCGGGGCGATGCTTTGTTATACGGCGGATAGAGATAAGTCACCCCCGCTACCTAACCAGCGCAGGAACAGTATAATTCAAAGAGCCGCCTCTCCTTCGGGGGAGAGAGAGAGGCAGAGCGAGGGAGGAAGGGAGGGACTGAGAGGGAGGGGGAGAGAGGTGAAAACACATACAGGAGGCCAGTTAGTGCCTTATTTCCCTCGCTCGTAATATACTCCCCTTATCTATGATTGTATTCGCTTACGCTTTTTTTGGAGGAAAGGGGGAGAGGGGGGGGGGGGGTTGATCGTGTGCCCCTGATGGTCCTACTCCTGGCCCCCCAACCCCCACGAAACTGGAGCCAATGAGCTTTGTGTGTTAGATCTCGCGGCACCTCGAGACGCTTCCGGGCTGCGTGCGCCGCCCCCGCGCGCCACCCACCTGGCCGCCGCGACCCCCGGACCCCCAGCAGGGGCCCGAAACGTGATATATATGCTGTTAATTGGTCACTTCGTGATAAGTTTTGTATTTGCCGCACCGTGTTGAGGGGGGGGGGCGAAACTTCATATCCATAAAAATATAAAGTAAAGCCATGCTCCGCCGTGAATCTAACTTCCTCATTTCCCATTAGGGAAGGTCATGGGACCCCATTTTCGGAATCCTCACATCAAGGCAAGTCTAACTCTGGTCTCATATCTCGAATGTGAGGGAAATTTAAAAAAAAAATCAAAAAAGTTTTGAAATTCGTCGGTGCACCCCTATCACTTCCAGAGCGCGTTGTTTTGACCGTAGCCCTCCCGCGTGCCGTCGGCGTGCCGCCCGCACCGCCGCCTCTCTTCCGAGTGTAGTGTCGTTGTGCGGACACATTACGGCCCGTTAAGGGCGCACACTGCGCACGGGGCAGGGCAGCGACGGCCTCCAGGGCGAGGCCCAGGTGCCGCGTTCGGCGGTAACCAGGTTAGGTTAAGTGGCCGTCCTCTGCAGCCACCCGCGCTCCAGCCCCCGCAGGCCGCGTCCGCGTCGCCTGCCGTCTCTCTCTCTCTCTCTCTCTCTCTCTCTCTCTCTCTCTCTCTCTCTCTCTCTCTCTCTCTCTCTCTCTCTCTCTCTCTCTCTCTCTCTCTCTCTCTCTCTCTCTTTCGGACGCCGGCAGTGTCGACAGTCAGCCGTGTGTCTCCTCCCCTGGCCTCGAAGAATCGACCTCCGAACGCGACCTCTGTTGTAGTATGGCAGTAGTACTTGCGACCGCCCGCAGAAGAGCGAGGAGGCGCCGGCCCGCTATGTGTCGGGGAGCAGCGCAGGCCAGGACAGGGACCTCTCCGCTGCTCTCCGCCCGGCCCATTCCCATGATTGCGGAGACAAGTTCTGCGGGGCGGGAAAGGTGTCCACGTTCCCACCCAACAAAGTTTTCCGCTGCCAGCACCCGGACGACACCCTCGCCCCGCCCGCTCTGGTGTCCGATCACCCCCAGGAGACGACGCCTTTTGGGGGCTGCCGTGCGTGTGTGTGTGTGTGTGTGTGTGTGTGTGTGTGTGTGTGTGTGTGTGTGTGTGTGTGTGTGTGTGTGTGTGTGTGTGTGTGTTTGTGTGTGTGTGCCTTAGCCCCGCATCCCGAACACCCGCCCCGCCACCCGCCACTTACTCTCTGGTCACTACAAGTAGAACAGATATGGGGACGTATACCGAAGTGTGCACACTATGAAAAAGATGACATCTCTTCCTCTCTCTCTCTCTCTCTCTCTCTCTCTCTCTCTCTCTCTCTCTCTCTCTCTCTCTCTCTCTCTCTCTCTCTCTCTCTCTCTCTCTCTCTCTCTCTCTCTCTCTCTCTCTCTCTCTCTCTCTCTCTCTCCCCCATGGTTCACACATGTAATCCTTCAGATGTCATGTATGCTGCCGGCGTGGCACCCTCCACGCGACTTGGCCGCTGCCGCCGCCTCTGGAAATCAACTGGTAGCTCCAGTCCAAAGGGGGAAACAACTAGAAAAATCGGTGTCTGTCGGATTACCATTACCCGCATTACCCGGATTACCACGGATTACCCCGGATTACCCCGGATTACCTCGGATTACCCGGATTACCCCGGATTACCCCGAATTACCTCGGATTACCTTGGAATACCCCGGAATACCCTGGATTACCCCGGATTACCCAGATTACCCGGATTACCTGGATTACCCGGATTACCTGGATTACTCGGATTACCCGACGTCTGTCTGTCGGAGACCAAGCAGTTGTTTCCCCCTTGTCCAGTCCTCTTCTTACTATATCCACCTCACCCTTCACCTGGCCTTCTTGTTCGCGCGCGTCCTGGCCAGACCGTCGCCGTCGTCTTTTCCTCCCCCGTGCCCGCCCAGCTCAGCCCAGCCCAGCCCAGGCCGTCGTTGTGCCTTTTGTCCGGCAGCTCTCGCTTGCGGGCCACGCGGGAGGGACAGAGGACAGGGACTGACTGCTCTCCGTGCGTGGTGTTTGCTAGCCCTGATTGAAATGGGGGCGTTCTCTAGTGTGTGTGTGTGTGTGTGTGTGTGTGTGTGTGTGTGTGTGTGTGTGTGTGAGGGAGGGGGGGGGCGTAGGGGTCAGTTTCGCCAACAATCAATGACGCCGGTGGGGTTCGCACGGGCCCTGCCGGCCCTGCCCCGTGTTGAGGCTCTGGCCCCCAAGGCCCGCTAAGCGCACAATGACATGATGGGAAGGAGCTTCGGGCGCCGCCTTCCACGAATTAGAATGAAAATCGTCGTCCCCGCTGGGATAGTGCGCCACAAAGTGGAGCGTAGGGCTCCCGAGCTGCTGTGACAGTTTGGTGGAGTAGTTCCGAGAGGAAACAACCTCGGTTATTCTGGAGGATACGGCCAGGGAAATCCAGGGTTATCCAAAGGTATTCGAAGGTGATTCAGGGCTGCTCACCGCCAGGTAAGCCGAGATTTTTCAAATAAATTCCGGGTTATCCGGGGAAATTCATGAGTGATCAGAGGTAATGCGGGGTAATCCTGGAGTAATCCGGGGGTAATCCGGAGATGATCCGAGGGGGTAATCCGGGGATTATCCGAGGTGTTATCTTGGGGGTTATACGGGGGTTATCTGGGGATTTATTCGGGGGTTATCCGGAGGTAATCTGGGGGAAGTCTGATCCGGGGGTTATCCGGAGTAACCCAGCAAAAAAACAGGGTAATCCGGCGGACACGACTGAGTGGTTTCCCCCTCGAGTAGTTCTGTCCGAAAGCATAGCTGCTGTGCCCGGCGGCAGAGGAGCAGGGCAGCCCCGGTAGCGCACGGCTCCGGGCTTTCCGGCCTGCGTGCAGCGGTGCAGGCAGCGGCAGGCATCCGGGCCGGGCCTCTGGGGGACACGGCGGAGGCGGGCGGGCGGGCGGGCGGACGTGAGGGACAGAGAGCGGGCGAGACGTACGGGGCCACGCGGGCCACGGGGCGGCCGACGGGAGCACGAGAGGCAGCGAGTGATGAACAACTTACGCCAACTATGTAGCACCATCTACCTATCTGTTCGCAAGTGTGCTACTTTCTTTTATATCGGTGTAAACATGCCGATACCCCTTGTAATGCATCTGCGAACTCCCGTCGTCAAACGGGGGGGACTTTGCGACCCGCTCAAAAAAAGCAATTCCACGTCTAATCTGCGGCGTTCATATTCAAGTCACCCACCGCCAATTCACGGCACAGCCGTCGTGAAAATCGAAAATTTCGAAAACTCAATTAGAGCTCGCCGGGTCTAATGTGAAATGGCGGCGGTGGAACGGTCAGTGCCTCCCGGAGCGTCCGCGGCCGCGGCCCCTGTGACGTCCCCGTCCCGGTCCCGGGCGGCGCGGCTGGGGCACGCAACGCTACGTGCGGCGGGGCCGGGCGGTGCGCCGGCGGAGCGCTTACCCTGCCAACAGCCCTGCCGCGGCCCGCGCAGCCCGGACCAGCCCTCACCTGGGCGCCGCCGTCACTCCAGGGGCGCTCGCATATAATTTGCTTTCGCACATGCCATTTGATCCGCAATATTACGTATTACACGGGCGATCGTGGTCGCCGCGCGACCAGGACGGCATATACGAGGCGAGAGCCTGCGCGCGCGCACCACACATCACACACACACACACACACACACACACTCGCACACACAAACGGTGAAGAGGGAAAGGTACCCAAACGTTAATGCGATACTTATCAGATGTCACTGCGCAGGCAGCAGCACCTGCTTGCTGCGCGCGAGCTGTCGGCGCCCGCCACGCTCCACCACGCGCGGCCGCGGACATCCGTCCCCGCCAACTCTCTCTCTCTCTCTCTCTCTCTCTCTCTCTCTCTCTCTCTCTCTCTCTCTCTCTCTCTCTCTCTCTCTCTCTCTCTCTCTCTCTCTCTCTCTCTCTCTCTCTCTCTCTCTCTCTCTCTCTCTCACTCTCTCGTCTCCTGGCTCCAGACTGGAGGAGACGTGTGATAACTGGCGTGTAGATGGCGCCGTGCTGCAGCCATCGCCCGATAGCGCCGCCCGGTAATTCCCTGGAGGCGGCCCGCGAGCGGTGTGGCGGCGCTCCCGGCATGCAACACACACACACACACACACACACACACACACACACACACACAGCGCTGAGTGCAGCGGCATAGTATGGTGTGTTGAGCACCGAGCATTCAGATACGCCGCATGCGCAATGCCAGCCCGCTTCGGCCCTTTGGCAGTGCAGCGGTCTGCCGTTGCCGCCGCTGCACCGGGGGTCGTTTTTCGGGAGGCCGCGCCGATGTTACGCCCCGGCCGCATAGTAATGGCTAGCAAGCACTATACACTATACCACCACCAACCACCGCGTATACTATACGACCGACTAAGTGAAGCAGACCCCCGTTCGAAACTTTATGGAGGTGGACGCGAAGGCCTGCAACAGAAATATGGAACCGGGGCGCCGTCGTTTTGTGTGTCTGTGGGGGGGGGGGGGGAGAAAGACAGAGAGAGAGAGAGACAGAGACAGACAGAGAGACAGCGAGAGACAGCGAGAGATATATAAAGAGAGAGACAGAGACAGAGACAGAGAGAGAGAGACAGAGAGACAGAGAGAGAGAGAAAAAAGAGAGAACATGGGGTCGGGTTCCACACACTACGCCACCGTCCGTTTCCCGACGATTTTTGGCCAGGGCCATCGGAAACAAAATCCGGAACATGAACATGAAGATTAGGCGTCGTCTATCAAGAACGAACGAGCGCCTGTGAGTGCCAGGGTAGGCCAGCCCGCACGACACGCGTGCAGTGCAGAAGTCGTGTTTGCCTACCCAGCAGGCGCCATCCGAGCACAGAGTGGCGAAACGTGTGATTTTTTTAGCCCGCTCCGGCACGTTTCATTAGAAACGGACGGGAACTGAATTATGAGTTGGGCTAATACTGATGTCGACTATTCGCCCGTTCGGGTGGACGTGTGTTCGCTGACTTATTGTTTCACAGAGAAACTTAAAATTTGGAGGATCAGCACCATTTTTAACGTAGAATCACGTACGGTTGCACCAATTTCAGTTTTGTGTCGCATTTTCGAATAATCAAAGTAAGGCTGACCAGCTGACGAGGGCCCCTCTGCAGAGGGACCAAGGCTGAAAGCCACCGGCAGGCAAAGCTGGACAAGTCCCCCTGTCGAACCGATGTGCCGGTGGAGTGCAGTGGATCTGACACCAAGGTTTAACGGAGGGACGGACCAGCTTGTTTCTAATTTTCCACCGCACCTGCATCCAATGTGAGCCGTCGCGATTCTCCAGCACTTTCAGGCGACGAAGCGGCCGGGGGGCGGCGGCCCGGGCGGACACCGGCCGCCGCCCTCTCTGCTGCCAATAGCAGTGATCCCGCTCTGCCAATAACTCGCTCCGCCCTGTCCATAACTCAGGGCGGTCGCACGGCGGTCGCACTGCGGTGGCGGCAGCGGTGCCTTTTACAGCCCCGCGCTGCCCAGCGAGGCCGCCGTCGTCCTGGCCGCCGCGCCACCGCGGCACACGAGGCCGCCGTCGTCCTGGCCGCCGCGCCACCGCGGCACACGAGGCCGCCGGCCGGCGCCAAGCCCAGCGCCTTCATGTGTCACTTGTCGATATAGGAGTTTATTTCCCCTCTCCTGGCGGCGGCCGCGGCGACGACCGTAAAAGCCCGGCGAGAAGTCACACAATAAAGCGTTTGGCCGCACCTGCTGCCGCCGCGTGAGGCGCGGGGCGTGGCCGCGGACGCCGAGCTGCTGCTAATCGATCGACGGGGGCCTCGGCGGGCCGCCGTTTGACCACCATTCGGCTGCCACCGTTCGCCCGCCTCGCGTGGCCACGCTCACCTAAATACGGTTTTGCTGCCGTGCGCGCGCGGCGCGGCGCTCGGCCGGGCGGGCAGCAGTGTCTTACACTCTCAAAAATGAATGCTTGATTCAAAGCGATTTTGATGCGAATCTTGTATTCCTGTGGGATTTTGTTGATTTACGAATCATCTGCGTACAGCAACCGTCCGTATGATTGACACTAGCATATGATGCTTGAGGCACGTATTGTATTCTTGGGCCAAGCATATGGTATCCCTCAATCAAGCATAATATGCTTCAATCAAGCATAAAATGCGTGTGGGATTTTTGGCGTTACAAGCATGAAATATGCTTGCCTTTAAGCATTTTATTCTTAAATCGTTTATTCATTTTTGAGAGTGTATCTTTGGGCACTCAGTTTCACGAACGGCGCGCAGCAACAACCGTGAGCCTCTAAACCTCGAGGTAGGGCTCACTTGCTGTGTGTGTGTGTGTGTGTGTGTGTGTGTGTGTGTGCGGCGCCAAGCTGACCACACGCCCCCCGCAGCGCGGGCGGGCATCGAGTGAGGATCTCTGGTCTGGAGCCTCGCCTGGTGGGCACAACTGACGCCGCCGCCGACCGCCACTGCGACCACGCCTTAGTGAGCGTGCACAGGAGTGAGTGTGTGTGTGTGAGAGAGAGAGAGAGAGAGAGAGAGAGAGAGAGAGAGAGAGAGAGAGAGAGAGAGAGCGAGAGAGCGAAGAGAGAGAGAGAGAGAGAGAGAGAGAGAGAGAGAGAGAGAGAGAGAGAGAGAGAGAGAGAGAGAGAGAGAGAGAGAGAGAGAGAGAGAGAGACCTGGCGCCAAGAAGACGCCGCAGCGTCGTTGTGGTGAGTACCTCGTCGTGCAGCGGGTAGTCCGCAGTGAGCAGGGAGGTTCTAGCTGGAAGCTGGAATTGTCCGTCGGGAACGACCACCACTACCCTTTTTCAGAGGTGGCGGCGGTCGAGCGGCGGCCAAGGTCCTGAGGTCGGCCACGGGAGTGTTGAGGCTGTACAGGTTAGAGGTGCCCCGGACAGAAGCTTACGGACAGCCCCCTGCGATGCGGCCGTATTGCGAGGCAGCCGGCCGCCCCGGAATGCTTAATTCGCGCGAGTATGTTTGTTTTTCCTCTCCCTTTTCTGCGTCCTTTTGGTTTGCGCGCGCGAATGAGCTTTTGGTGCGAGCAGCAGCAGCACCCAAAGGCCAGCTCCTTTCCAATCGATAAAACAAGCACTTTATTGCGTCATAAACGGGGCAAAACACTCGCATACAAGCAGCCGAAAATGTTGTCTCCGACCTTGCTTCCACCCTTTGGGCTGGACGGGGGTGGCGTCGCGCTCTGCGAAAATATAACGGGGATCATTCACAATCTAAAATCCCACCACAAGCTGGAAGAAGCCAGAAAACGTTTTTTTTCCCTCTCTGGATTTTCTCAAATTACTACGGAGCACTGCACACCTGGATGCAGTTGCGCCATGCCAGGTCAGATCAACCCAGCAATATAGGTCCTCAATCACCTCAAACCATCAGCTCCTGATTCGTCAAATTAGCTGCTGTCGTGCGCGCGCGCGCGCGCGTGTGTGTGTGTGTGTGTCTGCCCCTTGGGTGGGGTACTCTGGGGCGTACCTGCTGATGTTGCTGCTGCGGGCAGAAGGCAGGCAGTCCCCACGACAATTACATCCTCCGCTCGGCTACTGTGCAACCACAGTGGACACACACGCGCACACACACACACACACACACGCGCGCGCGCGCGCGCAAGGCGAGCGCACACTCCGAAAACGGGGTCTGCTCAACGACTAGTCGGGTTGGCCAACCTCATCAACACGTTGGCGGGAGTTTTCGAAAGTGTAAAGGCGGGGTAACGATGCAGCCTTCCCCGAGAACGCAAACTAGTTTTGTTTACGAGAACGGATCTTTAGAAGACGAAGTAGTGTATAACTGCTAACGTAAGTCGTGATGGGGAACGGTAATGTCGCATGTGTTTCGCTTTGATTGACAAACGTTGAATCGTGAAAACGTTAAACGTTATACCGCCGCTCTCAGTGCCGCCGCGATGCGCAGACGAAACAGCCTGGAATGACGGATCCCGGAGAGTGTCGGCCCCATCAGCTGCCCGCTCTGCGCTCTGACGGCTCAATCAGCTACACAGCAGACCGACAGTCACTCTAAAAGTCGGGAGTCGACTGAAAATTCTAAAGTCCTGGGTTGCCTCCTTTGGCGTGCCAGAGGGGGCGGACTTGCTGCGGTCAGGGGGCCTCTAGGTTCCAGTTCCAGCCCTAGTAAGTCCAGCCCTGGTCGGACGCACGACGCAGGTCCTCAGACAGCCCGCTTCCCCACACGTCATGAGGCGACCCGGCGAGTGTTGATTTGATATTTTAGCTGACACCCGGAGCCACCACCCGTGTGTGTGTGTGTGTGTATGTGTGTGTGTGTGTGTGCGTGCGTGCGTGTGTGTTATCTTTTGCGAATGGCGATGATGCCGTGTCTCCTTGCACCTGCCTTTATGTTTCACACACACTCAAACAGCGTGCGCATGTGAGTGTGTGTGTGTGTATGTGTGTGTGTGCTTTGGACGCCGTTGTCAAAGAATCGATCGAAACGATCGATCACACCGTTCCGACTGCTTGTCCTGTCCAGGTGCGTAATAGTCGAACGTTTTCCGATCCAGCGCGTTTTGTTGCGCGCGCGTGTGTGTGTGTATGTGTGTGTGTGAACGCGTGTGTCCGTGTGTGCGTGTGACGCGAGAGCACACACCAGTTTTTCATGATGACGGCGTGTTTCCCTCACACCTGTTTGCGAGTGTCGTCGTGTGTCGGCAGCCGCGATGCCGCCGCCGCCGCCGCCGCCACCGCCGCCGCCACCGCCGCCACTGCTACCGCCTCTCAGTCAACCTGCTGCCATGTTTTCTATAATAGGTCCTCTACTAAGTTGGACGGCATGGACACACCTGCGCGTCTGCCTCTGTTCTACAAAGGATTATCCAGGAGCAGTAATAACGGCATCACCTCGGCCGCTTTTATGTGTGAAATCCCGTTCTCGTTGGCGAACACGCGATTTCTCAAATACTTCCCCCGCGTTGGCGTGGCATATGTATATTGTGTGTTTGAGTTTGTCACCCTGATCCGTGTGGTGGGTGGTGGTGCCCCCGTGGTGCCCCCGTGGTGCCTCCGTGGTGCCCCCTTGGTGCCCCCGTGGTGCCCCCGTGGTGCCCCCGTAGTGCCCCCGTGGTGCCTCCGTGGTGCCCCGGGGACCAGGAGGGGGACCGGTGGGGAAGGTGTACCTCTCACCTGAGTATTTGTCTACTCCGTCCGGGCGGCTCCTCTGTGTGTGTGTGTGTGTGTGTGTGTGTGTGTGTGTGTGTGTGTGTGTGTGCGGCCCACGTATATCCGCGCGCGATGCCTCCTCATAAGCCGTGCTGCTCCTCTCGGTCAATAAGTGTGTGTCAATATTGGGTGTCCCCACTAAAAGCCGTATAGCCGTGAGCACACACGGGGCGCCGGCGGCGGCGGTAGGCAGAAGCCTGGCAGAAGCGGGCAGAAGCGGGCAGAAGCCGCCGCTGGAGCCGCCGGATGTGTTAGTTTGTTTTCAACGATCACATCCATCACCAGAGAGTGGATGGGTCGGGAGTCGGGTCGGAAGCTCGGGGTCGGACGGCGTATTCGCGAGCATTTCCGCTCGGTCCAGAACGCGCGCGACGAAAATACTGGCTCCGCATATCGGTCCCTACCTCCTAGTGTCGCGTCTCTCGTGTCCGCTGTGTCGCAGATATAGGCTGCTGCTTGCTGTCTGCATACACTCTTTCGGCGGAGCTTCGTTTGGAACTCTACGATACCAGCGGAGAAGAGGGGGAGATGGAGGTTTGCATTTCTCTCATTCCAGCTCCCGCTTGGCCGCGTTCGGCATGCTGTGCTGTCCTTACGCGATCAAAGGCCCGCCGGAATGCTCCCTCGGCTCCTCGGGAGGGAAGGCCGTGTGGATACTCATTTGGTTATTTTTCGCGCGAGGACCCCCCCCCCCCCCTCTTTCCTCCTTGTGGTGGCCTGACAATCGCCAGGACAACAGAGGGTGACAATCGCATGTTTTCTCCGTGCAGCAGAGCTCTTTCTCACCCGGGACCTCGAACGTACTTCGTTAAAAATTAGACTCAGTTCCGCGCCGAGGGTTCCAATAATGAGGCAACGTGCGGTTATTTTCTGTTTGGCAATGAGGAAGTCAGTGGTGTGCCTCGGCGTGGTCATGCGGCCCGTCAGAAAAGGCTATGCGACCCCCTTTTTCGGAGCCTGGCGCTAGGCTGGGTCTAGCTAGGTCTCAGATCAAACAGGCAAGTTTTACAAGCAGCCGCTCAGTGTGCAAAGGGGACGTTCATGAACCGTGTGACCCTGCCCCCTGATCGTGACCTGGATAACCTAACCTTACCATGCATCAAAGGCAAACCAAAACCTTCAATTTGGTCACGTGGTTTAGGAACGTCCCCGCACTACCCGAGGTGCAGTGGAGCTTCTGTTTTCGGAGCCCCTATTCCCTGGCATTAGCAGCCGTTCGGCCTGGAGTCACTCTGCCGTGGCGCGGCATCGAGGCGTCATGGTGTGGACGCCGCGGCATGGCATGGCCTCTCCAAACGAGTTGCTGCCGCCGGTGTCGTTTGCCGACGAACGTTCACACCCGGCTCGGTTTTACATCGCAATGCAATAAGATCGGGTCGGCTGCCAATGCCGTCGGCTGCCGTCGGCTGTTTGCTGCCTGCGGTGTCTGCCCAATGCTGCCCAATGCCTTCGCCAGGATTGACACCTCTTTGTGCATTTCGCCGGCCGCGCCGCGACAACACACGCCCCGCAAAGGGTATGGCTTTGTTTTAACCTCTCTCTTTCGGCCGGCGGCAGGGCCCTTGCTGCTCCACCTCGTTCCCCTCCTCTTCCTCCTTCCCCTCCTCCTCTCCTCCTCTTCCTCCACCACCACCCCCTTTCGCACTCTGACGGGCTCGTTTTGTCACTGTCACTGACAACCGTGCGCGAAATCTCCGAACGGAGCAGCCAAGTCTGCGCTCGCGGCAGTACGTGCATATGCTGCGCTGCTGCCTGCGGCGGGGGCTGCCGGCGTGCTGCCGGCGAGGGGCGGTCATTGTCGAGGTGGTGCCCATGCCGATGACCCCCGTCAAGACCCGGCCCCGTCCAGGATGCCGATGACGACTGTCCGCGCCAGGGTGCCGACGACCACCATCCAGGATCCCGATGACTAGTGTCCAGGAGTCCAGGATCCCAAAGACCACTATCCAGGATCCCAAAGATTACCATCCAGGATCCCGATGACTATAGTGTTCAGGATGCCGAAGACCACCATCCAGGATCCCGATGACCACAATCCAGGATGGCGATGACCATCATGGAGGGTCGGTATCAGACTGCAGCACGGTAGCGCAGAAGGACATGCTCGGGAGGCCGGTGGTATCTCTGGGCAGAGGAACGCACTAGCTACTGGATGCCAGAGCCGGCGGTGGCGGTGGCGGTGGCGGTGGCGGTGGCGGTGGCGGTGGCGGTGGCGGTGGCGGTGGCGGTTGCGGCGGCCCCGGCGGCGGCAGCATGCACAGTAGCCGCGGCGGTAGCCGTGCAGCACAGGTCCATGCGCAGCCCAGCGCGGCCCAGCGTAGCCATGTCGGTGGAAGGGGTGCCCGGCCACTTTCGCCTCCCGTGTCGCCGGACGGCGTGTCCTTTTGTTGTCCGGCGCCACACATGGCCCGGCACCAACGGCACCGCCCGGCGGGGGACAGGGCTGGCAGGGCTGGCAGGGCTGGCTGGTCACTGACACAGCGGCGCCAAGTGTGAGAAAATACCACACGCGCGCGGCAGCGCGGGGCACCCAGCCCGACGGGGCCGACGCGGCTGCGGGACGCGCGCATTGCGGAAAATTTTTCATCGATCGCCGTCGTTCTGTGGGATGGTTTCACCCGCGGGTTTTCATCGCGCATCACAAGAATCATCGCGGTGACCTAGTTCTCTGTCTCTCTCTCTGTCTCCGCGTCTCTGTTTCTGTCTCTCTGTCTCTCTCTCTGTCTCTCTGTTTCTGTCTCTCTGTCTCTCTGTCTCTGTCTCTCTCTGTCTCTCTGTCTCTCTCTCTCTCTCTCTCTCTCTCTCTCTCTCTCTCTCTCTCTCTCTCTCTCTCTCTCTCTCTCTCTCTCTCTCTCTCTCTCTCTCTCTCTAGTCTGTTACACACGCCGCCCGCGCCCACACGTGTGTGCGCGGGCTCATCCACACAATCACGGGAATAAAACACATATAAACGAGCGGCGCACGGCCGCGCCATGCCGCTGCCACGCCACTGCCACGCCGCCGCCACGCAGCGGCCGACATCAAAAGGGGCGGCCGGCGGCCACAAGTCCTCGCCGCCAGTTAATTAACTACATAAACATGCAGGCATGACGCGCGCGCACGTAGAGTCACACGATGGCGCGTCGTCTTGGCGGTGGTGTGGGGGGGGAGGGGAGGGGGAGGCTGACCCCGGAGATGACATCTCAGCCAGGCCGCGCCGTGAGTGTTCCGAGGGCACAGCGCGCGTGAGCCGTCAGCCCTCGGCAGCGCCGGCCGACACCACGGACCAACGTATTCAAATGCATCCTCAGGTATGAGAAATCGTGACTGCGAACAGTCCTGCCGGAAGAGGAGGTCGGGTTAGCTAGCGCGGCGGGAGAAAATCTCGCAGCTATAAAGAAAATCACACCCCTGGCCAGTATTTGAACGCGGGCGGTGTCCTTTCTGAATCTAAACACACGCACCTGTATTGCTGGGTGCGGGTACAAATACCGGCTAGCTTGGTTTTCTTGCCTGCGCCGTATTTTCCGCTGCCCGTTTATCCCAGTTACTGTGTCTGCGTGGTGAAATCTCTCCCTCGGATCGGGGACCGCGCAGCCAGCGCGCCTAGCCCAGCGCAGACAGCGCTGCCCTCAGACAGGTGTCAGTCGGGGGCGCCAAGACGATCTGAAGACGGTGGTGCAAGCTGTCGTACCACCCTCCCTTTTTAACCTCGAACCTCCCTTCTCCCCCCCCCCCTCCAACCCCCGTTTTTTCTGCGCAACAAACAAAAATATTTTTTTCCACTCAACACCTGATTGAAAGAGTAAAATGCATGAAATTCTATCGTTTGTGCGTGATTTGCGCGAATATGTAGTATATCGTGTTCTGTTTCATGTAACTACAGGGATATTTAGTGAATCAGTGAGTGACGAAACAAGACAGGCATGGAGAACGCTTTACCGTTCTAGGACAGGCTCGTTCTTTGGGGCTGTTCAGATACCACGTGGACACTTAAAGGGAAAGGGAAGTTCACGAAATGTCCACAACTGTCCAGGTGAATTCAAATGATGAAAAATTTTGATATTTTTTAAAGTGATGAGCTCGTTACACTCATGCACTATTAGTCGAATTTGTTTTTTCGCGGTTTTCCTCTTTTCTCTATTAATTGGTAGAAAGCGTTTCATTTCAATGATTTTTTTTAAATTCAAAAGTATATTGAATCCTCAAGATTCAGACCCTGCAAATAATAAATGCAATAACAACAAAAAACGGCAAAAATGGGTGGGTCCTACCTCGTCCCAGACTTCCGTCCGGAACCGTTCCTGCTTAACTTCGGTGTTCGGATGGGAACCGGTGTACCAGGAGTTGACCGCCGCTAAGACACAGGCACGACGCAGCCACCTTGGTAGGCAGGCTTCCGCAACGGCCAACATCGCCCCTTCCGCTGACTAGATTTCAGGAGTCAGCCCCCTTCGACCAGCCAGTTGGTCTGTGGCCCTAAAGCCACTCCCTCGCGGATTGAGAGGGAGGTAGGATGCCCAGATCGTACACGGCCGAAGCCGATTGTACTCTACTCTTCTACGCCATGTATCCAAGTAGGTGTTGCCCGAATACTCCAGATTCCGAGGCCTTACGCTTGAAAAATGTAGAAGGCCGAACCCTAGGCCTCTACATTTAACTTCTGCCGAGTCTTGGCAAGCACCATTCCCCTGCTCGGGCGTCGAACCACTGTTCCTCAGCAGTGAATTCAACTCCGGGGAATGTCCGCGGCCCAACGTCCGCGGTCACTCAGACAACACACTTTGAACACGTTCTTTTGGTATATTTTACCCACCATCCTCGGTCGGCAGACTTCAGAAAAATTTTTACTCCGGCAAAGAGTTGAACCCCGGACCTTGCGGTCGTCGACCGGGCCGCTAACCCACTACGCTACGGCGTTATGGTGGAGGGGAGCAGCGCGCTATTGATACTTTAGCCACCACTGTTGTCCCGCAGAGAGCAGCACCGTTCGCTCCGAGAGATGGCGCTAGTGGTCAACGGCGTTTTCTGGCTCGCGCTGCTGCTATACATACAGCAAGTTAGTCTAGTCTCCGGGCGAGTCCCCTCCGCACGTGCCCGGTGGTTATGATCTGAGGGCATTAGTTGGGCATGGTTGACACGTCCGACACACATGTTTCTTGCTGAGTGGGTAGGAAGCGAAGCGTCAGGAGAGTGATAAATTACCTAGTTATAAAGAGTATGCCATCCAGAAGTCAACAGGATTCTGTCTGTAAAACAAGTACTCCTGTCTTGAGAACATTCAGACACTAGGAACTTAGAAATACTTGTTTTAAGAATCTATTGCGGTATTGATACTTTAGCCACTTTTGTCCGGCAGAGAGCAGCACCGTTGGCTCGCGCAGGGTGCTATGTCCACGCGCTGATCCTGGCCAGCCGCCTCGTCCCATTCGCCATTCGCCGCCGTCTCTCGGACAGCGCCGGAATTGCGCGCGGTGTGCTCTGTCTGCGCTTAGGGTCTGGTCAGCCCCTTGGTTCCAGTGCGTTACGGAGGGGGTGTTAATAATCACCAGTGGTGCGTTAGCCGAGAAGTATGTTGCTTGGCGCACATCGCGCCTTGGTTTATCCTTCATCCGTCTAATAAATGCAATATCAATCTGAGCTGCTGTCAGACTCACACAGAACTAGTTTCTCATGGTAATACAAATTGTATTGTGATAAGTCAAAAATATACTTGATATACGGACAACCCGTTTATTGGTTATAGTAAGTATAAAATATGTTTAAGTCGGATATTCTTAAAACAAGTATTTTTTGTCTTATCAGAAACCAAAATTTCTGAGTTCCTAGTGTCTGAATGTTCTCAAGACAGGAGTACTTGTTTTACAGACAGAATCCTGTTGACTTCTGAATGGCATACTCTTTATAACTAGGTAATTGATCACTCTCCTGTCCTGACACTTGGCTTCCTACCCACTTAATAAGAAACATGTGTGTCGAACGTGTCAACCATGCCCAACTAATGCCCTCAGATCATAACCACTGGGTACGTGCGGAGGGGACTCGCCCGGAGACTAGACTAACTTGCTGTATGTATAGCAGCAGCGCGAGCCAGAAAACGCCGTTGACCACTAGCGCCATCTCTCGGAGCGAACGGTGCTGCTCTCTGCGGGACAACAGTGGTGGCTAAAGTATCAATAGCGCGCTGCTCCCCTCCACCATAACGCCGTAGCGTAGTGGGTTAGCGGCCCGGTCGACGACCGCAAGGTCCGGGGTTCAACTCTTTGCCGGAGTAAAAATTTTTCTGAAGTCTGCCGACCGAGGATGGTGGGTAAAATATACCAAAAGAACGTGTTCAAAGTGTGTTGTCTGAGTGACCGCGGACGTTGGGCCGCGGACATTCCCCGGAGTTGAATTCACTGCTGAGGAACAGTGGTTCGACGCCCGAGCAGGGGAATGGTGCTTGCCAAGACTCGGCAGAAGTTAAATGTAGAGGCCTAGGGTTCGGCCTTCTACATTTTTCAAGCGTAAGGCCTCGGAATCTGGAGTATTCGGGCAACACCTACTTGGATACATGGCGTAGAAGAGTAGAGTACAATCGGCTTCGGCCGTGTACGATCTGGGCATCCTACCTCCCTCTCAATCCGCGAGGGAGTGGCTTTAGGGCCACAGACCAACTGGCTGGTCGAAGGGGGCTGACTCCTGAAATCTAGTCAGCGGAAGGGGCGATGTTGGCCGTTGCGGAAGCCTGCCTACCAAGGTGGCTGCGTCGTGCCTGTGTCTTAGCGGCGGTCAACTCCTGGTACACCGGTTCCCATCCGAACACCGAAGTTAAGCAGGAACGGTTCCGGACGGAAGTCTGGGACGAGGTAGGACCCACCCATTTTTGCCGTTTTTTGTTGTTATTGCATTTATTATTTGCAGGGTCTGAATCTTGAGGATTCAATATACTTTTGAATTTAAAAAAAATCATTGAAATGAAACGCTTTCTACCAATTAATAGAGTTGCTTTTACGTCGTAGCAGTAGTAGTAGTAAGCAAAGAACGAGTAAAAACGAGTTGAAAAAGTGAGAATAAGGGTATGTTTTACCTTCAACGTCTGTTTTTTTATTGACGCACTTTGTATGTTTTTTCCACTGGGCATACATCACAACAGTAAACTTATTATAAATTTTATAAAAGAAAAGATGTCTCCCTTCCCTTTCCTTCTTATCTTCTTTCCGTCCTCCCCTTTTCGCTTTCTTTCTTCTCTACCTCCCTTTTCCTTCCTCCCCCAAACTTCTTCCTCCCTCTATCTAATCTACCCACCCCTACCGCTACCATCTCGGAATTGTTGCCTTTCTTTCCCTTTCCTTCTCTTCTCTCTCCGTCCTCCCCCTTCTTTTCTATCTTTTCTTTCCTTTTTCTCTATTTCCCTCTCCTCTCCTCCCTCCCTTTCGCCCTCTTACATCCCTCCCTTTTTCGCTAGACGGTGATGCGCGTGCACCACCGTCGACCCCTTCTTGGCGCTACAGGTGTACGCCGGCCGCACCTTGACTTCCCCGAAAACTTCCCCGACGACACGGGGACGGGACGGAGGTGCTAGGAGCCGGGCAGAGAGGCGCCTGCAGGCCCAGCCTGCCGGCAGCCTGGGCCTGGGCCCGCCGCCCGCTCTGGCCCAGACGCGGACCGATACGCGCCTCGTTCCGGTGAGTAATGGCGGCCACGGCCACGGCCGCGCGCTGTGACAGCTGACATCGGGGAGACTATGATGTCCGTATCGCCTGGTTCCCCAGGGCAGACATGTGTGACGTCATCCACGTGGGAGGCTGATGACGGATGACCCGGGCGGGGCCGTGTCAACATGTGGCGCCAGGGCTGGCGACGTATTAGCGCCGAGAGCCTCTCCAGGTGTGCCACCCCGCCGGGGGCCTACCCCGGCCAAGGGATGACAGTGCTGGTTCTGCTCGGCTGCGGCTGGTGAGGTTGGTGGTCCTGGACTTGAATATGTTGCCATTTTTTTTTCTCGGCCCGGAGGCGGGGTCGCCAGTCGCCTAAGCGCTGACAAAGTCAGGTTTCAGGCTCGGTTGATGAGAACACTCCGCCTCCGGCCGAGGACCGAGGAGTGCAGTACTGCTTACACACACGGCCCTGCCCGGCCCTGCCCGGCCCTGCCCGGCCCGCTCCGGGCGTGTCGCAGCGCGCTCTGTTGGCGGCGATCGGAATCCTAGCCGGGAGGCATAGTCGGTGAAATACAGCCCGATATTTGCCAAGCGCAGAACATTCTCCGACACAACGGCAATTAGCTGCCGCGCCGGCCGACAACGCTGCTGCTACTGCTGATGTTATTGTTGCTGTTGTTGTTGCTGTTGCTGCTGCTGCTGCTGCTGCTGCTGCTGCTGCTGCTCCTACTGCACTGTTGCTGCTGCTGCCGTTGCTGCTGTTGCTGAGGTTGTTGCTTTGTCGTTAACCGGCCCTGGAACGTTGCAGCAGAGCCGCGAGGACTGGACGGTCGCGCGCGCCCATCACCGCCGCAGACCTGAATCCTCGGCCATTTTCCAATGCCCAATCGACGCATTTTCCGTTTTGCCGCAGAGCATGCGGGCTAGCGCGCGCGCGCGCGAAGTTACGCAAAATCACTTGATCGTTATTCGATTGAACTGTTTGCGCGCGGAGCGGGGAGGTGGTGAGCACGGCGACGGCAACGGTGTGTGTGTGTGTGTGCGTGCGTGCGTGTGTGCGTGCGTGCGTGCGTGTGTGTGTGTGTTTGTGTGTATGTGTGTGTGTGTAGGCATGCAAAAGGTGCCTTGATGTATGCAGAAAACCAGCAGCCGGCTCTGGATGCCGGCGGATGCCGGGGAAGACGGTAGCGCGAGAAGCGGCTGAAATAAGGGGGAAAAGGCGAGAGACAGACGGAATGCGAAAAGAAATGCGAGAGGGCGAGGCGCAAAGCAGCGCCGCGTATTGAATCGTTCGCGACCTCTCCAAAATCGCATTTTAAAGAATGATCTTTATTTTATTTTTTTTCTCACGAAAAGTATCGGCGGCAGCTTCTGAGAGCGATACAACTCCGATAGAGACCTACAGGCGACAACTGTGCGACCATCCCGGCCCATCCTCCGCAAACGGAGGGTCGGTGGTCATCTGTAGGATTCGAACTCACTCCATTCTTACGCACATTCTGTCATCCGCGCTGGGAATGGAAAGGGTCATGAAAAATTGTGTTTCAACTGTTCGCGGCGACGCCACCCACCTGCGGCTGCGTTGAGGGCCAATCAATGGGACAGCGGCAGGAACTACTCCGCGCTTGCTGCAGCTCAACTCGGCGCTGCGGCCGCTGCCGCCACAGCTGCCGCCACAGCTGCCGCCACAGCTGCCGCCACAGCTGCCGCAGCTCGCACACGGCACTCTCGGCCTGCTCGCTGCTCGCTGGCATTTCGGAATTGGAGAATTGGTTGGCACGCACGCAGTGTGCGCATACCGCCGGTTTATTGTTCGGCCGCGGTGAGGTGAGCGGGCAACAGCAGCGGCGGCGGCAGTGCCAACGGCGGCAGCGGCGGCAGCGGCGGCAGCGGCGGCAGCGGCCGTATCAGCCCCCCGGGTCAGCCGGCCGGCGCCAGAGAGAGAGAGAGAGAGAGAGAGAGAGAGAGAGAGGAGGGAAGGGGGGCATTGGTGAGGCCCATGAAGTACGTCCGAATTCCATCCTCATAGTAGCCTGAAACTGCGAACGTCAACGCCGAGCGCCTGCGGGTGGTAGGGTAGGCCGTCCCGCCCGGCACGGGTGCATGCAGAGGCGGCGGTTGCCTACCCAGCAGGCGCCAGCGGCTGATGTCGCATTGGCGCCGCAGCGCTGCCCTGCGCCGGGCGGCGGCGGCCTTAATCCGCTCTCCGGCCTCTGAGCTCTGTGCTTTATTTACTCACGCGGGTGTCACACGTCACCCCCTGTCCCATTAAGGTGATGGGTCTCTGACGGAAGGCCCCCCCCCCCCCGCCCCCTCCCCGCGGGGCCCCCGAAGGGATGACGGAGGGGCCGAGATGGCGCCATGGCGGCCTGCAATGAATCGTCCGCCGCAATGCACACAATTTGATACATTTCACGACACTTTTCCCTTCGCGGAGACAATGGCTCCGGCTTGACGGTATATCCTTCTTGCCTTTTTATTTTCTTATTTTCCCTTTACCCTCTCGTGTGTTTTTTTAGTACCCCTTTGCTCCGTTTCTATCGCGAGGCGAGCGCGCGCGCGCACCAGGGCTTTTTACCTGGTGGACACACCGCCTCGGAAGAAAAGAGGAGAAAAACCCGTGACAAGATGAAAAAGAGAGAGGCATTTCTCGCGCCGCTCGCCGCCGCCGCTGCTGCTGCCGTGTGCTTCCAGATCTCGCGAAATTTCTGTGTTTCCTCCCCCCCCCCCCCATCTCTCTCTCTCTCTCTCTCTCTCTCTCTCTCTCTCTCTCTCTCTCTCTCTCTCTCTCTCTCTCTCTCTCTCTCTCTCTCTCTCTCTCTCTCTCTCTCTCTTTCTCTCTCTCTCTCGCCTCCGGCCCTGCCGGCGATGAAGATGCATGCGCTGCCCTCGCCGGCCAGGCACTCCTGGAAATGGACGACAAGGACCGCGAGAGAAATCACTTTGGCAGCGCCCTCTCACCACCGCGCCACGCCTCGCCTGTCCTTCCCAGGCCTCCTCGATCAAATTTAGCAAGCTGCAAAATTTTACGGTTTAATTTATGAAAGCTTGACAGAAGATTATCGTGTTAAAAAAATCTGTTATCGTATGAAAATGTAGCAAATACATGGACTTCCAAAGCTTTCCGCCGAACAGCAACTGGTTGACGTCCGTATACTGACCCCTAGGTTTATACCCGCGGCCACAGTTCAGCGTGACATACCCCCACTTATTCACTCAAAGCCCACCGCGCGCACGCACGCACGCCCTGAATTAGATGTAGCCAGTGACCACTTTCCATTCTTCAAAACGTCCGAAGATTACCTTTCGCGGGGAGAAAAATGAGTGGATCGTGACCCTTTTTTTCACGCAGGCCGTCCGTCGAGCGTCGTCTGATTTTTTTCCCCCTTTTTTCCTTTTTTTTTGTCGGCCGCGCCGCGCGTTTGCCACCCGTTCAGGCGTCAGAGAGAGACAGAGAGGGGGGGGGGGGGGGGCGAGCTAAGATAAGTCTGCGCTCTAGTTCACTATGTGAATTTACGCGCGCGATTCAAATGACTTGACAACTCTCTCTTTCTCTCTTCTCTCTCTCTCTCTCTCTCTCTCTCTCTCTCTCTCTCTCTCTCTCTCTCTCTCTCTCTCTCTCTCTCTCTCTCTCTCTCTCTCTCTCTCTCTCTCGGGGGCAGAGCTGCACCGCAAGAGGAAGAGGAAATTGAAATCCGACCGGGGTAATGTGTCTCTGCGGCGGCCTCTGTTAGTGTTGATTAGGCGCCGCACCCTTCTGTCCGCAGCCCCTCATGCTAATTCGCCACCCCGAATTAGTCGTCGACACTACCGGCCCGATCCAATCTGCATAAAACAGCCGACGCTCTCGCTGCCATGGCCGCCGGTGGCGCCGCCTGGTGACTCACCCCCGCAACTCCGGCCGTCGCCGCCCACGATACGCCGGCTCCGGGCTCCGGAGGCTCCGGGGGATATCGATACCTCCTAGTTGGAACAGACTGACGTACTTCGTACTTCGGAAACCGAATCAAACACTCACGCAGTTCAGCTACCCGACTTAACATACACGTAGTTCGATATGGCGGGTCAACAAACAAGTACTTCTGGTCGGCCCTTCAAAAACCACGTACTTCTGTCAGGAGGCTTAACAAACACGCAGTTCTCGAAAAAACCTTCGAGGGCGACCGTATGGTTTGAAACCGCTACACCAGAGGCCGGTATGGCACTAGAATGCAGGGAATAGAGGCATGGATGGTAGAAACGCCACTCCATCATTCCTGTTCACTACGGCGACGGGAGGTGAGGGACCCGGCCGAATGGCCGTCGAGAGCTAAGTCTGCAAATGAACGGCACTGGTGGCTGGACGCTCGCGGCGTATCATTTCACATACACATGGAAGCCAACATTTTATTTTAAAACGTGCCACAGGCTGGCGACTGGCGACTCAAAAAACTATGCATACATTGTGAAAAGATATGTCACAACACGGTCGCCTAACGCGGCGAACCCGGGCGAAAGTTCCTGACAACGCGGGGTAGGTACAAGCTCTTGGCCGCGCGGAGTAGTTCCACTATTACGGTCATTTTCATGACGATTGTGGCCCAGAAACTGTTTCAGCTGTTACTGCTTGTACTAGTTCGATATTGTTCCACTTCAATATTAGATTTCTGTGCAAGTCTACTTTTTGAAAAAATTGTAGTTATTTCATAACTATTATAATTTTTGGCCTTGACAATTTAGACGCAAGTATCACAAGTTAAGTTTTTACTTGACAGCCCTAAATGTTTACGATCCACAGTGCAAGGTTAAGCGTTAGAGAATAAAATAAATATTCATTTCTGACTGTGTGAATGCCTGCAGGCGGTTGGTGACATGAAAAGCACCTCAGGTGAAATGACGGGTACTAAATGTTTTTACTTGTATTTTTTAAATATATTGTAATGTAACAAAATGCAAAGAAAATAATACATGAAGTTTAACAAACTTCCAGGTTGAGCAGTCAGTCTTAAAATAATGTGCAAACAAAATAATACATAAGTTGAAAAAACTTCTAGTTTGATTAGTCTTGAAACAAAATGCAAAAAAATGAAATACTTCTAGTTTGACTAGTCTTGAAACAAAATGCTAAAAAATGAAATGATACACATGTTAAAAAACTTCCAGTTTGATCAACCAGTCTTGAAATAAAATGCAAACAAAGTAATACATAAGTTGAAAGAAACTTCCAGTTTGATCAATCAGTCTTGAAATAAAATGCAAACAAATAACACAGGAAGTTGGAAAACCTTCCAGTTTGATCAATCAGTCCAAAAATCTGAAACAGAAACAGAAAAGAAAAATGTATTATACTTTTGCTTGGAGAGACATTAATTTAGAAATGATATATTCTCACTTCACCATTCATTTTTAAACAGCAAGGTAACTGTTGAAATGAGCATGATATTTGGACGGGATAGCTCCCTTTTTCATAAGAGATTTCAAGTCCTTTTTCTTCTTGTCCGGAAGAGGAAACTTGGCTTTGTAGGCAGTTGGATATTGGTAGGTTTTCATATTAGTCAGCTGCCCTGATTTGCTTGCAATTTTCATTCTAGTGAGCTCCTCAGAAAAGTTGTACCTGAAGAAGATACAATTGGGACTCTTACAATCAGCTGCCACTTCTCGAACTCTACTCCAAAATACTTTTGTTTTGTCTGGGAGCCTTTCCCAATCTTCCGTATCCACAAGAGCATGCAAGTTCAGAACTTCTTCATTCTTCATGTGATTCACAATGTATGGAGGTGGTTCTCGTTTGGCATTTCT
Source organism: Odontothrips loti (assembly GCA_038380765.1). Lineage (NCBI taxonomy): Eukaryota > Metazoa > Arthropoda > Insecta > Thysanoptera > Thripidae > Odontothrips > Odontothrips loti. The sequence continues at coordinate 16,528,054 of CM076253.1, forward strand.
CATCAAAGTTACCCACTCATCAACAGAAAAAATTTCTTGTTTAAGCTTGGCCTCATTTTCAATTCTGGCATGAATGGCATCGCATTCAGAGTATGAATGTCCAGATTCCAGAAATCGATGAGTAATCTTGACATCAAACTTTGCTGCAGCATGAAGATACATTGAAAATATCATCCTGTTTCTGTTTTGACCAGTAGGAGAATCTGAATAAAAGATGAATTCTTTAATTCCTTCTTGTCGAACTTTCCTCTCAATGAAATGCAGGAGATTGGTGCCAATCTCATTGGCTCCCTTGCAGGCATCTACTTCGGTCCAAGTGTAACAGTGGCCCTCTCTTGGTCTAAGATCAAAGACTGTGAAGTTATACAACGACAACTTGTTATGGTAAAAAAACAATGACACTTCAGATCGAGGACATGTGAGTACTTTCTGCAGATCAAAACATGCAACACACAAAGTTTCATTAGCTGCTTCCTTATCTTTGTCATGTAATGCTTTAACTGCCTTTTTGTTCTTCAGGTGGAGTGCATAGTCGTTTACCATTGCTTTTCTCTCATCTGCATTAGCGCAGTGTTTCCACTTAGCGCAGGTTTCACATTGGTCTTTTCTTGGCATAAAAAACGCTAGGTTAAATTTGGTATTGAACACTTGCCTGTAAGTGGCAATTGATGCTGGTTTCGCAACACCATTGGCAGCTGCCCACTCCAAGTACAGTTCATGCATTCTTTCCCTGCTGCCAACATTAGTTTCAAGGTACTCACGCTTAGAGCGTTCCCTTGTGTAATGTGAGGGAACCTTAGGAAATGACTCAATGTGAGTACATACCGATTGGATGGTTTCGTCTGACACCCTTTTGGGACGATTGCTATGCTTGCCCCTGGCATCAGACTTCAGACCACCAGGTGTTATTTTTTTAAGGGTTGTCTCAATCCAACAATCTGCAACTCCTAATGTGTTTAAAAACATAGTTTTGCAAACCTTGATCTCTTCATCTTCAATAACAAAGTGATAGCTTCTGATTGACTTCCTTGCACATGCTGGGGATGTCGAACAAGAGTTGGGGACATGTTCATCAATCAAACGGCTAATATAGTCTCTCTTTTTCTCTAAGTCCTCCAAACCCCAAAAATTATCAAAAATATCCTGTCTTTCACTTAATGTTATTCTCCGTTGACACCGGTTGCACTTTTCAGAGCACGGAGCTTTCAATCCTCTAGCCGGCTTCAACTTCCCTCTTGATGTTATGTACTCCATGCCATCATTGAATCCCTTCTTGGCCACAGCATGCTTCCATCTCGATGGGTTTAGAGACCGTTTCCTAGTATTGCTTCTAGGTGCATCAATACGCTTCCTGGTCTGGCTCTGATGGGTAGACCCAGAGTGCAAAGAAGCTGTGGCTACTTCATTTTCATTGGCAGTGCTCGTCTGCTGGCTTGATGCTTGGAGTGCAATGCCATCAATAATTTCATCTGGTTCCTCAGGGTCTTGGTCAGATTCAACAAAAAAATCAGTTTGCACATCATCTCTAAACACCGCCTGAACTTTCGTTGTTGGCTCACTTAAGCGCTGTTGTTGAGATGGCCTCTTCCTACTCCTTGACACTCTCTTTTGGGATTCAACAATGCCTGAAAATTTAACACCAGATGCCACATAAGAAGGGGCAAGAAAAGTAATTTAAAGGCCTGATTCTACTTCTATAGCAATTTTTTAAAAATCTACCAACCGTGTTCTGTGTTTTGACAAGAAGTACCAATCACTCTTTTTTTCACTGGTGGTTCTGTTTGCTTTCTCTGCCTTGCTGCCACTCTTTGAGGTAAAACTCCAACAGGTTTTGATGTTGCGGAAGTTTGAACATCACCTGTACGCAAAGGAAAAATAATTGTTTTAACATGGCAAAGAGAATCCAAACTGGTTGTCTGATAATTAAAACTGTTCTCATTTCCTGCTTCAAATATATCAATGTTACATAAATGTTGATACTTTGCTGGCATGCTTTTAAAAAAATTGCAAATTGTGATGAGTCTCTCAAAAGGGCCACTTTTGGTGACGGTTTCCTATCTGCAAATTTGAGCTCTCAGAATACATATGAGCTCTAAATTAGTGCCATGCATAGAACGGAGCGTACTATAACTAATCCGCACTCCTCTTACAAAAAGGAACTAATGGGTTCACATAATGAGGCATTTATCTTTCCAATTTAAGCACTTTAAGCAATTTAAGCAACAAATAATTTTGAACATGACATTAAATTATCTCTATTCAGTAGTCTTATTCAGTATGCATGCAGATAAATTGTTTTGGCATGTGCAATACTCCTAGTAAAGTATATCAGTGTCCAGAAGTGAAGAGAGGTGAGTCTTGTGGGTGCACCCTGAGGGTACTCCTACAAGGAGCCATGCAGTTATCTTAAACTTTACATAGAAATATAGTGACTGCAAAGAAAATTCCAATCTTAAGATTTTATGACTACTGACCAGCATCACTGGATGAAATTGTGTGAGGAGGTGAAGAAATTTCATCAATATCATTGTCTGCAACAAAACATAAATGAAAACAGTGCCGTTAGAGAGGAGAAAATATAAATAAAAAAGATCAGCACAATTTTGAGTTTTCCTCACCAAGTGGAATAATGAGATCCTGACCAGCATCTCCAAAAAGATCTTCATTTACAGTAGATACCACGGTATTCTTTTGGGTTAATTCATCATTGTCAATCCGCCATGTTCCTGAAAAACACAAAGAGCCATTTTCCTGAGTATTATGGAAGGAACAAAAAAAAGTACATATAGCTTAAATTTGTAGGCTGATACACAGCTAACTCTTACCTGACCCTGCTGGACTGCCAATTTGATTCTGGTATGTGACAACATTCCACTTGCCCGGAGTCTTATTGCTTGTGGTTGCAACTTCAACTGGTGCAGAAAAAATTGTACTGTATGTTACTTCACTTAATCCCACTTAAGGGTAAGCAGACAAAGTATAAAATAAAGAAGGTCACCAATACCAAATAACCAAGAATATCTTACTTAAAATGTTCGGGTTGACCTCATTCCCAGGTGGTTTTGCAGGGGAGATGGTGGTTCTCACCGTTATGGTTGGAACTACTTGTCTCCAATTGGCACCAGGGCTGCTGTTAGTGTTGCTTGCAGTTCCCCTTCCTAAGAGCAATTAAAATGGAAACTAATATTGAGAGATCCCATACTGATTTTTATGCTAACAGAAACATAAGTGCACCAGAAAATAAAAATAATTATACTAAAGTACCTCGCTTAAAGGGTATCTTTGGAGATATCTTTTTAGCACCTGTCCTATTTGGCTTTACAACAGGAGTTGCGAACAAGTTCTTCCTAACCTTGTGATGTTCAGGAACACTTTCACCTAGGGCAGAAACAGAACCATTAGAAAAGACATTATGATCACCCAGATGCCCTCCATTTTAAGGTGAGTGAAAAATGGACATAAACACCTTAATATGCAGAGCAAGTATGATTGCATTTAGACTAATTCCTTTGCAATTTAAAGTTGTACAGTGACATCAATAATAAGTAATAATACATTGATTCGGGTGAGTTGTCACAGCTTACAAAGTATCAATCAATTATGCAAATCAAAACTTCAACTGAATGGCACCTCAGTCTTTAACTCAATGTTTTAAACTTATATTTAACTGTATAATCACATACACTTCACAGAACACTACAGATTAAAAATGAATTAGAATAGGTAAATGTATTCAAGAAACTTACCATGTTATAATATGAGGACTCAGTGAGGAATGGGATTGGGATGGAAAGGAAATACAAAGGGTAACAACTAAACTACCATTCATCAGGGGCTGAGAGTTAATCAACGAAAAAGGAAACTGACAACTACTCACTGTTTCACTTCTGACATTCAATTAACATTTAAATGCACCTTGATAATTTTTTACCCTATGCTCCAACACAAAGTACTTCGTTACTATGCTTTCATGTAAGCTACTTAAAATGTAAACCAATTGATTTAAATACTGTTTAATTGTGTCCACTCCTTTTAAAATCAGAAGGTTTAGTAAAATTAAACTGCTATCAGACAGTAATGAGCAATTAAATTTATCAAATGGTTGTAAGTATCCAGGTGCAAACGAACTGGGTGAGCAAATGAAAATCCACAGTAATAGCCGCTTTGACAGGATAGAAACCTTCGGAGAGGGAGGGAGCCGAGGGAGCCCCGTTAATCCAATCCTGGACTGCCTTCACTGAAAAAGAAAAAGAATGTGGAGATAAAAGTTAAAGAAGTGTGAAGAAAATAAAAGAAACTGAACATGCAATACAGTGTCATACCTGTATCAGCCCTTTCTTGTGGGGGGCATGGAGCAGCAATTGGCACTGAAAAAACACAAAGAAAATTATGGAAGTGTGAAGAAAATAAAAGAAACTGAACATGCAATACAGTGTCATACCTGTATCAGCCCTTTCTTGTGGGGGGCATGGAGCAGCAATTGGCACTGAAAAAACACAAAGAAAATTATGGAAGTGTGAAGAAAATAAAAGAAACTGAACATGCAATACAGTGTCATACCTGTATCAGCCCTTTCTTGTGGGGGGCATGGAGCAGCAATTGGCACTGAAAAAACACAACAAAGAAAATTATGGAAGTGTGAAGAAAATAAAAGAAACTGAACATGCAATACAGTGTCATACCTGTATCAGCCCTTTCTTGTCGGGGGCATGGAGCAGCAATTGGCACTGAAAAAACACAAAGAAAATTATGGAAGTGTGAAGAAAATGAAAGAAAGTGAACATGCAATACAGTGTCATACCTGTATCAGGCCGTTTTTGTGGGGGGCATGGAGCAGCAATTGGTACTGAAAAAACACAAAGAGCAACAGATACTTTTCAGTTCATAGAGATGTGACAAAACCACAATTTTTAAAATAGATTAACAATGCTGTTTACCTTTGTTTGGCACTATTTCTTGGGATACATCTGTAAAAAGAATCCAACGTTGTGAGACAACATGCATCACAATAGAAAAAATACACTTAAGTGACAAAAGAGTAAGAGAAAAAGTGACAGCCAGAGAAAGCAGGCAAAAGTAATGTAGAGATGCCATAGGCTACTGTGGTAACGGGGGGACTCTATAACCTATACACTGACAGGAACGGCGGTGATAGGGCGCAAAGATGCAGTGCACATGACTGACATAAAATAGCAATCAATGAAATTTTTCTATGGATAATGGATACTTACTTGTAGCTGCCCTGGCAGCGTTGACAAGGAGACGGCTGCGCGCCGACACCGACACGCCCCCAACCGGCTTCACAGCGGGCTTCACCCTCTTCATAATAATAACTGGCACGGATCTAACACAACACTCAAACACAATATCAAAAACTCTGATCCGAAGCCCACCAAACATTTCCACTGATGACGACACCTACCACAATGCACGGAGAGCGAAAGAGACGCCAACAACACAGACAAACGCAAGAGCTGATTCTGGGAGCATGCCGCCTGGTGCAACAGTCGAAGCCGAACAACGTGAGTTCATAGCCGGTGCTCATCCGGTGGCGGTAAATTCAAATGGAACCGGAGCTCCGGCGGCGGGCACCGAAACAGAAGTACGCGGATCTTGAAACGAAGTACTTGTTTGTTGCCAGCCCAGCCGGCCGGGCTTGGCAAGTACTTGTTTGTTGACCCGCCTGTCGAACTACGTGTATGTTAAGTCGGGTAGCTGAACTGCGTGAGTGTTGGATTCGGTTTCCGAAGTACGTGTCTGTTCCTAGGAGGTATCGACTTCTTCGTGAATAAAAAACAAATTTCCTGTGTTAAAAAAATGGGGATGATTTTATAATTCCAGAGATTTTATTACTTCCGTAGATTGAACAGAAATTTTCGGTTTCAATTCATCATAGCTGGAGGCGTGCGTAAATTAGCGGTCTGCCAGAATTTTGTCTCCCCAAGATAACCCAATACGAACACATGCGGCACGCTATTCGCCCTGTTCGTCCGAGAAGGGAATTGGAACACCGTTAGCGGCGTGGCAGACAACGAGGCAGGGCAAGTAGCCAGCGGTAGTAGCCGCCGCCCAGCGCCGCCCTGGACTCGGCCCTGTGCGAGCGGGCTCCAAGGGAAAACGATTAATCGGTCTGAGCCCGCCTGGCCTGACTTTCTATGGGACGACGTATCTGCGCAATTTGCATGTCCCTCCTTCCCTGCTCCGTTCGACACACCCTCCTTCTCCACGGGCCACCCTCACATGGGCCTCCACAGTGAGTACCAAGTCGCTCAGCAGCTCGGAAAAAGACACAAAAAACAATCAACACCTAATTGTTTCGAGGCCGCAAATTCAGTCATACAACGAATGGAGTGCACAGCGCGCCGTGTCTTAGCGTCGCAGATCTCGTATCCCGCGGCAGGGTTCCCACACACATAAACACTATACTGAGTGTGCGTGCGAGGGTGATGGGGTGTCGCTGATTTGCATTGATAATACGTTCACCGAGATGACAAAAGCGCCGCCTGCTACACACACACACACACACACACACACACACACACGCTCACCCACACCGACACATTAGCACGGCCGCCACCCTATGCGAGGCACGGGGGATGGCTTCATAGTGCAGCCGCCACCCTCCGCCACCAGGCACCGCTCACTCGTATATGTATCCCGGAAGCGCGGTCATCCGGTTTGCACTTTCGCTGCCGCCGGTCGCGCGCGCTCAAATCAATTTGGCGATGCGGCACGGTCACGACCCCCTCCCCCTCCCCTTCCTCTTCCTCTTCCCTCCGCCCCCTGCTCTCGGCTGGACGTCAGCCTGGCTCTACTTAAAAAAAAAAAAAAGGAAAAGCACAGGATTTTCTATACCTTCTCCAGCTTTCTTCTTATGGTTACGACTTACTACTTCCGTTTCGGGCTTCTCCGAATAGTAAGTACTCTGTTCGGAACCATCTTCCTCCCCTCTTTGTCCACACCATCCCGTAGCCCCCTTCGAAAAAAGAAGAACAACTACCTCTGTAGTCCAATAGGGGAAAGTAACAACATTGGCACCTCAATAATCGTAGCGCCGTAATGCGCCGCCGGGCTTGGAACGTTTAGCACGCGTTTTGCACGCTCCATAACCCGTCGGCCACCCCGCCCTGCCCTGGCTGTCCTTAACGACACGAACCTTCGCTCACCCTTGTGGCTTCCCCCCTCCCCCTCCCCCTAACCCCGCGCCACCCCGCTGTGACCAGCCCCATCCGAACGAACCACCCTACAAATTTTCCCGTCCTTGGAGCGCGTCCCAAATATCACTGCTTGGCATTTTTGCGGACCATTTGACGCTCCGTTTTATGTGCCAAAATATTTTCATTGCTGGCCCCGCGTCCGCCGCGCTGTGTGGGGTAGGCGAGGGGGGAGGGGGAGAGGGGCTCTTCTCTGATTAGTCCCGAGATTTATGACACTCGGAGTGCCAGCTTGTTTCGCTCCGATGAGCAAATAAAGTCATGGCGTTGGATTTCACTCCCGATTCCCTCGTTTTTTTCCCTATGTTTTTTTTTCTTGTGTTTTTGCGTTGGTAGTAGTGCGTTGCACGCCCGTGTGTTCGGTGTCGACGCGCGCACTTCCCCGCCGCCGTGTGTTATCACGGACGGTGAGGCATGTTAGAAGGTCAGGGCAATATAACCTTTCCATGAATGTCGAACAAAACTCCTCTCATTCTGGCCGTACTATTAGTAAAAGTCGACCAAAAAAATCGTTGCTTGCAGGGGTTTCTGTACGGCGAGAGACGCGTGATGATTGAACGCGCCTCTCAAAAAATGTTGTCACAGTGTCACACTTTGAGAGTGAAATTTTGACCCATTCACCGCGAACAACAACAGTAGGTCTCTGACTAAACGAGAAACTTTTGGAGATCAGGAAACTGTGGCTAAACGTGTGTGCTGTGGACCTTATATGGGAGGCTATAGGAGATTCCATCACTTTGCGACCCGCGCAGTCCCCCCCCCCCCTATCCTCCCTCCGTTGGGGCCCGGCATGATACTTCCATCTGTTCTGGTCAGACTCTTATCTAAATATTGTACGGTCCGACCGTCCCAATAAAATATTTCATGGTGGATCTCGGCGGGGCGGTGCGCTGGCCGCCCACAACACGCCGCGGCACGGGACGACGGGCAGCAGGAGGGGTTGACCGCAAGAAAAGACGCCCCGATATCCACTGTAATAACACCAATTTCGCGGCTATCTCTCCAGTATCGCCGCCGAGCTATCGGAGGGAGGGGGGGGGGGCAGCGCTCTGTTCCCGCAGGCCGCGTCCTCCTCAGCCTCCCCGCGATCCCGCAGCCCTCACACGCCCGGCCCGGCCACCCCTGCGAGGGGGAAGTGTGTGTGTCCAGAATTTCAATAACAATTGGGAGTAATAACAAAAATTGCGGGTCGTGGTCTTCGGCATGCGCTTCAAATCGAGACGCGATAGGCATGGCGTTATTGGCGCCTCTCGTTTGTCGCGTTGGCTCGTACTTTCTTATCAAATCGAAAATTCCAGCAGCGGCACGGCGTGGTTATCGTCGGCCTGCCGGGGCGGCGGGGCCGTGTCGACAACGACGGGGCTTGTGACACCCTTCTAACGATTTGGAGACAGCTGAGCCTGAGCTGTCCGTCGGCATCGGGCGTTGCGGCAAGTCAGGTCTGCCGTCAGGGAGCGCTATCAGAGTGCACCGTCAGAGGCCGCCGTCAGAGGCTGCTGTCAGAGGCCGTCGTCAGAGCAGGCCGCCACCAGAGGGCGCCATCAGAGGGCGCCGTCAGAGGGCGCCGTCAGAGGCCGCCGTCAGAGGCCGCCGTCAGAGGCCGCCGTCAGACGCCACCGTCAGAGGCCGCCGTACGTCAGAGGCCGCCGTGAGGGGCCGCTGTCAGAGGCCACCGCCAGAGGCCTCCGCCGCTTGGGGTGCCGCTGCCGCTGTCCGGCCCGATACGTCCCTTTATAGGCCGGCCCATCGAGGTTTAGTACCCGACCGGGGACCTCATCAGTGACTCATGCAAATGCTGACGACACTTTTAACGCAACACACACACACACACACACAATGCATACGGCCCCGATTTCCCACGCTGCGAGAACATACCGCGTGCACCGACCAGGCAGTGTCTCTCTTACTCTCACTGCCAGCGCAAAAGAGATGCAAAAGCCGGCGCTCTTTTCAAAACTGGACACGTTTTTATACCGCGCGCGGTTGCTCGTTAAAACGCGTGCGCGACTCGCTCCAGGAAGTCGCCGGTTACATCAGGATGAGGCCTCGGGCAGCGCGGAACACGGCGCCAGCAGCGCCGGCAGCCCCACGGCCGAATTCCGCGACCAGGATCAACTTTTATGCGCCGCGCTGAACGATGGTGCATAAATGAATGGGACCGCCGCGGGGGGCCGGCGGGGAGGGGGGGGGAGGCACTTGGTGAAAATGAAAGGGGCGTTCAGTTTGGTGTCCGGCGTACACCACCACTGCCGCCCGGCCGGCCGGCGCCGCACGGGGCGCAGGGCAAAAGTGGACGGACAGGGTCATATACGTCGGACGGCCGCGCGACGACGGAGAGAGGGCGGTGACCGCGCCGAGCCGAGGCGTCAAGAGGAAGCGTGGGAATCGTGCTCGTCGGGGCCCGCTCTGCGCAAGGCGGTGATGCTGTGCTGCGGCAGCAACGGTATACTGAACTGACCCCGAGCAGCAGCGGCACCACCAAACTGGCGGCGCATTTTTGAGTTCTAAAATATTCCCTCCCCAATTTTGGGTTGCCAGTTTCAGCTGGAAGTTTTAAGGTGCCGTTCAAGAACCACGTGGGGCACGAAAAGAACCGTCTGCGGGAATCGAACCCACCAAGCCTGCAGTCCAGGGGGTTGACCAGCAACCTCGCGCCAACGACAGTTCCCTCCAGCACCACCTTCCCCACACGCTAGGCAAGGGTTCGAAGAAAGTTTACGTAGTTTGTGATCGCCCCCTACAAGCAAGTCGCTGTACCTTGCCCAGTTGTCATAATGGGATGCAGGCCGGGGGGGTCATCCCTGGTCTGGTCCCTGGGTGGGCTCTGGGCTCCGCCCGGCTCCGCTGGCCTCCCGGTGCTCTCCGGATCAGCCCAGCGCGGTATTCTCTCATAATTAACCGATTTCTCAGAGAAAGAGAGCCGTTGAGTCCCGTCGGCACCTACGACCCGGAGAGAGATAGATGATCAGGGGCCCCCGGGAGCCAGACAGAGCGACAGAAAGAGAGAGAGAGAGAGAGAGAGAGAGAGAGAGAGAGAGAGAGAGAGAGAGAGAGAGAGAGAGAAAGAGAGAGCGAGAGGAGGGGGCTGCGCTCCGCAGTGTCGCACGGCCGTGCGGTTCGCAGAAGGGCGCCGCTGCTCGGCTCACCCACCCGATTTGGAGCGGCAGTCAAAAATGTTTGAACTTTTGCACGGCGCCGGCAGCCCTGGGTAGCCCTCTGCCTGGGGGTGCCTTTATCGCTTTATAGTGGGCCCCAGGGAGGGGCCCAGGAGGTGCCCAAGGACCCGCTTATGTGGACCGGTTTGCCGCGCCGCCGAAGCAGCAGCAGCGGCAGCAGTGGCGGAGCCCCTGACGGCCTGACAGTCCTATCGAGGTACCTATCGAAGTACCTACCGAGGTACCTATCGAAGTACCTACCCAGGTACCTATCGAAGTACCTATCGAGGTATCGCCGCGGGTTCGTTGTCGGGATCCGAAAAATAACTGGCAAAAATGGGTACATGGCAGTGTCGGCGGCCGAGGTTTCGAAGAGGTCGTTGATCGTCCTGGCGACAGTCATTTTGAATAAACAAATAGTAGTTGGCCGGGGTTTCAGCGGAAACCAGAGGCTCTGGGCCCGCCGTGGGTCGAGCCCGGGGGCCACGGGAGCCCAGTGCGGCGGCCCCCACCACCGCGACTCAGCCAGAGGCGGACATAGGTGAGCCAGAGGCGGCCAGAGGCGGCCAGAGGTGAGCCAGAGGCGGTCAGAGGCGGCCAGAGGTGAGCCAGAGGCGGCTAGAGGCGGCCAGAGGTGAGCCAGAGGCGGCCAGAGGCGGCCAGAGGCGGCCAGAGGCGGCCAAAGGCGGCCAGAGGTTAGCCAGAGGCGGTCAGAGGCGGCCAGAGGTGAGCCAGAGGCGGACAGAGGCGGCCAGAGGCGGCCAGAGGTGAGCCAGAGACGGCCAGAGGCGGCCAGAGGCAGCCAGAGGCGGCCAGAGGCGGCCAGAGGCGGCCAAAGGCGGCCAGAGGTTAGCCAGAGGCGGCCAGAGGCGGCCAGAGGTGAGCCAGAGGCGGACAGAGGCGGCCAGAGGCGGCCAGAGGTGAGCCAGAGACGGCCAGAGGCGGCCAGAGGTGAGCCAGAGGCGGCCAGAGGCGGCCAGAGGTGAGCCAGAGGCGGCCAGAGGCGGCCAGAGGCGGCCAGAGGTGAGCCAGAGGCGGCCAGAGGCGGCCAGAGGCGGCCAGAGGCGGCCAGAGGCGGCCAGAGGCGGCCAGAGGCGGCCAGAGGCGGCCAGAGGTGAGCCAGAGGCGGCCAGAGGCGGCCAGAGGCGGCCAGAGGCGGCCAGAGGTGAGCCAGAAGTGGCCAGAGGCGGCCAGAGGTGAGCCAGAGGCCAGAGCAGGCCGCAGGTGAGTCCCGCCCGGTGACTTATGCCCCGAGATGTTAATGTGTCAGCGCTCGGAGCGGCGGCACTGGTGGCGACGGGAGCGGACAGAAGCGCGATATGTCGCCGCATGGCGATTTATTGCGAGGCCAGCGCGCCGAAAAACATAAATAAACACTTGTAAAGCACTCAGAATTACGCGTTATTCCGTTTCTTCTTTTCTCGCTCTCCACCCGCTCTTTCGGGAAACGTGTGCCAGCCTCTTGAATCGGGGCTCTGAACCGAACTTCTGAACCCCCATATTTTTTTTTTGCCGGAAACAGCAAATATTTGCGGGCCCTTGACAATGACCAACATCCGAAACAAGCTAATTATTTCGTCAGAGCTCGCATATTTGACAGGCCGCGCGTTCCCCCCAATCACTTTTCCACGCCA